>CM029273.1:13750005-14076909 GCA_016920895.1 Vaccinium myrtillus
CATGTAGGATGTGTGATCTGCTAATTTCATTTATAAAAATCCCCTTTTACACTCACTTCTGATCCTTTGTACGGAAAATTAATATGAGCGACATAATTCCCGTCCGCATACTTGTTTATGTCGGTGGACGTGTAGTTGGAAATTCAAACAACCCATCGTATGAAGGTGGAAGACCTATATTGTTAGAAGTACTACATGGTTCATCTCTTGCTTCTCTGTAGCAGCTAATTCAGAATGTAGTTACAACACCACCGGGGTTGATGAAAATTACATATTGTTATCTGGTTGCGTTCTGTTAGGCCTGCGCCTTGTCTTTGCCACCCCGGGTTACACCCCCACTCTTTACGCAGAATCAGTACAAAGCTTTCGTCAACAGTACGACATTGTCCCTGTACACACGTCCAGTCATCGGCAATCAAAGGGCGAATCAAGTAGACAGAGACGGTCAATTAACAATGATATGTCTAACTTTGTAGATGAACGTGATGAGGCGGAAGAAGATTCTGAATTTTCATCAATAACCCATTTGAATTTTCATCTAAGGGATGAGGATAACGAAGGTCATGAGGGGTTTGAGAAAGATGTTGATTATGCATCCATCAGCAGTGAATAAGATGTGGATGCGGGCTTAGAAGCTGGGGACGACGAAGAAGACTCAGCGAAAATTTTCGAGCCACCATCAACGTTAACGCATGACACACGGACAAACATCATCGACCCAAGCCCACCAATGCCCACGAATAGTCATATCGGATAGGATGGTTCTGAGTTCATTCGGGGACAGGTACTAATTTCAAATAATTATTACTCCCTCCATTCCAAATTGCTGGTTACTTATTCTATTTTGGGATGTTCCAAAATGCATGTTACTTTCAAAAGTCAGACAATCAAATTTTGGAACTATTCCAGTTATGCCCTTATTTACTACGTTCAAGTCACTTCAATTCAAAGCATAATTATGAACAAAACTGCATTGAGATTAGTATCATCAGGTAAGCTTCCATTGTAAATCCAAACTAGCACGAAAATTCAAGGCATAACTAAGGACAAGATAGAATCCATATACTGCCACTTTTTCTCTCCTTTTCCTCTCAGGTTCACATAAAAAATCAAAGGACTTTCGAAAAAAAAAAAACAAAAAACAAAAGATCTCTTCCATGCTTCCAAAATTATTCCTCCACCAACTCCGAAAACTTCACCTGGATAGAATCGATAAAAAAAAACTCAATAAATTCAATGCTCCTGCCCAATTCAGCAAAAGAAAAATAAGTTTGTTTTTTTTTTCATTGGAAAAATAAGTTCTTAGCAAAAAAAAAAGAAAAAAAGAAAAAAAAGGAAGAAGTTTCAGCAAAAGAAAAAAAGAGATACCTTTAACTAAACTCCACCAGATTGATTCATTTGTTGTAGATGATCTACTGTTTTTTCCACAAGGTCACGGTCACATTGGAGTTGAGTAGGAAGATTTCCATCTCTCATCAGTTTGTTTTTTCCTATATGTGGCAACTTGTAATTGTTTCCCCCCTGAACCTTCATAACCTCAATCATACAAGCTTGCATACTTAAAAACACTTGGTTTAGACTTTCAGATGATAATTCTTCAAATGACTTTTCAACGACAGATATAAGCTCATCAATTGTGGTTGGTGCTTCTTGATGTTGCAAAGATTGAATTGCTCGAAAATATCCAAGATCCAATACATTTAAGTCTGGGCTGTTTGGAGGTTGATTCGATAAACGAATATCAAATCCGTCCAAAGATGCAGCTTCAATAAAATCAGGATCCGATTGTTGAATATGTGGCCTTGCATTATCTTGTTGGATATAGATAGTCTCGGTTACATTGCAACGTGGCCATTTCGCACGAATTGCGGGTAAAACTTTCTCAATTAAACAAGTACGAATAATATCTTTGGTCACGGAAATTATTGCCTTTGTTTCCAACGTATCTGCTGCACGATTCTTGCTACTCCGTTTGGCAGCTTCCTTGAATGTGAATGGAAAAATCCCAATCTTACCGGAAAAATGTTGATTTCGAGCAACGTCAAACCGTGGCCGAGCTACTGCAGCCAGAAACATCACCTTAGTAATGAACCGTTTGCTTTGCAAGTGCGCAAAGGTTCTGGTTCCTCTGGAAGTAGATAAAATCGTTCCGCTTCTTTGGTCATGAAAAACCATTTCTCATCAATGTGCACATAATCGTACATACTTTTGAAAACTGGTTGGTTGCCATGATCGCATGCATCAAGCATCGACAAACAAAATTGAAGTCGTGCTCTCTTAGTGTCGTCGGATAGACATGGCTTCAATGCATTTGTATGTGGCCTAATCCCACTTTGTTTAAGTCGCCGAAAGAGTGTGGTTTTCGGTACATTCAAGGCTTTTGATAATGATCGAAGATTGGTTCGGCGACGAAGATCAATTTCAAAAATTTTGCTGAGCTCGATTTGCACTCGCTTGCGACCAACATTTGTTGGTTGCTTAGAAGATACATCAACCAGCAACCCATTGACAAAACAAGTTTTCCCATATTTCCAAATCCGGTGAACTGTTATTCGATTAACAGAGAAAACTGCAGCAACTTTAGATATGGTACCTCTCTTTAGTTTTCCCTAAAGATGTGTGGAATCTAGTTGTAATAGGTGTAATTGATCTCGTAACCCCAAAGAGGGGTAAATTAGGAAAGGTAACATAAATTTAATACTAATGCTATGACTCCTTAAAAAGTTGGATTCCCCAAAAGTAACCAGCAATTTGGAACGGAGGGAGTACAATACAAAATTATCGTATGTGTTTAACACATTGTGTAACCTATCAGTTACTGTTTTTTTTTAGCTAATTTCTTAAAAGGAATAAGTGAATTACTCAGTGTAGAAGTATAGCATGGATCGGAATTGTGCGGTAAAAACTTAAAAATCATTACCTATTGTCTTGGTCTACCGATGCAATAACGAGAACTCATGCATGTGACGACTTTGCACAGTAAAGATCACCGATACTAAAGAATGAAAATTTACTCGTTACACTGGGCCGCATAATCGTGTTTCAAGAAATATAAGTCAAGACCATACCAATCTTACCGCCCGGTACATGGTGAGACATATCACCACCATACTTAAGAAAGATGCCAATACAAAAATCAAGGTCTTACAAGAAATTATCAAACTTGCAATAGAAGGTTACAACCGATCGTACGCAAAAATATAGGCGATGAAGACTCATGCTATTGCTAATATTTATGGGAACTGGGATGAGTCGTATGTTGAACTACCGAGGTATTTAGTCGCAGTCAAATTGGATAATCTGAGTACAGAGTGTGTCATTAATACCACAGAGTCCAACATACCAGGATGTGCAATATTTAGCCTTGTATTTTGGACATTTGGGCCCGCCATTGAAGCATTTTCGGCCTGTATTGAGTGTTGACGGTATGTTTCTTACAGGGAAATACAAGGGCGTAATGTTGATTGCCGTGACTCAAGATGCAGAGAATGAAATTATCCCTATTGCATTTGCAATCGTGGAGAAGGAGGACAATGAAAATTGGGGATGGTTTCTAACTTGCATTAGATGCTTTGTTACAATGAGGAAACATTTGTTTCTCATTTCCGTTAGGGTGTCTGGCCTCATGTCTTACATGCCAACAAACCCCTTATGGAGACCACCATATGTTTACCATTATTATTGCGCTCGCCACATCAGGGCAAACTATATGAGGAGATACAAAAAAAAAAAAGGTGGGCATCCAAGTCAAAGTCACTGCCATGGAAAGACAGAAACGGAAGTACAAAAGCCAGATAAGCAAAGTGATAATCTAGGATGACGGCAAGATCCATAAAGATCTTACGGGTCTCGACCTACCAAAGTGGTCACTTGCATACGATGGAGGTAGGTCATATGGTTCACGTACTACACATGTATTTGAGAGCTTGAATGGGGTTCTTAAAGAAGCCTGACATCTCTCCGTAACGGCAACTATTATGACAACATTCTACAAGTTCGTCGAATATTTTTTTTCAAAGGTAGAAGGAACACGCCAGAGAAAAGACAACAACCAAACTTTTAGCAAGTTTGCAATGGATAAGTTCAAACATTGGATGAAGAAGACAAGAAGACACCGTGTCGTGAAATTTGACCGCGAGGGAGGCGTGTAGTGGAGACACCGATGAAACCAACAAGCCCAGCAAAAGGGAATCACAAGCACACGGTCCAGTTGGTATAGCGGAAGTGCACTTGCAAGAAGTTTCAGTAATGGAAGATGTTGTGCTCGCACGTGATTGCAGTATGCATGAAAATGTGTGTTGACGTATTCCAATATTTTGATGACGTTTGGACGCTCGACTCAAACATTGCCATTTATGGGTCCTAACCATTTTTTCCCATTAGTGAAAGACCGTATTGGCCGCCCAACGAAGTACCAACAATCCTACCTAACCAAGAATTAACACAAGGTTGAAGGCGGCCACAAATTAAACAATTCAGAAATGAGATAGACTTGATGAAGTCACAACCATCCCAAACACAAACCTGCACAGTTTGTGGACAACAAGGGCATAACAAAGGAACATGCTCCTGAGTATGAGGACAACTGTGAACTTCTCAAACCAACATGTAATCTAGTTTACTATGTAATTGTGTTACATGTAATCGGGTTTATGAGTACATCTTATTCGACTCATCAATGAATTACTTTTGTTTGTATTTCAAAAGAAAAAATAATAAAACATTAGTACTAGAACATATCATAAGAAATTCATATCTTCTGTTGTAAAGTTGATTCATGCGAGTGCAATGGCGGTACCATTATTTACCCAAACAAAATGGTGGTACCATTTCCTTTTCGTATACATGTGATGTACACTTTCTAGTATTATGCTTAGTGTTATCGCATTTCATATATGCGTAATTCGGTTATCTTTCATCTCCCATATTTACAATGCGTCATACGATTCCAAAAGTTGTCAGAATTAGTTTCCATTTACAAGTCTAATCACCCCTCAGTATTGGCAAGGGTATCGCATTTCATATATGCGTACTTCGGTTAGCTTGCATCACGCATATTTTGTGGTATACTATTCCAAAAGTCTATCCTGTGACAAGTCAATCGTTCGTCAATATTGCCAGGATAACGCATCTCTAAGCAAACATATGAATTCTGCCAGATGAAATGCAGGAGCTTGTCAAATCCTAAGTCAGTATTCAGTATAGTCAGAGGCAACGCATTTACCAAATGCAGCATTTAGCACCACATTTTTTTGGAGGGACCGGGACACGAATTTATTTAAACTATCATCGTGACTAAGTTTTTCTCTTTTTGAAAAAATCAACCATTTAAAAAAAGTCACGTTTGGTACTCTTCAAATATGGATCACATTTGGTACTCTTCAAATATGGATTATAAGGGGGAGTAAATAGAGGAACCTCTAAATCCTTTTATGGAATATGGGTAATGGTAAAAAAAAGGATCGATGTCCATTTTCTCCTCCATTTTTAAAATATCACATTTGGTACTCCAAGTTAGAGTATGATGGACAAAAGAAATATAAAATAATGTCGTTGGAGTTTGTATAAACAGTGAAATGCTATAAATTTATTTATTGATTATTATCTTTCAGCATTTTCAATGGGTTAGCTAAAATTAAATGGCTAAATGATAGTAGTAGTTAACAATGAAATCCACTTGTTAGGAAAATCAAGAAAGTAAGTAAATAATAATGGTCAATCGAACGACTTTACTCCTAATTGAACCCAACCCTTTCTTACTTAAAAGCAATTGGGTGATGAAAACATTTTTCAGTGACAAGTCTTAATCTACCTCAATATAGTCAGGGGTAGTCAAGTCGTAGACTAGTTCAAACAAAACCAAATGACATTACTAAAATTCGCATCACACATGACTAAAATCAAACATCTAATACAATTTGTCACACAAAATTAAACAAACAAATCTTCTACATTTCATCAGAATAATCAGATAGTTTCGGATCGGTTGCATATTCCTCATCATTCCAAATTGCTCTAATTAACTCCTTGCGATTACAACCATTCCTTTCAACCTTCTTCACAACATCGATAAATTTCTCCTAACGTGTAACCCGCTTCGTCATTGCCGTAATCTCCACCCGCAGCCTTTCGCAAACATCATTGTGGAGACATTGCAACCTTCTTTTGTTCATCATTTGCACGGAACGTGCTTTAGGCACCTTATGCATGTACTGTCGACACTTGGCTTCAAACTTGTTGCGCTCGACGAATATCCGTCATTTCATGGAGAGGCAAATCATCCCTGGCATTGGCTCTGTAGCGGGCAAACCATGCATCCAAGTGCGAAGGGGGTGCAGGAGCACTGTCATCACCCATCTGTCTTTCGGGTCATACTCGAGCTGGGCGAATATTGTCAGAAGGATGGGGAGGAAGACTCCAATGAACAAGCCTACCATTTATTTGTGCTATTCCTATGAATACACTCTCCCTCTTCTTCTAATCTACGTCTACGAAATTGAATGCTTGGATCCAATTCATTTGCATTGGAGACATTACTACGAGAACTCTCTTCCTATTCTAACTTGCTTCCAAAAGGAAAGTTAGGATTCATTTCGTATTACTGTCTACAAATTACACGCGCGCGCGCACACACATACATAGATCTCCACAGCACGTGGCATAGGTCAATACTCCACGCCGCATATGGAACACGCGGTCTAGACTGCTATGCTGCATATGGCATATGCGGTTTAGGGTATAATGCCACATTTCAAATACGCAATGTCGAATTTTGCTAGATTGTATGCCGCATATGGCACATGCGGCATGGTATAGGTTTAAAATTCGTTTGAGAAAAGGTATATTTGGCTTAATAAAATGCAAAACAAGGTATATATGGGTGAAAAATCCCCTATTTTTTGATTGGTTTTTCCAATTCGCTTGGGTTTCCTTTTAAAAGATAGAGAAGAAAGAGAATAAAAGGAAAAACGAAAAAATGGTAAAAGAGTAGGGCCCACACGAAATGAGTTGTGTCACATACTTTTCCGGGACGAATTCTTGTATTCTCTTTCCTGGACCCTATCATTTCTCTTCTTAACTTGTTAACTCTATCAAAAGCATATAAATCATACAAGACTTATACTCCCTCCGTCCCAAATTGGATGTCCATTTTTGAAGCTCGTGCCATTTTCAATTGCTTATATCTTTCAATATGAATCTCCAAAAATATTCAATATGGATCTTGTTTGATAGTTCTTGACGAGTTCTATAATACAAAGTGTTCATAATTACGAAAAACATTATAAATTGAAAGATTTGAAAAATGGCACGGGTTTCAAAAATGGACATCCAATTTGGGACAGAGGGAGTACATAATAAAGCGCACGAACTTTCCAAGATCACTGAATCAAGATCCACTTTACAAGCACAAACCACGAACACCATCTAACAAAAAAAAAAAAAACACCACCAACACAACAACAAAAAAAAAAAAAAAAAACCACGAACACCAACAAGACAAGAACCCAAACACCGTCTTCTATTCTTGTCACTTAGAAAAGACTACTAGAGCCTACTCTTAATATCCACACCGCAAATTATAGGGTTCGTAGATGAAAACTCTAGAGAGAGGAGATGTTGATAGAAGAATATTTTGGGGGAGGATGAGAGAATTAGAACTCTAGTTGTTTTATGGGAGAGTTAATTAGGCATCCAGTACAAAAAAGATCATTATGATTCCATCATATGGATTTGAATACTTATGATTCCATCCTGAAGTTCAAATAAACCCCAAAACACCCTTTCTCTCTCCTAATTTTCCTAATATTTCTCTCCTGATTTTGCTAATAATTCTCTCTCCTAATTTCCTAACATTTCTCTCTCCTAATCTTTCCTAATTTATCTCAATCTCTCTCTCTCTCTCTCTCTCTCTCTCTCTCTCTCTCTCTCTCTCTCTCTCTCTCCTATCTTGAAAAATCTCTCTTTCCTAATCTTATAATTCTCTCTCATAATCTTATTGAAATCAAACCTGTTTGTTTGATTGCATTACCGGAATTATAGGATAATTGAATGACCATAATTATTGTAACTGAATTAGTATTATAATATATTATTAGAATAGAATATAATTAAGGAAATATAATTATTGTAATAGGGGCAAAATGGTCCAAATTACATTTACAGGATGAAATCATAAAGATTCAAATCTCATAGGGTAGCATACTAAAGATAATATTGTAATAGGATGTCTAATTAAAATTTCCTTGTTTTTTATTGAGTATCTCTCAAATATACTATATTTATAAACAAAGTCATAGAGTTTAATTTTCCTTAACAGATAGACATAAGAGTTTAGCTCATTTTATCCTTCTAACCAACCCAATCACTTAACTCATGTGGACAACCCGTGTGGATTGGGTCCGGTCCAATCGACCCATGTTTTACTAACACAACTAAAGTTCTTTTCTTTTCTTTTCTTTTCTTCTGAAAGAAATTCTACCCTGAAGCGTGAGCACACTCTAAATTCTGAGTAATTATTCAATAGCACTCATCACAGTCAGTTGGTGATTCGGATCATTCCAAAAACTACATAATTATGGATTCATACATTTGGTCATAAATTTCGTAAAGGTATGTGATGCTAGAATGTCCCGGAGCATCGCTTGACTGTGCTATGAGATCACTGAATCTACCTAAAGTCTAGGGAGTGCGCAACAGCTGAAAGTTCACTCCTTGGCATGCTAATCTTCTTCTTTTTTAATTTTTTTTTCCCAACTTATAAAAATGGATATTTCATCTTTTTTTTCATCCAAATACTGTGAATGGACAATCTATGGATTATAATATGTACTATAAAGTAAGAAAGTTTTGGTGGATTTTAAGAAAAAAATAAACAACTTTGCTGATAAGGCATTCTTCCTTCCCTTCGAGGCTTGGATAAAGGGGGGCACCACAAACAACGAAGAACTTTAACGTTAATGATTTTATTTTTATCCCACGATTTTATATTATAGATTCTGAAAATTTAATAAATAGATTCTGAAAATTTATTAAATACTATGATTACAAGAACAAAAACTGTTTGATTAGCGTAAATTTTCTTTGCAAGTACTAACACAACAAGCCCAAAAAAATGAGCAATTCGAATCAAATCATTGGGTACGAAATGAGCGCTGAAACAACCATCACAGCCACGCCTCATCAATATTAAGAACAAACCCATCGATCTTTCGTTCTCGGTGAGAATGCGCGGGGAACTTTATTTATCAAAACATGCATTACTTTGATGGCTGGACTCGTGCTAAACTTGCAACCGTGAATTAAGAAAAAGACAGCAAATTCAAAGAGTATAAGCACATCACAAACAGGAATTTTCAAATAGCTATTCCAAAATGTTTTCACCCACTGCTGAGACTGCATGCAGTTTTGTTCAAGATCAACCCTGGAATCCCCCATCGCACAATCATCATGCATCATTGTTACATGCTGAATGATATACAAGCTATTAGTACAATGTTCCGACGATATTATCACAAAAATAAATTCAAAACGAGAACATGAATAGATATAAATTAACAAAAAAAACTCGGAAATTCAGTTCCCACTTCATATCTACTTGCTATATCGTAATAAAATGGGTGAATCTAGAATCTAGAATCTAGAAAGGAGAAATATCTAATGGCTCATTTAGGTTTGGAACAAAGCCAAATTGTCTCTTATGGAGCTCACTGGAAGTCTTTATTTATCAGCCGTAGCAATGCATTAGACGTAGAATCTTGAAATGGGAACTTTGCTTGAATCTCTACTATTTTCATCACACATCACCATTTGAAGCTGATTGATAAAGACATTAGTAAGTTACATTGGCATCCATAACAAATCTGATGAAGTCTTTCGAAGAACTTTTCCAATACGCAACAACTGATGATTCCGAAATATTTCCAAAATTTATCCAAACGTGTAAATAGAAAGCATTGTTATATGGAGTTGTGGATTTACAACTCCTAAGCTAATCGCTTCATCATTAACCATGGAATATAGCTGGCAGCCTAATCTACTGAAGACGCCAGTTACTAGAAAGCTTCAAACTAAAAATAAAACAAGTCATTCCATTTTTCCTTCTCCACCTTCATCTAGTCCAGTCAATGCCTACAAGAGGAGAAAAGGAGTATGCAACCCTCCATCAAAACAAGGAGACAAAAATAGAAACTGAATAATCACTAAGACTGAAATAGTGAAGTTAAACTTCGACTTTATCTACGATATAATTATACAACCATATAGCAGAAAGGAAAGGAAAGGGGGAAGCAAAGAAGGATTAGAAAATACGGTGGCTGTGTTTGGTTAGATAGTTTAGTTTTAGTTTTGATGATGTCATTAGGTGTAATGAGTGGAGAGAGATAGAGAGAGAAATGAGGGAAATGATGATGTCATCAAAACTAAAACTAAAACTAAACTGGGAAACGAACAGGGCCGATATAACTTAAGTGGAACCTATATTCATAACCAACTGCGAAAAGACGCTTTGAAGCATGATATGAAGCTCTCCTATTTCAATCACACTTTCCTACTCGGTTTAAAGAACTTCCAGCAAATACTAACTTACCAGAAATTCAAATGTGGAAAAGCACATCAAGGAGGGTCCTATAAAGTTTTGCTAGATACCTAAATCAAGAAAGAAACGTTGGTCAGGCTACCAACAGCAAAAACTCTTTTGTGGAACATGGAAAAACATGCACTACAGAGGTAAATAAACAGCCCACTGCTATTGGAGAAAAAACATTTCATGATTTAGGTAAAAGGGACAGAAGAAGAATAAATTTCATGGATCACAATTTTCATAATCGTGTTGATACTGTAGATGCTCTGGCCTTGTAGAAAAGAATTGGATATCGTGTCAAGACTATAGAATATGAAGGCCTTGTTTTTTTTTTTTTTCCCCTTTTTTCTGGGGGGAGGTTTTTAAGGTTTAACCTCCTCTTGTTTACTATGGGATCCCTAGGTTACTGAACTCATATCAATTATCACACTTCCTTTCAAAAAAAAATTATCACACAATTAGCCCCGATAATGGGATTCAATGACAGTTGTCCAGTTGGTACATTAAACAAAACTGGCTTTTGGCTTGGTTTGAGTTATGGGAATGTTATTTTGAGAGCAGGCAGAAATGCCATCAGATCCTGGATATGGATTTTCTATTTCAAGTCAACCAACAAACACTGCTTTGATGTTTGTCCATGCAAATAAACATCTTTCAGTCATGGGCACGATACTTTTGAGAAACAGCGTCAGGATAAGAAAAGAAAACCTAAACATCCCCTGCCCTTCCCAATGCCAAACACTTCTGTCCATGCTCTATAACAACTTTGCAATCAAGGACAAGGCATAGGCTCATTAATGGCCATTGTCTATGTATTGTTCCATTCGAGCTTTTACATCAAAAATTGCTGCAGCGTTGTAATTTATAAGCACTGGTTGTGCCCTAGACTTATCTTAGTAAAGCAAAGTTCCACTTGCACAATTAAAGATCCAAGATGTTAACCTATAAATAGAGATTCTAGGACAGCCATAGTGGAACAACTTGAACTCGGCTGATTCACCAATAACTACAGGCTACAAGGAAGGAACTAGGCTAAAATAAGCACCCCAGAGAGATAAAGAGAGTCTGAACTGATAGGCTGGTAAAACACCAAAGGGAAATATTGAGAAAAGATGGAGGTACTAACACTTGTACTAACAATTGCACAAACTCTCTCACATGGGATATGTTTGACCCACATATGAGTGGTAGGTCCCACATATCCATGTGAGAGAATTTGTGCAATGGTTGTTACAAGAGTTAGTGACCGTAGCAAACCTAGGGAAAAAATTTCAATAAAAGCGACTGCCTATTTTTTAAAGACAATCAACAAGGTCTCTTTCTCTAATGAAAAATAAACATCTCAAGAGGGAATCGTTAAGTCCAATACATCAATTCAAAAGGCCACTCAAAGAATTTTCGTCCCCAATTTTAAAAAAGAACTATCACCTCCAAATAAAAAAATTATAAACTAAAAATGGGTTTTATATGCTTGCAACAAAAAATCAAAGCATTTCAATGCAAGAGAGTAGACTTTCAGATGAACAACCTAATTTTGCAACAACGTATCACGGTAACAGAATACACATGGAGAAATATGATTCTAACTCATTAGCTTAACCCAAACATGTTGTCTTGGATAACATAATCCAATCATAAAGAACCAAATCAGACATTCCAACTAGGAGCTAAACTGTAGCAAAAAACACTATTCTACTGCTAAAAAGGAAGAAATTCGATCATAACAAAAGAGATTACCTTCTGGAAGCCAGCCATAACCGCAACGCGACAGCATTGAAGTCATTAATGCCGAAGCAGTAGCAGTGTGAAACGGTTGCATAGAACCCGCAAAAACACTCATTTCAGCCGGACACCTTTCAAAAACAAAACCATATTCAACAAGAAAATTCACTTTCTACGAGGGCATTTCCAGCCCTCGATCAAATCTTGACTCACACTCCAATCTAGGAAAGAAATATCCCAAACCAACTCAAATTTGTTAATCAAACTCACATCCAAAAGAGTTTTGCACAATTTCCACACAAAATCAAGGAAGACTGTCTTCTTTAATCAAAATCATCGAGCCCATCTAAGGACTTTCAAATTTACCACTCTGACAATAATGCAACTTCCACTCAAATTTATGCTTCATTCTCAATCCGCACATTGGAGTGACTCATATGAGCAAAATGCTGAACAAACAACTTTGACACCTACCTTTTACTCACTAAGGTGACATGCAGTGAACTGGAAATGAGTCCTGCATGAAAGTAATACACTAATACTCTAACTCCCAAACTAAAAGAAACAATTTGAAGAAAGGACCGGAGATGGTCTAAACAAATACTTGCATTCACATACACAGATAGACACACATATGTGATACAAGCAGTTTTCCCGTTCTATACATGTTTTACATATATCTAATGTTATGAATTTAAAGTTCACAGAGTGATCAAAATTAGCTCAAATTAATACAAAATTACGAAAAACGGAGTATAAAGTATGAACCAAATCCAATTAAGCAAGCAAACAAAAACTAAAACATGCGATTTTTATTTATCTTCTCCACATAATAAAGCCCAAAAAACCTCAAAAATCTCTCTCGCAAAATTCCCCCTCTCTCTCTCTCTCATTTTAACAAAGAAGAAAAAAGTCAAGAATTTAGGATTGGAAAATTGGAAGCTTTTGAGCCCTAACTACATTTGAACATAATATCGATAGATAGGTTAACATACACACGAACTTCAACGTAAATATCGGTGGTTGAGGATGTGATTTGCTATTTACCTGAAGATTCGATGAGAGAGAGGATTTCTTGTTGATACACGGAAGGGAGAGCGAGCGGCTTTTGCTTGGGAGGCGACTCTGGCCGCCGCATTCCGGACGGAAGTTGATCGGAAAACGCATCTGGCGGCGGAGGCGGTAGCCATGGCTGAGTCTAAATTCGGAAGCTAAAAAATTAAGGTCAGCTTATGTTGGAAAGTAGAAGAAGTTCTGTGTCACTGAATTCGGAAGGAAGGGTTTTGTGCTGAGCATTCAGGATGACAATAAACCCTACTATACTAGGACGTGTTTGGCTGGTGTAAAATAGAAACCAAACCTAAGCAGCTAGGAAATGAAACCCACAAGTATTCATTTTGTAGGAGCAATTTTTGAGTGCTGTGCGGACACCGTGTGACTGTGCCTCGAGCACTCCTCTCGGCCTTTTGGAACACTTTTGGGCGGTTTGGATTTTAATGAGAGAGAGAGAGAGAGGGAGAGGAAAGAGAAAGAAGACAGAGAAGGGGAAGAAATCGGGAATCGTTCAAAATACTTTTGAGCTGTCGGGATTAGTGCTCGGGCACGGCCACGTGGTGCCCGCCTGACACCTAAACTTTTTTCATTTTTTAGGCTTTGATCGGATGGATCGATGAGAGCTTAATCAAATCGTATTAGTGGTATGCGACATATAGTATTAGTGTCTGACCATTTATTTCTCTTGTGATAATTTTTCAGTGCCAAGTGGGTATTGCCCACGTGGTACCCGCTCGGCAATCTCAACCGTCCATATCGCGATCCAACTATCTGGATTTTAGAGAGAGAAAAGGAAGAGAGAGAGTGTTTGGATGAGAGGACAGAGAGAGGGAATCAATCTGGGCCGTCCAAAAAATATTTGGACAGCTCGGATCATGCTTGGGTACAAAGTGGCAATACCCACTCCACTTGGCACCCAAATTTTTTTCCTCTAACTGGATTTTGACGCTTGAAGTCTGTGAGAAAAACTTGCTCATGTTATACCATGGAAGTCAAACGTGCGTGGTGACTCTTTTTTTGGGGATATATATGGTGTTTGCTGCTCACTGTTGGGTAAAAACATCTTCAAAATAAAGGCAGATGAAGATAGTAAGAAAAAGCTAGCTAGAGAGCAAGGAATAGTTGTATGATTAATGAGTTCATGACCTCCTCAAAAGTGAAATCATGTAGTAATAAGTGAAGATTATAAAGGATATAGTATGTGTTAAAGTTGGCCTAGAACACACCCCCAAGGTCAATGAGGAAAAAAAAGGACAAGCTAAGGCTAAAACCTCTGCTAGAAGCGATCTAAAATTGGTTGAGTTCTACAAACTTGAGTCAAATTTTTGTTTTGATAAATGGGTGTCCGGGCCAGCTTGCAAGCATCTTGACTAATTCCGGAGTTCTGGAGGTAACGACCGGACATAACCCTAAGAGTTTGCTGGCAAGGGGAATCGAATATGAGACTTTAGGTGGGAGCAAACCTCTAAGTGTCGAGACAAAGACCACTTTGCCAACTCCTTGGGATTTACAAACTTAAGTCAATTGCTCCTTTTTTTTAAAAAAAATTCTCTATTAGTTGGCCTTTTTTTCATGCCCAAAGCAATAAAGCCTTTCACACCCTGCAAGATTAAAAGTTACCTTTGTCTTTGCCTGGGCATGACTCTATAAAAGTAAGTTTAAGGAAGAAGTTTCTGAAGAAGAATGATGGATTTCTCTATCGTAAAAATGCTGTTCGGCAAAAAGATTTTCATCCTCGTCATTTTAGGAGTCCTGCTTTTCCATGATGCCGTCCTCCGTCGTCGCAGAGATTCATTTCGACGCTATCAATTTGTGGTGAGTACTCTCGAAATCTAAAGTACAGCTATGGCCAGATGATCACGACCTAGGTCACATAATCCTTCAAGAATACCCTCCGCTTGTGCTCTCAAAATCCTCACATTACCATCTCGCAAATTTGATTAGTTTGGAATAATTTCGAATGACACTTTCACGCTCACAATCTCGCTCAAGCACGCGCATTATGTATTTTAGACCATGACCTGGCAACCATATGGACATAATATTTTTAAATATCTCTGCCCATTTGTATTATACGATCTTGAATGGTTATGGCCTTTCTGGGCTTCATGGAAATTCTTAAATTTTTCAGGTTACTGAAACTCCCTTCACAAGACTATGTGAAACAAAGAACATATTGACAGTCAATGGCCAGTTTCCTGGACCAACTATCGAAGTTCACAAAGGAGAGACAATCGTGGTTGATGTCTACAACATGGGAAATTACAACATCACTCTTCACTGGTATCACAAATTAACCAAACTTTTTTTGTATGTTGATAGTGTTTTATTCTGAAAGCGGGGGCGTGTGTTGTTCGTTAAGGGACAACATACATGCTAACCCCATCCGAGCCGTCCGTGCTCGGCAATCAACGGCCCAGATCTGTTTGGACCCAAACAAATTTACTAGTTTTCATTGAATTAAATGCCCGTTTAATCATGTTCTTGCAAAATACGTAATATTATCCAAAGGTCTTGACTTGAATTTCCAGGCATGGTGTGAAACAACCAAGATTTCCATGGTCAGATGGCCCGGCATATATCACTCAATGTCCAATTCAACCGGGTTCTAATTTCAGCCAACAGATTATATTTTCGGCGGAGGAAGGAACCCTTTGGTGGCACGCTCATAGTGATTGGTCACGGGCAACCGTCCATGGTGCTATAGTTGTCTATCCCCTGGATGGGACTACTTATCCTTTCCCCCAGCCTGACGAAGAAGTGCTCATAACATTAGGTACGAAAAGTTTTAATTTCTCTTTTGTAAACGTCCTAAACAGGGACAAAGTGAGGGGTGGCCTGAACCCACCTTGAATTTAAGTAAATGGATGAAGGGATTATTAACCTTCAGAATTTTCGGAAATCCAAGGGGTATCAACCCTATGAACTCATCATGTGCAGATCGGCTTCGGGGACTCATTTTTGGGTCATATACGAATAATCTGAGCCTTTCATTCATCTTAAACTGATTTTCCGAGGGGCCCCACGAAAAATCAATTCCATTAGACGTGCCTAAGTAGTGAATCCAAAATCACCCATTTGGATCCCGAAGCTGATCTGTACATGATCGATGCATGGTGGTCTGTACACAACGATGGAGTCAGAGGGGGACAAGTGGTGGCGGCCGCCACCACAAGGTTTTCAAAAAAAAAAATTTATATATAGATTTGCCACCACAAATTTATCCATGAATTATATAGATTTGCCACGACAAATTTGTTAAGGATTTTAGGGGGTATTTGGGAGCCTACTTTTTAGCTTTTGATTTTTGACTTTTTGGTTTTTTGGTTTTTTGGCTTTTGGTCAGAATGAGTTTTGGATGTGGGAGGAGTGTTTGGGAGAAATGTGCAGAATGTGTTTTGGAAAGGAAAAATGAGAAGTAGAAATCAAAAAGTAGGGGTGAGGGTGTTTTTGATTTCTGGCTTCCTTCTTCAAAAATGGAAAAACAGTTTTTGGTAAAACAACTTCTAGGTGTGTTGGCCAAACACCCAGAATGCGAAAAGGAGAAATCGAAAAATTGATAAACAGTCGGCCAAACGGCCTCTTAGTCCCATATTGATATATATATTTTCGCCACCACAAAAGTAAAACCTTAGCTCCGTCCCTATCCGTACGTGTTGCTGAATTTTTGGAGATTTATACAATCTACCTTTTTAAGATTTTCTTTTATTGCCTGACCTGAACATAATCTCTCCCAATTAAAATATGGAATGACCCACTGGTTTCTCGGAGATCAATTTTATGTATTGGGGATATAAAGACCTTTGCTTTATCAAACGAGCCGAGCTTTCGTGAGCCGAGCTTTATCAAATACCGAGCTCGTTTATTAATGAGCCTAAAACTCGAGTTCAAGCTCGGTTAGATATATAACTAAACGAGTCGAGTCGAGCCACCATCTACTCGCGAGCACCTCGATTCATTTGCAGTATCAAGGATTACATAGAAAGTGAAGGATTACATAGAAAGTGATTCCATTCCACATAATTAATACTATGCTTCTGAATTAGGGGAGTGGTGGAAGAAAGATGTGATGCAAGTTATCACGGAGGCTCTTACAACAGGAGCAGACCCAAATATATCCGATGCTTTCACCATCAACGGTCAACCCGGTGATCTCTACCCATGCTCCCAACCCGGTAAACTTACTTATAACCTTGTCATTACATATTTTTTCCCATAATCCCGAGAATAATTTTGTTCACTTTCGCTCTGTTCACCCTCGCGAGGGTATGTTTATTCTGTTTTCTACTACGATAATAAAAAACCGTTCATTTTATTCAAATTCATTTGTTAAGTGGCTATGCAAAAATTCTATTTAATCTGTTATTTATGACTGTTTGATCTATGGTTTCAAATTTTTCAGTCAAGAATTTTAAAGAAAATAAATAAACTCCTAGATGAAGCAGTTATTGATATTTGATTGAGCTGAGTTTTTTTAGGGTTCCCTAGAAAATATAAACAGTTTTGATCAACCAAATGAGACACAGAATGAGCACACCCTCATCGAGGATGAATAAAATGGTGATGAACAAAATTGCCCTCCTGTGTTGGGGTGTAGACCCTTCAGCAGTACCGGGGGGTGGGGGCGGGAGCCCCCACGAGACACACTCCGGACTGCAGCGAAAACGATATTTGAGGGACCTCGGTGTGTAATTTCGGCCATAGGCCCGACCTAATTATTTCGTTGTTAGTGTGTAATTAGTGTAAGATGTTTTTTCAGAGAAAACAGAGAGAGAGGCGAGAGAAAACGCAGATCTCAGAGAGATTGCGAGAAGACTTGTACTATTGATTTCGATTTCATAGTGGACTGGTGTGGCTCCCGTGGTTTTTTCCTCGCGTTGAGGTTTTCCACGTATATCTGTGTCTCGCTTTCTTTTCCGTTTTTCATTACGCATGATTACTTGTTTTTCTGTTCTGTGATTCATTGTTTCCAAGATCCGTAGGAGTGTCGTGGGGTTGCAAAAATCTTAACACCCTGATCCCTACTGGCTTCATCACTGAATTCGTCTCTCTATTACTCATTCATACATGCAGAAACATTCCAGCTAACCGTGGTTCCCGGCGCGACCTACCTCCTCCGCATCATCAACGCCGCAATGAACGACATCTTTTTCCTCTCCGTCGCAAACCACAGACTCACCGTCGTAGGAACCGACGGCAGCTACACCAAGCCCTTCACAACAGACTACATCACAATATCTCCAGGTCAGACCATCGACGCCTTGTTACTCGCAGACCAACCACCCGGTCTCTACTACATCGCCGCCAGAGCTTATGCTAGTGGCAGCAACCCTTTCGATAACACCACCACCACCGCCGTCGTTCAGTACTACGGCCCAATCTACCCATTTCAACAGCCTTCCTTCCCGTATCTCCCCGATTATAACGACACATCTGCATATATTAACTTCAGTAAAAGCCTTCGAAGCTTGGCTAGCGAAAGCTACCCGATTGATGTGCCATTAAACGTGACAACTCAGTTGATTTCAACCGTTTCAATCAACACAATCCCGTGCCCGAATACCTCGTGTGCCGGACCAAACGGCACCCGACTGGCTGCCAGCATGAACAACATCAGCTTCGTGAACCCGTCGATCGACATACTGCAAGCTTACTACAATCACATTACCGGGGTTTTCGGTGATCAGTTCCCGCATTTCCCTCCGTACATTTTCAATTTTACGGCCGATTATCCGCCGTCGATTTTGGAGGTACCGACGAGAGGGAGGGAAGTGATTGTACTGGATTATGAGTCCACGGTGGAGCTGGTTTTGCAAGGGACGAATTTGGTTACGGGTATGGACCATCCGATGCATCTCCATGGGTACAGTTTTTATGTGGTCGGATACGGATTTGGAAACTTCGACAAGGATAAGGACCCGTTAACGTATAACTTGGTCGACCCGCCATTTCAGGACACTGTTATTGTGCCAAAGAATGGATGGACAGCCATTAGATTCAAGGCAAACAATCCTGGTACGTATATACGTAATTGCTTGATTTCTATTTTATGGTATTGATGAGTAAAGTTCCTTTTGTTACAAGTTAGAACGCACAGTAGCTACATGACCGTAAGACATCATTCACGATCAAGACCATTCATTTTGTTGCGTCTGTTACTAATATTATTCGCATATTATTTTGTGATGATCGGGTTTCAATAACCCATTCATTATGTCGAATTTCATTCCCAGAATCATTTGTACCGTCGAGATCATGTATATATAGGTGTACTATTACCTCGTATAGTTTGCACCACTTATCCTCTTTCTTAATATGTAAGAGAGAAATGGTTCAAATTCCAAACGAAAGCCTTTGGCTGGTAATAAGCAGTGGCGACTCCAAAACTTTGGGATCATGAGGATATTCATAAACATCAATACTCTTATCAAATATATGTAATTCCCCAAATAATCAAACTCAACAATATCCTAATAGTAGTATATGCAATTCCCAAAATTAGGTAGTATTAGATTTTCTTACTTTACACCTTAAGCAACACACAGTCCACTTCTAGTAAGGGATCCCTTACTTTGCTATGGTAAGAGACTCTCATTTTTCAACCATTTCCGATTGAATTTTGATTATTCGAACCGTTCAATGTGGCCTTGGTCCAAAAGAAAAAAACAAAAAAAGAGGGACTTCTTTGCACTGCACCAAAAGATCAGAATTTTATTTTAAATACATATCATATTGCTTTAGTTGTTGAATATTATCATAATGTCCGTTTCAAAAAAATATTATAAATGTTGCCTCACCTGGTTAATTGTTTTTTTTTTTTTGTGTGTAATATTATAAAACAGGAGTTTGGTTCATGCATTGTCATTTTGAGCGTCACGCATCATGGGGGATGGAGACGGTGTTCATTGTGAAGAATGGGAACGATTCCAATGCAACTTTGCTACCCCCACCCCCGGATATGCCACCTTGCTGAAGCTACTAGCTAGAACTAAGCTACTAGAAATAAATTTGTTAAACTTCAAAAAATGAACGTTTAATTATTTGCAGAATTTTCTACTGGAAGAATATTTATATGTTTATTCTATCACATGAACTAACAAGAAATAGTGACTTTACTCATGTAGATAAAAACTTGCACGTACAGTTTTCCTGTTAATATTGCTTTTTACACACATTACGCATGCGTAACCCATTGGTCAAGGGCGGAGCTCACCATGGGCTAAGGTGGGATCCATAAAATTTTAATGTATTTTATCCCACCTCGTATAATTTTTTTAGCTCAACTCATTCAAATCATGGTCCAAACTCAATCCAACTCACAATTCAGGGACCGATCTGTAACCAATCAATAAGAAAAACAGATCTGTAGTTAATCGAAAAACAAAAATGGGTGGGGGACGGATCTGAAATGAACCTGAAGTCTATCTCTAGACTCTCAACTCTCTGTAAATACAAAAGGAAGGAGAGGAGATCGAGGAGCAGGGAACCCATTAGCCATCGCCATCCTTTACTCCTCGCTGTGTTCGTCTACTCCTCGCAGACGCAGGTCGGACGGGTTTAAAATATTGGTTCTTACAATCTTTTGTGGTTAAATTATGTTTTCTTTTAGGGTTAAATTTTGGGGTCAAATTAAAATTCCGTAAGGATCTCATGGATCGGTGTCAAATCTCGACGATCCGAACCACTCAATGTGTTTAAAACGTGTTTTTAAGGGTCATTCTAAAACATGTCTTTAAGGGTCACCGCGAGGAATTGCCAAAAAAAAAAAAAATTTTACCCGAAAGGGCTTCATTTGAGCATTTTTCGATAAATTGTATTTGTACGGTTATTATGAAAAATTGCCCGGATGAAGCCCTTTCGGGTATTTTGTTTTGGCAATTCCTCGCGTTATCCTTGGAAAACATGATTTAAACACATTGAGCGGTTCGGATCGTCGAAATTTCGTCCGAAAAATCAAAAAAGGGTAATCCTCACAGAGGAGATCCATGAGGGAGTCCTTAGGAGATCATGTACCAAGAAATATATATTGAAAGGTGGTCTATGCAGAAAGTGTGTGAGTTAGGGGGAAATAGAGAGAAAGCAAAGAAAAATTGTAGTGTGTGTGAGAGAGAAAAGTGTGAGAGAATATTGTGTGAGTTTGAGGGAGATAAAAATACAAGTGAGCGTGAGTTTCGGTTAGATATTTTTATCTCATTGTAACTCATTCAATATTAGTGAAAAGTGTTATTTCTCCCGTGGACGTACCCGATTTTGGAAAACCACGTAAAATTGTTTGTGTTCTTTGTTTCGGTCTATTTGTGCGTGTGAGTGTGTTCTTTGGTCAATCCACAACACTTATAAACACATGGGACATAGAATCCATTTAGGATAGGTCCATTGGACTTAGAAATGTAGATGAGGTCGGCAATGGGTGTGGCCTATAGTTCTGTTATCATCCCCCGACATACCTAGGATTGTTGAGTGTACCCCCTTGAGATTTAGGGCGGTCTAGTGTAGATTTTTGCCCGAATAGAGTTGCTGGGATCTTTCTTTTATTTTTTTTATAACCGAATGTCCGGGCCAATTTCCGAACTACTAGAAAACCAATAGAGTAGATTCAGATATACAGTAACATCTTAATACGAAGAAATTCAAGCAACAAAAAGGTCCATAAGCTCTACTAATTGGACTCGTCTAAATAAGAATACTAAAACGATATTGTATCAGTTCATAACTTCATACATACTTCCTTTCTTCTTCTTTTCATCACAACTCTTTGCAAAAGGACTTTTCCATGGTACTTTCAAATTGAGGTTTCTGAACAAACACAATGACACAGAAGAAACAAAAGCACAAACAATACTCCATTCCTTGTTATGGTCATCAAAATGTCACATTAGGCCATTTTATTTCTCAAACCAGTCAATTTAAGACCCCAGATTAATACAACCACAGGAATAAAAACGTAACTAGGGTTCTGCTATCACTACCCTTGTGGATTGTGTTGAGACCCTCTCTTGATATAAAATCATAAAATCTCCCGAATCCCTGGCATTTTTTGATTGACCACCACCAATCTGTGGTGGATCGGATCTCATTGTATGGGTTCCGATTTCTTCTACTACAGAGGAGGCAGCGACGGCAATGTCCATGCTGGGCTTTTCCAACACCACTTCCATGATGGAGGATGATTTCCATCCCCAATCTTCTTTTTCGGCGGATTTTATTTATTTTTGTTACTATGTATGGATCTAATTTTTGTTTTATTTTTCCTGTTGTAAGTTATTAGATTTATTTAATGATTTTCTTGCTATTTCTCGGACCAAAAAAGAAAAAAACCAATTTGAATTCGTCAATAAAAATATGCAAGGAGGATACATGTAAGATTCATTGCCAGAGGAAATGCAAGAACGACAATAGGTAAAACCATAATTTGATCCAAAACAAAACAAGGTATGAAAGAACACAAGATCTTAAGGCCCAACAAAACAAAGAGCACCCAAAATTCCTCTCTCCTCCAAAAGTTAAACCATATAACAAGAAAAGCATACATTACAAGAAGATAATTCCTAAATGTAGAAACTAGAAAATACAGCCTTTTTTTTTTTTTTCAAACTGATTTACCAAAAAGAAAAAAAGAAAATACAACCTAACATTCGACTACCACGAAGGATTAACCGTGCCTGCTAAAACTGTTACGACGGTTTCTCTTCTCCTTAGTTTTATGTTGCCATATTGAGAAAAGATTAATTTTGTCGAAACCTGACGAATTTGTTGAGGGAGAAAATTGCAGAAGCTACCAATCCATTCTCCTTTTAGCCATAAGTCAAGCTGATAAAGGAAATAACTCATCTTCCAAGCACCCAACCAAACTATGTTTCTGCGCATGACGTAGCTGCATCATTTCTTTGATATAAAAAAACGCGTCACTCAACTTTTTTAACAATTCTCTTTTTCCGAATTGACTCCTTCGGCATGCTTCCCGGGGCACTGTGAGCCCTCCTCCTTTCGTCTTTCCTTCTCTCAGCTTCACCCACAATTCGTCTAAGGGCAGATGCCTTGAATATTGGTTTCGGTAAGTGCCTATTCCTGTAAAATAAAAAAGGGACAATGAAAAGATCAGGTTCTGGTTACTTGCCCAACAAAAAGAGCAAGTATGGCCTATTCTCAGAACATAATTTGGATGGCTAATTTACTGAGCCAGTGATAGAAAAAAAACTAGTAAATTGCTAGATTTTATAAATATGCTGTGAATCCATAACGTGCACCAAACTTAACATGCTTTAGCATTCTTCTATCTCAAATAAGGGACAAGTTCGAAATGAACATGTTCCGTGAATGTGAAATAATTAGGAAAGACTTCAATCATGTGTTGCTGTACAGGATTTTTAATGCTAGAGCATACCAATTGATAGATTAAAATAGACGAAATATGTGTTGAAAAAGTGGAGTTAGACTTGGACACGAATACGAGAGAGAAACTATTAAGCATACGAGAGAACCCTTCTTAAAACTCCAAAATAGTAAGGTGCCACCCAAGATTCTAAAACCAGGTCAACAAAATCATCATACCTTCCTTGTAAGAAAACCTAAACCCATCTATATGCATCTGTTTAAACTCATATTACCTCACAATACGCTTAACTTCAGGAAGGTGCTTGTAGCGATTCTTGACAGCCTCCCGATACTCGTGATTTTTGCGCTCCCTTGGTAGAAGCTGCAACAGTGTCAGAATTTGGGTAACAATGCATCCAGATTAATAAAGTCTTGGATCTACTACGCAGTTAAGATGATGGATCTACTAAAGCCAAATCAACAACAAAAAAAAAAAAAGAGTGATGCAGCGGCAATATTCGTGAGTCGTGGCCTTTAAAACCTTTTAACTGACAAATGTTCTTCTTTGCATTGTAGTTTGAAAATGTTACATCACCAATAGTCTCCAAAGCTTAAGCTATTATTAGAAATGGGCCTAACAATGTATATCAAGCTATTCAACACTATCTCTCACGTCCCATACAACCTTGTCTTGCATGTACAATGAACATCTACATATAGAGCAAAATACAAAGGGGTAACAAATTCAACCCAAGAGATTTGAATGAAACATAACATTTAAGTCACCAATTCTCCCACATGATTAACCCTGTTAGGAAATGGTCCACCAATGCATATCATATCCAACACCCTCCCTACGTACAACCGTATGTAGCATGTGGAGATGCAAACATCACATATACATAAAGATCGAAGGCAAATAGAGAGAAACATAATGCAAAAAGAGGAAAAATTTGAGACAAGAAACTTGACAGGAACCAATGTTTCGATGCCATGTTAGATTACTACTTATCCAGCTCAAGCTGATAGGAAATGCACCCAGCAATATAAATCAAGCTATTTATCAAACACATAAAACTAGTTTAAGCTTTCTTAGTTCCCATGATCGTATGATGAACTATCATGCAGTACAAAATCAGAAACCAATCATTCAAATGCTCAAATATTGTATTAAGAAAAACAGCTGCAACGAAAAAGGGAAAAGCAGCAATTCAACTCAAAAGGATAAAGAGACATGAATAAAGCAAGAGATTCATACAACTCCCATTTGTTCAGATGCTTTAGCCTTCCAAAGCCGAAGATTGGTATCATCACTCCCTGAGATGACATAACTCCCATCACAACTGAACTTGACGCAAAATACCCTATGTTGAATGAAAAAATTCAGTTAGGACGCATTTAATTGTGGATATCTACTAAACAGCCAGAATAGTTAGTGTCTAAGAAAGAAAGGGCTCATCATTAAGGACTATAATTGTGGATACGTTCACAACTTTGACATGTTTTAGAATCCAAAATAAAGGGCAAGGATGCGGAGGCAAAACTTTGATGATGAAAAGAATTAACAAGGCACACCTTTGCATTCGCTTAGTGTGGTAGATTTCCCTGCTGTGGCCACCATTATATTGAAATATTCTTATCTGCAAGCACAAAGCTCTATCAGGAGATTGTGATGTTGTCTCTTAAAGCCATGGACAAGTTAAAAAGAGATAGAGCAGGCTTTATTGCATATAACTAACCGTCCTATCATAAGATCCAGTCACAAATTCACGACCAGTTGGAGAGTAATCAATATCCATCCTGTGGGGAAAAAGTAAGAGGATCAGCATATATGATTCTTTAGACAAAAATTCTAAAACAGAGAATCTTGAACTATGCATCAGGCATCTTACACTGCAGAAACATGATCCTTGTGCACACACTTGGCTTCATCTAATTTTCTAGCATCATAGCTATAACAATTGCAATCCTCATTTGCCTGTTTATAGAAATAGAACTTGGTAAATTAAATTAAGAGAAGGAAAATTTCTTACACAGGAAGCCACATTTTTAGAAACTAGCATCGAGCACGTGCTCTGCACGTACGCGATACCGGGAACCATATTGTATCTAATCTTTTATTTCAATGGAAATAATACATGTTTGACATAGTTAAAACATACAACTATTCTTCTTGATTAATAAGATCGATTCACTCGATGAGCATCAGTAACCTCCATCATATTTGCCATATTCCTTTTTGCTCGTTTATATCCAAGTTTTTCAATTTCCTCCATTGCCAATTTTTGTCACATCTTCATGTTGCATCTCTCTTCTAACGTTGGGCTCCCATAACCTCCCATAACAACAGACTTATATGTTTTTTTTTTTTTTGATCGCCAACTTATATGTTGGCAATTTTAGTCCCCTTCACAATCAACCTCACTCGCTTCCAGGACCGATATCTTTATAATAACCATCATCTTAAATTTTGTGGTCCCTATAGTGTTACAAAAAATGTGATATGTATCTTAAGGTCAATGGTTTAGGTCCCCCAAAGCTTGAATAATTGTACTTAACTACAGCAGGTCTCAGTAATGCTATGCTAATTTTTTTAATGATAGGGGGTCCAACATGACCCACCTCATTTGATGAAAAAGGGGCATAATGATCCATTGTTAAAACATACGGATGACTATTCTTCTTGATTAGTAAGGGCAATTCACTCAATGAGCATCCATAACCTCTATCATGTTTATCATTCCTTTTTGCTCGAATATATACTTGGTTAATACTAAGTTCTTCAATTTCCTCCATTGCCAATTTTTGTCGCATCTTCTTCATGTCGCATCTCTCTTCTAACATTGGGCTCCCATAACAACAGACTTATATGCTGTAATTTTAGTCCCCTTCACAATCAGCCTCACTCGTTTCCATCATCGATATCTTTATAATAACCATCATCTTAAATTTTGTGGTCTCTATTGTGTTAAAAAAATGTGATAGTAGGTATCTTAAGATAATTATACTTAACTGAATACAGTCTCAATAATGCTATGCTAATTTCTTTTAATGATGTGGGTCCAACATGACCCACCTCATTTGATGAAAAAGGGGCATAAATCGTAATGGTCCTTTGGTACAGAACGTCGCAAATTGACGATATTAGATCAACTAATGAAATTTAATTTGACAATATTAGGCCCTACCCTACGTAGTAAGTTTTGCACGAAGGAAAATGGTGGCCGAGATGGTTGGGGATTGTTGGACTTGGGTATGATTGGAATTCAAGAAAAGGTTGAAGGTCACATATGTAATTTTGGCTGTTGGAGGAAGGAGATCTTGAGCAGCTTTGCAACTCCCGTTTTTATTATAGTAGTAGATAACCAGCAAACCAAAAAGAAGCCAAAAAAGATCGTTGATCCCCTTCTAACTTCCTGCATGCCTAAAATGCCAGCAAAATGCAGAACAACCAATAATGATGCCATGACCCTTCGGCCCCCACCAAACATTGTCCAATATCTCAAATAACAAACGGTGCAACACGATAGCAATTCCAAAACCAACCCTAACAAAACAATTTCCATAAATCAAAGACTTTGGGGTAAATAAGCTTTCAAAAGTTGCACTTACTGCTGTAAAATTCATCGGCTCCATTGGATTCCAAGCTATAGAATTAGTTTTTGTCTGTGTGACAGGAAGATATAAGTTAGACTCATAAAAGAATCCCATGGCTGAAAGCAACAAAAGATGCACGATAATATTTTCTGAAATAGCCATAGCAAAGACTATTCAGTATCTCTAAGCCTAGTTCACAGAAGGTGTAATGAACTAATCCAGAAAGACAATTGTAACTAAATTCCATCAAGTGGAGTGAAAATATCGTAAATGTAGGTTTTGACCTCAAGAAGACTTGCACTATATGATTGAGATTGACGTTTTGTTTCCCGGTTCAGCCAGGGTGTCCTTACTCCTTAGCCTATTTAGAGGTGAAACTAATTCATGCGATCAACTATACGCCAAGTGCCTACACTACACAGAGGATACCCACACAATTATCTCTTGGAATATATTGGTGTTGTACATGAGACATACATAAAAGGGGGGGGAACCTATTCAACTCATTAAGCTTCACCTTTTTGTTTACCTTCACAGTTTCAACCTATGAACACTGGTAGGACTGATTCCTTCTAGGGCACTATTGACTGAAGCCACGCGGCACATGCGAGTGGCAGGCAACACTGAGAAAATAACTTTTCATCCCTAAATCTTTATTCTTCCCTATAAGTTCTAGTCTCAATAAGAATGCTAGTTCTTACTTCTTTCTCTCGTTGGATGTTCATCCAATCCGCCACCAGAGGCCAGTCCTATCAAAGCTTTCATGCATTTGATCAGGCAAGTGATTCCCTACCCAAAACCACAATTCTTCCCAGGTTGGTTGCAAGGATGGCCCTGATTGGTTGGAACAAAAACGTTTGCTTGGGTACACGTTTCACATACAATAGGAGCATTGGACAAGTATATGAACTAGCGCAAATATAAACCAAATCTAAATCCCTTTTTTCCAGATAAATATCTAAAGCTGTACAAAAATTTGGAGAGAATAGAGCAAGCGGCCAGAATTACCCTCATAATAAGCTTAGTTGTTGGGGACGACATTCGCAAATCATAAATCGCTATGCTACGATCACTACAGAATCAAACAGAAGAGTAAATGATTAGAGCATACAAGGATCATAATCACCAAATAACAATCTGAGATTAATTATAGGACTTAGTCAATTACAATCTAGCAGTACCCAGGCCAGCAAACTGACTGGAAGACTTCCTCAAAAAATGAAAACCAAATATATCCTACACCATTCAATTGCAATGTAAGAGAGCTCTTCACTACTTACAAAACAATAGCCATGCGACTTCCCGCAAGTTTGGTGGCATCAAAGATAAATAAGACAAACAATACTTGTTCTTTACGCAAAAGAATAGCAAAAAACTCATGAAAGCACGATGAAAGATACTCTTCCCACTTTTTGATTCCCCTCACAAGGCCAGGCACCTCTGAGAAATAATGGCACTTTACAATCAGCTCTGTTAATTGCCTCAGCATTTATAATTTATTCTTTAAGTTACTTTCATATTCAAACCTTAGTTGCAGGAAACGCCTATATTGAAGACGCTCCTCCCCAAGAAACGCGATTCGGCGTTTCTTACTCGAGAACGTGATGGGAGCGCGTTTCCCATGAGACGGGATCGCGCTCCAAAGGAAGATGGGAGCTTACGGTTTTTTTCCGGTCGCCGTCGTCTTTCCTTGCTGTCGGCGTTGTCGATTTGTTCCAATCGGAGTCGTCATCCCCCTTCAATCAACATCCTTGTCGCCGTTTATGTCTCCGATTGGATTGTTGTTCCTCGTCGCAGTCGTCGTCATCTTCCATCGCCGGCTTCATCTTTGATGTTACAGTGGTGCTGGGTCGTGAAAGAGAAGAGAAAGACCAGAGGGGAATGATAGGCTGTATGTGATGTTTTATTAGAGCTGTATATGTATCTCATCCTACACGTGTAGGGGCAGATGGGAAATAGCGTACATGTGTCTTTTTTGTAGCTTTTGTTTCTTTATACATATGTAAAGTTGTAAACCTTTTGATAGTGGTGCAGTAAGAAGACTCCATTTTCTTCATTTTTAGTTAATAAAAAAAAGGACTCTTCATTTTCCACCAAACATCTGTAAAGTTGTAAACCTTTGACAGTGGTGCAGTAAGAAGACTCTTCATTTTCTTCATTTTTAGTTAATCGGAAAAAAAAAAGGCTCATTATTCTCCACCTAAAGGCTCATCACTCCACAACACCTAATTTTTACTCCTCTTTATGGGTATGTGTGTGCATGACATTGGAAATAATGAAAAATCAGCCCGAATTTATTTTAAATGTTGTATGATAGTGTTTTTTTTCTTTTTCCCCTTTTTCTTAAAATGAATAATAGAGAAACAAAGGAAGAAAAAGAACATAATAAATGAATTTGGGTAGTATTTGGGAGAAACACAATAATGTACTCCCTCTGTCACATTTTAAATGTCCCTTGCGTAAAATAAATTTAAAAGTAGTTCCAAAAAATATTTTATTTTTTAAGGTCAAACTTGCACTGTCTACCGTAGAGGACATTTAAATTGGGACGGATGGAGTATATCCTTTTGCAAACCTTCGTGATTTTAAAAAAATAAAATAAAAATAATTTACTTCCACATGGTAATATATGAAACAAAGAAAAGAAACAATATATGAATGTCAGTAGTAGTTGGTAGAAGCTAAGTTAAATAGCCAAAAAAAATTACGAAAATCAAAATTTTTTTGTATACTCCAGATAGTAATGTATATCTAATTTGGTTAAAATAAATGTTAGTCTCTCTATTCCAAATTGCTGGATCCCTACGAAAAGTCGTGTAATTTTGAGATGAAAAAGTAAAATATTTCCGTAAATTTTAAAAATGATGCAAAAATTCGTGTAATTTTGAGATGAAAAAGTAAAATATTTCCGTAAATTTTAAAAATGATGCAAAAATTCGTGTAATTTTGAGATGAAAAAGTCGTGTAATTTTGAGATGAAAAAGTCGTGTACTTTATTTTTAGCATTTTCCTAAAAAAAATTAAGGAGTAATTTTAGATATGGCAAAAATTCATAAGATTATATTTAAAAACAAAATAGTAGGAGCATAGAAAATAGGATTTTGACGAACAACAAAGACAAGGGGAATTAACTAATTGAATATTATACTCTATTTCTCGATCCTATTGTCATGATCACGAATAATAATCTCTATTTGTCATACTATAACCTAGCTAAGTTCAATTTATAATGCTAACGATGTCCCTTAGTTACACTCTAAAAACACATAGTACAACTAACTAATCACCGCCACATTGAATCTTACATTCCCACTCTATTTCTCGATCCTATTGTCATGATCACGAATAATAATCTCCGTTTGTCATACTATAACCAAGCTAAGTTCAATCTATAATGCCTATACTAGTCGTGATCACAGATAATGATCTCCCTTAGTTACACTCTAACAAAACATAGTACAACTAACTAATCACCGCCACATTGAATCTCACATTCCTACTCTATTTCTCGATCCTATTGTCATGATCACGAATAATAATCTCTATTTGTCATACTATAACCTAGCTAAGTTCAATTTGTAATGCTAACGATGTCCCTTAGTTACACTCTAACAAAACATAGTACAACTAACTAATCACCGCCACATTGAATCTTACATTCCCACTCTATTTCTCGATCCTATTGTCATGATCACGAATAATAATCTCCGTTTGTCATACTATAACCAAGCTAAGTTCAATCTATAATGCCTATACTAGTCGTGATCACAGATAATGATCTCCCTTAGTTGCACTCTAACAAAACATAGTACGACTAACTAATCACCATCACATTGAATGTTACATTCCCAATCTATTTCTCAATCCTATGTCATGATCACGAATAATAATCTCCGTTTGTCATACTATAACCAAGCTAAGTTCAATCTATAATGCCTATAGTAATCGTGATCACAGATAATGATCTCCCTAATTAGTTACACTCTAACAAAACACAGTACAACTAAATAATCACCATCACATTGAATCTTAAATTCCCACTCTACTTCTATAATGCATATACTAGTCGTTATCACCTATAACAGAACAGAGGTACGAAATATAAATATATGTTATAGATTATGTGGGTGTAAGTGTTATATTCCAAAATCAAATTTTAGAAGTAACAAATATTATGTGGGTCTAAGTGTTATATTCCAAATTAGATATATTTCTACGTTTATTACCTTTTGTTTTTGGATTGGGAGAGTAAGACAGAAAAAAAAAAAAAAAAAACAAAAAACAAAAGACTTTAGAAAAGTGGCTTCCCGCCTCTGCATCATTTAGAGTGAAGATTTGGAGGTTCCCAATATTCTCGAAAATGGGCAGCAGCCGCCAAGGAATATCTACTCTATAAACCAGATTGTATTTGCCAAGGAATCCCTGTCTCCATCTGCCGAAAACCCTCTAAGGTATGTTGAGTTGATTTCTAGTTTCTTCTGAAACTTAAATTTGCAGTTTTGTTGCACAAATCCCCTAATCTAGCTTCTAATCTATTTTCAGATTTGCTATGGATCTTGGCCAAAGCATCCACTCCGAGGAAGAAGATGATCATCAAGAGGATGATATTGAAGAGCCATCAGCTACTCCACTTTGGAAATATGTTACAAAAGTTACTGGTGAAGGAAGTTCCAAAGGTGGAGGTGGATCAGCCAAGTTTACTTGTAACTTTGGCTGCCAAACTAAGCCTTACACAGGGTCTTATTCGCGAGTTCGGGCGCACTTGATAGGCGTACCAGCTGGCCAGAAGAAAAAAGGCGTGCAACGATGTCCAGTGCTGTCCAAAGAGGAGGTGGAATTGCTAAAGGAGGAGGAATCAAATGCACAACGGTTATTCGGAAATTCAAAGTCCAAAAAACAACTCCCCATGGGGCAGCTGGTACGAATACTGCCTTTATAGATAAAATATCATAGACATGTACAAGCTGCCTTTATAGATTTAACTAATACAGAGTTCATAAATTAGGTGTCTCATGCTACTGTCAAGGGAACAGTTGATAACATGTTCCATATTAGTACGAGGGAGGAAGTTGATCAAAAGATCGCAAGCATGCTTTATCAAAACGGCGTACCCTTCAATGTTGTGCGGTCTCCGTCGTGGGCAGACATGGTTCATGCCATCAACACTGCACCTAAAGGGTACAAATCCCCTAATTATGAAAAGGTGAGGACTTCCTTGTTGGACAAAGAGCAAAGCAAAGTGAAGCAGGCCCTCACCCCTTTGATGCAAGATTGGAGCACACATGGAGTATCCATTATTTCGGACGGCTGGTCTAATGTGAGGAACGAATCCTTGGTTAACGTCATGGCTGTCTCAGGTGGCAGAACCATATTTATCAATGCGTATGAAGTTTCTGCGGTGGAAAAAAATGCAGCAAACATCGCTGACTTGCTCTTCAAAGCCATTGATTATGTTGGCCCCTCAAATGTGGTGCAAGTTGTAACTGATAATGCTTCGAATTGCAAGGCAGCAGGAGGACTTATTCAACGGAAACATCCCCATGTATTCTGGTCTGGTTGCTTGGCTCACACTCTGAATTTGCTGATGAAAGATATAGCAAAGTCCAAGGATGCATCTCTATCTTTTGTTGCTGAGACGTATAAAAAAGGTAAAGATGTGGTGAGGTACATCAAAAATCACAGCTCTTCTCAGGCCCTATTCAAGTCTTTCTCTCAACTACAACTCCTTAAAGCGAAGAAAACAAGGTTCGGGCACCACTACATTGTGGTGCAACGACTTGTGAATGTGAGAGCAGCCTTGGTTTCCATGGCTCTTAGCAGCCAGTGGGAAAACTTGAGAAGGAGTTCATCAGACCCGGACAAGCATGATGCTGTTCAAGAGACAGTAATGAATGACGATTTTTGGAGAAAAGCAAAAAGAGTCCTTCGAATTACAAAGCCAATTTACAGGATGCTGAGGTTCTGTGACTCGGACAAGGCTGTTATTGGTGAAGTGTATGAACAAATGGATACAATGCTGGGGCAAATCAAGGATATCCTTTCAACTGATCAAGTTGTTTATAACTTGATTCACAAGCTTGTCGTCGAAAGATGGGACAAAATGAATATTCCTCTACATTGTCTAGCATATGTTCTGGTTCCCAAATATTATACAAATGCTTGGCTTTTAAAGCCTGCCCCAGGTGGTGAGAAGAGGAGAAAACCTCATTCTGATTTTGAGGTTCAAAAAGGTTATCTTGAAGCAATTGAGAAGATTATTCGTGATCCTATTGAAGCTGGTGTGATACGACAACAGATTAGCGACTTTGTGAGCAACAAAGGGGTTTTTGCGCAACCACAAGCGGTGCACGATAGAGGAACCATGTCTGCACTCTCATGGTGGCATCTATACGGTGGTGTAGCACCTGCGTTGCTCTCTCTAGCATTAAAAGTGTTGTCTCAAGGGGTTAACAGTTCTTGTGCGGAAAGGTGCTGGAGCACATATTCTTTTATCCACAATGTGAAAAGGAATAGGTTGAACAATGATCGGGCTGAAAAATTGGTCTTTGTCCACTATAATCAGAGGTTGTTGTCAAGGTATAGGAATGATTACGAGCAATACAAGAACTGGGATATGTTTGCTGACGATGCCAATATTGAGGAGGATCTCATGACAATCGAGGAAAGAGAAAACATTCCAGTTTTTGAAAGTGACGATGAAGTTGCCCCTAATTTGGATGTTCAACCACACAACTCTGTTGCAACACCATCATCATCTTCAACTCCAACCCTCCCAAGTCCTTCACCAGAGCAAGCACAAGCACAAAGGCGACTTGAAAGAGCAAGAGGGAAAAGGCAAAAGAAATGAGATTTTTTTTTATGGAAAACGCATGGGGATGTATTTTCTTTTAGTGGGGCCAGTTCTCTTGTCCTTTGTTATTGTTGGGTCAGTTTTTATTTTCATGAGTCTGTCGGTTGCAATTTTTATTTTGGTGCTTAGAAGTAACTATGTCTTCCCTTTGAGCAATTAATGAATGATGATGGATAATTTGCCTAGATATGATCATTGTATGTGCTGTTATATTTGAAATAGGATTTCTTAATGTTTATGATTTTAAGTTAACTGTAATTTATAAAAAAAAATATAAAAAAATATACATCGGCGCTCCCAACCTTGGGAGCTTCTAGGTACCTCCGCTCCCGCCCCCGCTTCGTGCAACTAAGATTCAAACCCAGCAGGAAATTTAAAACATGGCTAAAATTGAAACATCAATCCATTTGTAGACGGAATTCCAAAATTTCAAGTTTTGTTCTAAAAAGCACAACACACATTGATCATTTGGCCAGAAGAAATAATCAAGGAAACACGTCAACAAACTTCAGCAGAACCATAAAAGCATATTAATCTAATGAGACATTCAATACAAAAACAATGCATGCAATTAAACATGCACATCAGATTAGCGCGTCGGATGCAGCAGCAAGACAACCAAAAGCTTAGTAGATCCAATATAACCTTACATGAATTTAGAAATGTGAGAAAAATCAAATCATTCATCCATGGGCAGGAGATGCATGCATACCTGGCTGATGTTGCCAAGATATTTGGCTCTCCAGGATTAAATCGAACGGATATAACTGTGTCTTTTCCCCACTCAAAACTATTCACTGGCTGGGACCTATTTTCGAGGAGAAAATGAAATGTAAAGTCTCTATGGACAAAAGAAAAAGAAAGGGATCCAGGGGCAATTGAAGAAATTAGGGAAAAATCAAAGCAAGTTCGGATTAAACCTGTTGTGATCCCATATGTCTACTTGAGCTCCAGCCGTGGCAAAGAGATTACCATCAAATTGGTGATCAACACCCCTAAAAAACAAATAAGATAGTTAACATAGAAAGGATGAAAATTCATCACATTTACACAATTTTAACAAATAAGGATGATAAACAATACCAGAATGCATTTTTCCAAACATAAACGGCCGATTCCTGCAAGTACAAAATCAGAGACAAAAGAATGAATGATCAGTCCTATAACCTATTACATAAGTCCTCCATATTTCAAAGTTAACTACGACTGACCTTAGCAGAATTATCAGATAAGTCATCCGAATCCATAATAGTAGCAAGAGGAACATTCCAAACTCTGACACTGCGATAAAAAGGTCCAATTTTCCACAAGGGATACATATTGCAGTGTTATTTACGGACAAATGCATCGCAATAATTTCCTACCTCAAAATACGAATAATATCATACAAAAGTTTGCCTTACGTGCAATCGGTACCACATGATACAAGAATACGTCCATCTGTAGATGCTGTCAGACCACGTACAGCACCCTGGTGGCCAGGAAACTGACAAATTGTCCGCCTTGGTTTTACAAGAAAGAAATTAGATGCCAAAAAATGAAAAATATATATCAGCAATGCATGCATGGAACGTTCTTTAAAATAGATAGTATGATTTGCTAATATGAATGAAAGAAGGATATTTGGATCATGCGGGTTCACAAGTCATGCAAAAATGCAGACAGATAACAATACCAAACCAAGCCTTATGTCCCAATCAAATGGGGTCGGCTACATGAATCCTTTTTTTTCCATTGAGCTCTGTCAAGGGCTACTTGTTCACATAGACTCAGTAGGCTCATATCTTTGCGCACTACAACATCCAATGTCAATTTGGGTCTTCCCCTCCCTTTAGCGTTACAACCTAAAGCTATCCTAACAGATAACAAGTCCAGATAACAATGATGGTACATAAAATATAGATTGGCTCTAAGGCAGACAATTTACATGCCACCACTATAACCCTATTGACAGCTATGAGTAGGAACTATACAAGTGCTGAACTTAATAGCATGGAGCAGGGGAATATAGAAGCAGCTTTCAAGGTCAGGATGTGTCCATATATTATGAAGATAATGTAGCATAAATAATACAATATAAAAAATAAATTCATTAGAGGGAGTAAAACTATGGGCCAAGTCCACCATAAGTGTAAGAAACGGGCTATGTTACAACAGATGGCTCTCTTTCAAGATATCATTGCTTGGGCTAGATATGTTCATCAAAGACCAATTAATAAAGAAGAGTGAAATCCCTATTTTTCCGTACAAGGATCCTACAACACTCCCCATCTTCGTAAAGAGCATGCTCCCATCTCAATGGGAGCAGGCTCCTGTCAACCTCCTTAGTTGGGAGTGCAGGAGTGCACTCCTAAGGTGGGAGCAGCAGCACTTTAGGAGCTCCCTGCTACTGAGGTCCCTAATGAACACAAACGATGCCAATTCATGAGCACTAAAGTAATACTTGCTTAGCCCAGTGTCCCAAGCCTAGCCAAAACGCTACCTCACTCTCCAGAGCTTTTTTTCATCTCCCCCTCACAACTCAACCTCTCTTGTCCTCTCCCTAGTCCCTGAGCCTCCTCGAATTCCTTTACATCCTATATATATAGGCTAACTCCAGGAAAAAAACCCTAGTCCCCGCACCATTAAGAGAGCCCTAAACAAATTGGAATGGATTCTGGGCCCGTCAAACCCGATCATAGTACATAGGAAAGGAAAATAAGCTGGAATTCTCGCAGAGTACAAGGCCCACCCAACAACTCTCTCTTTTGAAGCTTCCAAGGAGGAAAAATAAAAACTAAGGATGGAGAATCAAATGCAATCTAAGAAAAGGCAGTAACTATGCTGAGGAGAACTTGGAGAAAAGAAAGCAAGATAGAAAACGAGATAGATTGCTACTTTGGCTGCATCCAACATCAGCTAATGTACCATCCATGATGATGACTGGCAGAACATGGTGTTAAATGCCCAAAAAAAAAAAAAAAAGGATGCTAAAAAAAATATTACCTGGATGCTATGTCCCAAAGGCGAATATCTGCAACCAAAAAAGAAGTCACATCAAACCTTAGAGGTGCGAAGCAAGCAATACGCAGATTCTAAAATCCTTATGTCAGCGGACACAACATAATGGTGATTGAATTGGAATAAAATGCTGGCAATCCAAAATAGCTAACAACAATTATGGTCTGATTTGCACCAACAAACAATTATGGTTTGATAAATGTTTGTTAACATAGGAATAATGTATAGTGCACTCAATAGTTTCCCTGAAGATGTAATACTAAAGCAAACAAGTCAACTACCGGGCAATCGGGCATGATATTTCATTTTAACATGATACAACTTTGCTTCGGTTAAAACTACCAATGACAATTTTATTACAAGGAAAGAAAAAATAAACTACAACCATGTGTTAATCGAACCATCACGTCCTTGCTATTTAGAGACTACTTAAATTGCTTTCAAATAAATTATGTACTTTGGAAAATGCTTGCCCCACGTGACCTAGGAGTGATGTTGCCTTGCGTTTTATGAACTTGAAAAATAAAGCAAAATAAGGCGATTTCAGAAAATCATTTGCCCCTCAGTTATTCACCTATAATACACACCTAAGAAGCACGGACACGGAGACGACACGACATGGACACGTGTTATTTCTGTATAAAGTAGGATATGTACACATTACAGATATGTTGAAATATATCAAACTATATAGTTAGGCATAGATATGACCTTAAGTTTGCATCCAAAGTTGACATAGTAGATAAGCGACAACAAATAATGAACAACATAGGCAGACACAAAACTCAAGACATCACTTAACATATCCTTTGCATTTCCCTTTACTTTTTAATGAAGGTATAAATATGATTACTCTCGCTTAACTGACTATGTTATGAGTTTAACGTATAAATATGATTACTCCCACTTAACTGACTACGTTATGAGTTTAACATTAACATTTTACCAACTTGTTTAAGACCTATGTTACATGGACTCGGGTACGAGTATTGGGTGCGGATGCATGTCCAAGTGTCGGACCTTCATAGACTTAAATCTTAGGATAATGGGATATGGGTACGGGTATGGGGACACGTCCTGAACACCTATTTGTAGTATATATTGTATGACTAGAGCAGGTTATATATTGTAAATTATACTTAGTAATGTATTTAAACAAAAATAGTTAAGAAAAATGTGTTTTTTCTATTTCATGTCCATGTGAAAGGCTAGAAATATTGCTTTTCTAGCTAATTTGGTATTATTTTTTTGTAAATGTCATTATTTTTTGTAAATGTCATCCAATGTAGAGATCGAGGTCCAATTGAATACTTCAGCCAAATGAAAATGTAAATAGTTTAAGTGAGATAAGACAAATTCCGATTTTTGGTAATCACATGTTCGTAAGTGCCAAAACAAAGGATCCATGACTTATGTTTGTCTTAGTATAGACGGTTCCGATTTTTGGTAATCACATGTTCATAAGTGCCTAAACAAGTGTCCATGACTTATGCATGTCTTAGTATAGTGACGGTGGTGGTTTTTAGTTGGAAATAGAAATCACATTGGGTAAGTCAAATTCAATCAGTGTTCAAAGAAGGTACTTGGGAAGGCCAAACTCGCCGCCTAAAAGACTTTTCTAAGATCTCAATTTATAATCAATGAAAAGACTTTTCTAATTCCTGAAGTCAATAATAACAAAATGAACTTAATCATGAAAAAGACTTATCTAATTCCTAGAAGTCTAACAAAATGAACTTAATCAATGAATACATCAAATACAATATGCAAACGAACATATACACAAATGCATACATCAAACCTAATAACAATTAGATGCAATGATGACCCTTGAACGACCACCGCTGCCAAGAATTGGATCTACTGAAATTACCAAAATACCACTGTGTTGCAATTTACTGTCTTTTGTTGAACTCATCAGATAGACACCAATAGTTGTCAAAGGTGAGCGCCTACGCGCGAGGCGCATCAAATGGTTGCGTTGTTGCCTTGACTGATGGGATGCAAGGCGACTTGAATGAGGCGCAGCCTAGGCGCAAAAGGCTCGTGAGGCGAGAAAGGCAACCAAGCACCTCTTTCAATTCCGAGTCTTCCGACCGCAACCGTAGGTTATTATCTAGGTTAAACTTATTACCTTCAGTTTAGCCTCTCTTCTCTCTCGAAACAAAATAGGTACATCTCTTGATTATCTCTACATCTCTCGCAATCCTCTGTCATCGACTCATCTCTCTCGATCCAGCCTCACGATCTCTGATCATCATCTCTCTCAATCGGTCCTCTCTCGCTTGACTCCAGCTAACGTACACAAGTACTTTTTCTTATCATCATCTCTCTCTATCGATCTTCCTTCTCTCTCACATTCAAGAAAACAAACTGTATATACTTTTCTTCATCTCCTTTAACTTTTTGGCCCATCAATTTTCTTCTTCTAACAAAATTTTTCCTAACAATGAACTTAATATATACCACTGAACTTTATATATCTCCTAACAACAAACTGTATATATTCCAAAAAGCAAAGACTTGAGCCTTATATTGTTTTTTTTTTTTCCTCAGTAATGTGTATTGGTGTTTCAATGATTTTTTCCCTCTATTTTTACTTGCATGATGGTGATGGGTAATTGTTTGTGAATGGGCTAATTCAGATGTCAAGTGAAGATAATACAAATAGAACGGACATCGTGTTGAAGTATCACCATTTGGTGGATCCCACAAGCACTAATAAATTAAAGTGTAATTCTTGTGGCAAAGTAACCAATGCCTGGCTTATAGGGCAAAGAAAGACCTTGTGGGAGGTTATAGATTGGTGTGAAACACTAACAAAAGTTTGGAGGTTATAGAGAAATCAGAATCAAAAGTTTGATCTTTTTTTATTCTGAAAAAATTGGGAGGTTATAGAGAAATCAGAGATGTTTTGAAGGAGTGGAAAAGCCTTTATTCAGAATCAAAAGTTTTTTAGTGAATTGCTCGTATAGTTGGGACAAGGGAGATTGTTATCCTTCTCTTGACAATTTTTTGACTGGTTTGATCTTTTATTTTCTCATGATGGTGTATAGGGCCCTTTTGTAGGTGGCCTTTCTTTTGTACATGGGTAGCATCCCTTTATGCTCTCTTTAATATAATTATTTACTTATCAAAAAAAAAAAAATTAGATTGGTGTGAAACACTAACAAATTGGTGTATGCTATTTTTGCTATTTTTTCACTTAGGTGTGCCTTGCTTCAAAGGCCCCTGCCTCGCTTTGCACCTCTCGCCTAGAGCCCAAGCCAATAGAACTTTGCGCCTTCGTGCACCTTTCCCCCTTAACAGATATGCAGACACCTAAGAAATGTCAGACGCGTTGCAAAAAAGTGTTGGACATGTGTCTGATTTAAGATTTTTATTTCTACTTATGGACATCGAAAAAAGTACCGGACACTTGTTCGAAAGTATTCGGAATCCGACACGTGTCAGACATGAACACGTCGCCTTCTTTTGTTAAGTGTTTGTGCTTCTTAGATATACACCAAGGTTAACCTATAAAAAGGCATAAATACAAACTAGGACTAACTAGCAGATTAACAACATACCTCCATCCATGGAACCAGAAAATATCCCTTTCAAGTGATTTGGGTTCTTGGCCATACATGAAACCGAGTCAATATGCCCATCCATTGCTCCAACAAATGGCCTTGCAAATATCTAACACCCAAAATTAAACCAATTACTCTCTCCACAAAATATAGTTGGGAAACACAATGGTTAAACACACCCTTTAGCAGCTAGCCACGTAAACTGGTAGAGAAACTACATCACAAATATTTACCACTAACACCACAAAAATTCCGAACTAAAAACCCAGGACTTTGTACCATTACATTATGCGATGCCCAAACACAATTAGTTTGAGACTTTAACTACTACTTTTGCCGCTAAAATGTGAGAATATTGATGCTTAAGTAGTAGCTGTTGGAAAAAAAATAAAATAGAAATGGCTACCAATTTTTGTACACATTTTGCTAGGGTAAACATTTTCTCCAATCAGTTAATCACTACCATAAGTACATGTAAATACAAATAGTGAAGCAAATTTTACATAATTGGTTTAGAAGTTAGAACAACGTTACCTTATCCAATTTAGCAGCGTTAAGAGCCCGAACATATTCGACCGCCTTCTCTTGTGTTCGCAGGCTTGGGTCGAAGTTCCGAAATACTCTCTAAATAGAATTCAATCGTAGAAACAATAATTTTAGATACAGAGAGTAACACAGAGAATTGCAGACAGAGAGAAAGAGAGTTTGAAGATTAGAGACGCTGCTTACCTGAAGATCATTACTCCGTTCGCGAGTAAATTCATCAGTTGAACGCGATATGACTTTGACTTTCATTCTGTATGTTACTAGGGTTTTTTATGAGCAACGGTTAGAGAGAGAGAGAGAGAGAGAGAGAGAGAGAGAGAAGGAGATGCAGGGTTTGGAGTCGAGAAGAGAGAAGGTAAAACCCTGAGAAGCAGAGAGAGTGGGCCAAGGGGTTATGCTCAAAGCCCAGAAGAATCAGCAGGCCCCAATTGATTTTCAGATGGGCTAGTGTGAGTTGTCATATTGGGCTGTTGAACTGACTGTTTTCGGGGTTCTTCCAGGCCGCCCCTGTTTTGTAGCATCTCTCCCATCCAAGCCCACCACGCTTCAAGCTCACTCCGTATAAGCCCAGTTTTAAGTAAACAACCGAAAATGCCCACCATTCAAATTTCTCGTACCTTCCTCGCCAACAAGCGCTCCTCTGCCCGCTGCATCCAATGATTGTGATCAAACAAGCTTGGATCAGAAGCTTGTTCTAGAGCTGCCTCCTGAAGGGCGAGAGGTTTCCGTTGCCGCTACTTTGTGGCGGTATCTTCTGCAACCAGGGATCGCCGCCACCGCCGCTTGGAGGGAGCATCAACCAGGGAAGCCTAGGAATGCAACGGACTCAAGATTTTCTTGTTGGGGAAGGCAGATCTCCACGAACGACAGACCGCGGAGATCGAAATTAAATCTTCAACAGCACCTAATCGATTTCCGATAACTTCCACGATTTCACACGGCAGCGAACCCGAGTCGGCAGAAGTCATCCCCATTCTGTACCCTTCTAGGTTTTTTTTTTTTTTTTTTTTTGTAAAGATAAGTTTTTACGTTTTATTGTTTCAGGATTTTTCTCTCTTAAACATACTTTGATTTTTATATTTTGGTACAATAAGTAAATAATAATTAAATTAAATGGTGCAATTTGGGGGATGTGAGTTGTGCAATAGGGTGTGAATTATGTAATTTGGAGGTTGTGAATTATGGATTTAAGGGTGTGAATTGTGAATTTGGTGGTGTGAATTGTTGGGGTGGTTGTAAATTGTTCGGATGTAAATTATATATTGGAGGGCAAAATAGTAAAAGTATCTTTAAAAAGGGTTTGGATGGGATAACATAACAAAAAAGGGTTTGGATGGAACCCTCTCCAAAAAACAGGACCGGCCTGTAATTTTCCGATTGTTTTCAAGCGTTCGGCTGTTGGGTCAAGCTTATCCTCGGTTTAGAAACGGTATGGTCTAGACGGATTTATGGGTAGGGATGTAAGCAGTTCGGTTCGATAGTCCCTTTTTTTCCAAAGAAAAAAGTAAACCGAACTAATTGAATTGGTTTTTAATTATTGGGTACTAAAATTGACCGATGTTGTTGACAAACCACACCAAATCGCATTGTATTTAGGCAGATTGGTTAGTTGCGGTTTATCAGTTTGCACTTTCCATAATTGTTCTAATTTCACATCGTAAATAAAACCATTGTAACACAATAAGTGAATGATTGTTTAAGCAAAATCAAGTAACTTAACTCTTACGCCATGTTTTGTCAGAAAGATATGTATATTGGGGGGAGAAGGGGATATAGAGGTGGATATGGTCGGATGAGGTATAATTTTAGAAGAAGATATTAAAAGTTACTTGGTTTGTTTTGTTGTTATAAAAGGTGGATATGACGGGTTGGATAATAGAAAATTGTGTTAAAATACCTTTTGTCCCAAATTAAAAATCAAATAAGTAAGGAAAGTGGTGGGACAAGCCTGCAAACTCTCAGTCTCTCTCTCTCTCTCGCGGCGGCAGACAAGCTCGGGGAAAAAGTGGAAGGGCAGAAGGGATTGTTGGGTAAAAAGGGGCCGGATATACATAACACTACCACTGGGAAAAAAGAAAGCTATTAGCAATTATATGACCTGGGATTGCTGTTGTGCAGGGACACAGCACCGTGCAGTGCACCCCATGGCGGTTAGAGACAATTAGCCGGTTGAGTTGGGGGCAGTGATAAGCTATTTGTTGGTGGTTTGCTGTGAGTGTAGCGTATGAGTACTCAACTCGCCATTAACTCGAAGCAATTCACTACATAATTTGTGTTGAAAAATAACTTGCATTTTACTACTAAATTTTTTAAATTTCAGTTTTTTATTGTGGCATCCAGTGCCTAATCCTTAATTAGAAAAAAACTTAAATATACATTATCCCAACAAACAAATGACCCATGTAGTCTTCAAATTCTGAATATCCCAGGAATACACTTATTACAAAATTAAAAATCATGTCAATCTTTTCAAATTAAAGAATAAATACTTTTATCAAAGATGTGTAACTTGCACATTAACTTTCTTCAACTAAATCCAAAAAAGAAAAAAAAGTGATAATAAAAAGATAATTTTAATCTATTCAAATAAAATTTTGTACTATATTTGTCTACTAGCGAATTGTCCGTGCCTGAAGGCACGACTCGAACAATGAGCACGCAAATCAATAGTGAACTCACGTGCTCCCAACCCTTGTCCAACAATTCTAACTTTGTGGAGAACACTAACCCAAGAACGAGGAGAGAGAGAGAGAGAGAGAGAGAGAGAGAGAGAGAGAGAGAGAGAGAGAGAGTTGTAGTTTGAAATAAAGTGTATAAGAATAGTGAATTATCCGTGCTTGAAGGCATTTGACTACAAAGTGTAAAAAAATAACGAATTGTCCGTGCCTAAAGGCTCTTTCAAACACAGACTAACTTCGTTATTTATTATTCCTTCTGAGTATGTTTATGAAGCTATGAGCGCAAAACAAATGAAACTTTCCTTTTGGCCAAAAAAAATATGCATAAACATAAAGTATGTCAAGGCAGAACACGAAAGATATGCACAAATTTAGTCGTAGATATGCTAGTACGCAATAATCCAAAAGGTATCAATTTACATGATTTCCCCATAGCTATTTTCCAAAGAAATATACACGACTCAGCTCTTTCTCCTACAGGTAAACATTCTTCGTTGGATGTCTGTAAGTTCAATTCAACCCATTCGTTGAAATCTTGTGTATCAAAACAAACAACGATGTAACAATCAATCCCGATGGCAAAACTGCATTAACTCGGCATGAAGATACCTACAACCAGAATATACGTCGTAAACAAAAGCAAGCAATAAACCGAGACACCAAAAACACCCATCATCTTCGCTATCTGATCTTTCATATCAGCAAACACTTCATAGGTGTTACTCAAAGACCCATACTTTTCATATGCGTGAGCACACTCAAATCAATATTGGGCTCTCAAATAACGGTGTTGCTAACACATTCATCACGGATAACAACCCCAATATTTCGAGGTTGTATCTATAAATAGAAAGCAAACTAACGGTGCATGTCCATACCTAAAGGCACGGCTCACAAACTTCTATATTCAGTACAGCTTCAATACGGCTTGAAGTACCAAATGAGTATTTGCTAAAATTATTCCTCATAGCAACAGATGATCATAGCACCAGACCATTAGTAGCTCAAGTACCCATGTTGTCTATGGTTTAACAAAATGAAACAAACTAAAGATGAGCCAACAAAATTAAAAAGAAAAGAAAAAACATAAAAGGAGATAGAGAGTCCCTTTAGTCGAGAGGAGAAAAGAACCACCTTGAAACATCTCCATCAAGGTTCTTATGGTCTAAGGAACTTCACTCGCAATGTAGAAGGTCTGCTACCTCATTTTAGAAGGAAAATAACTTGCAGTCTGCAGCCCCCAAACCCAATGTAAGGAAACTTGAACCAAAAACTTAAAACAGGGACACAGAATGACATGTTTTTAAACCAAGAAACAGACAAATGTTTTGAAAAAGAAAAAGAGAAAAATTAGGGGTTCGTACATGGGAGCAGTATTTCTTGATTGCAACTACAATTCCTCGTACAAAATCATTCAACAAACTATTCACTTTGATCCTCCTAACCTCTTTTAAGGCCAATGGCACATAAAAGTCTAAATGGCATCTTTCCCCACTTATCAATAGGGGGATCAAGGTTTCAAATCTTGAAAGGAATTGAAAGGTTAATAACATCAAACTAATACGATGGAGACTGACTAAGAAAAGAGTAGGAAGAATCGGTTACAGACTCACAGTTTTTTGATCAGGTTACAGACTTGCAGTTGTCCGCAACTCTTTGTCCAAAATCATTCAACAAACTATTCACTTTGATCCCCCTAACCTCTTTAAGGCCAATGGCACATAAAAATCTAAATGGCATCTTTCCCCACTTATCAATAGTGGGATCAAGGTTTCAACTCTTGAAAGGAATTGAAAGGTTAATAACATCAAACTAATACGATGGAGAATGACTAAGAAAAGAGTAGGAAGAATCAATTACAGACTTACAGTTTTTTTGTCAGGTTACAGACTTACAGTTGTCCGCAACTCTGTCCACCTGTTGAAAGAGGGGAAAAAAAAAAACACAGTGTTATGGGAAAATGGAATTAGGTAAGTTATCATTGTCAAACAAATAAAGTTTTTTGGTATACCAAACCTGACAAAAAATATTTAATATCATCCATGTTAGTAGAAATGGTACTCCGAGAAGTGCTGATGGGGTCAGTAGTCTTATTGAACCAATAAGGAGAAATCCATGTTAGTTTTAGCTAATAAGCGTGTGTTGTGAGGAGCACCTACACAAAAGAGAGAATCATTCTATCCCATTTTGTTCATCATTCCATCATCGAAAGAACTACCCAAAAATAATGGACAGTACCTTTCAAGCCAACCACAATTGTAATGGACAGTACCTTTCAAGCCAACCACAATTGTACCTTCTACTTCAACCCAGCAACAGATTCGAGTTGATTTAAACTTTAGTAGTTGCTTAAAACAAAAGTATTAAGAAAAACAAAACATCTGGTGCATCTAGAAGTATGAAACTCTTATAGCTCATGAAAACCATGTTCTGAAAGTGCCAAAAATGCGATTGTGAGAATAGCGAGTTTATGCATGATTTAGTAACCTAATGACTATCATTGCGAACTGAATGAATTCTATAAAAATCTAGCACCGACACCTCTTGAGGCCAAAGTATCCCCGTGTCGGACATGGTAAAAAAGTGCCCAGACTTCTAAAAAACAATGTTAAAAAAAAACATATTGGCGGAACTGGAACGGAAGTTAATCTTACATAGTTAATCAAAGATAAAGAAATCACACACAACCTTTAAAAAATGCAAAACAATAGCTGAATAGCACATGAGCATGCATGAACTTAAATACAACTGCCCCCAAAGAGAAAAATGATACTTAAAGATCGTCTCCAGTAGTATTCAATTTCTGTTGTCAAAGCCATTCTTTGTCTTTGTTATCTCCGATTCCTTGCCAATTCTATTTGCCAAAAATGGCACATTTTGTGGCACAGCTTCAATGGTTGCGATCATTTTTTGTGATCCAAGTATCAAAATCATTTCAAGTAATCAAACTACAAATACTGAAAGGCATGTAAAGTAATGTAGAATTGCATGACGGAAACGATTTCAATTCCAACGGAATCAAAATCATTTCAAGTATGCCCGTGCCTAAAGGCACAGCTCATTTCGTCGAACGCGCGAAATTATACGGACTCACGTGTAATATCTCAACTCTGTCCAACAATTCTAACTATGTGAAAAGCAATGAAATTAAAAAGTAATCATTCGTTCACTTCAACTTGACCTCTAGAAGAAAACATCTATATAAATCACCAACCGAGGGCATCTCATGATTTTCTAAACCCAAAATTAAACATGATATTTCGTCAATCCCCAAAATTAAACAAAATAATTTCTCAATGATTTTCTAAAGGTCGTATACGTGCAGATTTTGCGAGGAAACCCAGTGCCGAGTCCGGAAGGTATCGCGTCAATCACCAAAGTTTTGAACCAGAGTTGCGTTTGCAAAGGCTACAAATTAGTTAACCCCAAATTAAACAAACGGATTGAACAAATGAAACGTGGGCGTCTATCACACATTTTGTCGAACATGTAGAATGCAAGTTGAAAGCAAAAAAAAATTTGAAGAAAAAAAAAAAAAATGTAGAATCCCAATTTGAAAGCACATCCCAATTTGAGAGAGAGAGAGAGAGAGAGAGAGAGAGAGAGAATACCAGAGGTTGTTTACCAGGATTGAGTTTGGAACTATATCTGCAGCAGGTTCGAACTTCAATGGTTCCGTGAGGCGGTGGTTGTCGTAGTAGATTTGAGAAGGAGAGAGAGGCGGGTGGTGGTTGGAGTAAGAGCTCTGTGGAATAGGGAGGAGAAAGAGAGGAATAGGGAGGAGAAAGAGAGAAATTTTTGCAATGAGATTCATGGGTTTTTGTGTGTGTGTGTGTGTGTGTGTGTGTGAGAGAGAGAGAGAGAGAGAGAGAGAAAGAGAAGGGGAGAACGGAAATTGATACGCGCCCTCCCTGACACAGCGCCCCCCACGACCCCACCCCTGACACGCGACAAATGACTATTTTACCCCTCATCCCCTCCTTTAATTACTTTTTTATATTAATTTTGTTATTTATATTAATTCATTTCTTTATATAAATTCATTTAATTATTTAATTCATTTCTTTAAATTAATTCATTTAATTATTTAATTTAGTTTTTAAATTATTTATTTATTTATTTATTCAATTTTTTATTTAATTATTGTTGATACCCCATTTTGCCCCGCCGCTCCGGATTAACAAAAAAAGGTCTACTATTTTTAAGTCCGATGAAGCGCGATGCGTGAAAAGACATCAGCAACCTCATATTGTAAAATACGCGCCACTACATGAAAAATAACATGTCCTGGGATCCGATCGGACAACATCGACCGTTTGTTTGAGTCTATACACTACATCGGAATTATTGATTGAATGGGAAAAAAAATACTGTCACTTGGCAACTTAGCAAATTTATTCCATTTTGTAATATTTATTTACTTTTAAGAGTGACTGTAATATTATTCACTTTTACAAGTTTTTTTTTAATTTATTATCATTGTTAAGAAAATTAACTAATTAAAATAATATAAAGTTTCTAAGTATAAAGTCAAATTTAAATGTCAATGTAAAAAAAGAATTTACTTGCAAATGTAATTTGAGTAAACCAAATTAAATAAGTAATTAAATAGTTAAAGTTCAAAAGTATCTTCATCCTTTTCTAGTACCAAATCAAGGGGACTTAATCAACCAAACAGACTATTTATTAATTTTACAGTATGTCATGTGATGCCCCAACAACTAAATATATTCTTCAAGACTTAATCTTGGTTTGAAGGGTTGAAATTTCAAACAGGATGACTTGCCCTTTTTAATCCTCTTAAATTGATTGGCTTTCCTGTGGCCCCGTTCCGCTAAAAAAAAAAACAGTTTTGTTTTAACTAAAAAACTATCTCATTCCATTAACAAAAAACTACTTAGTTTTTTTGCAAAACTAAAAACCAAAAAAGCCAAAAAACTAGTTAGTGGAACAAGTTAGTTTTTTTGCAAAACTAAACATACAAAAAACTAGTTTAATGGAACAAGTTAGTTTTTTTGCAAAACTAAAAGCCAAAAAACCAAAAACCTAGTTAGTGGAACAAGTTAGTTTTTTTCAAAATTAAAACATCCAAAGAAACCAAAAAAACCAAGTTAGTGGAACACCCCTTGTGTATTCACAATATAATTGAACAAGAAAAAAGTGAAAAAGAATTTAAAAAAAAAAAAATGGCCGGCCGAAATGGGGGGTAATGGGGGAAAGGGGGGTGGGCTAGAGTTTTGGGGGGATGTCAGAGGGGGGAGCGTAACACCTCGAGAACGTAGGTTGATAGTGGGAGAGGAAACAGGAGTACGTGGGTGGGAGAGAGAGAGTGAAGTGTGGGGAGAAGCATCCAACGGCGGGGATTGCTAAAGCCTTAAGCTACTTTCCCTTCCAATCTGAGCCCTTGAATTAAGATCCAAGGGTAAAAAATATAAGGATTTCAATCACTGAGCTCCCTTATTATATAGATGCCTCAGCCACAGAAGATTGCTGAAATCAGACATTCACTTGCCAAATAGCAATTGATAACTTTATGATTATCTGTAATTTTTCAACAATTTTCTACATTTATCAGAAAAATATTAAAAAAATGATTGTAACTCTTTCATTTCAGGACATTTATCAATTCAAAATTAATAAAATTGATTCTAGATGTTCAAATTTGATAAGTTAATCACCTAAAATATCTTTGAATGATAGAGAATTGAAATGAAAATTTTTACTGTATCGATCAAGAAAAATATGGTAAATTGATAAATTTCTGATGTAGAACTTGTTCTCCAAAATTGATTTTTTATGACCGTAGTGTAGAACTTGTTCTCTAAAATTGAATGGAAGCAGGGGCATGCTGTTTCGGGCGATTTTGAGAGAGAGAGAGAGAGAGAGTGTGTGTGTTAATCTTTGATGTATATGTGTAATGTACTGAAGCCAAAATTTGTACTCCCTCCGTCCTGAATTTTATGACCCCAATGTAGAACTCGTCCTCCAAAATTGAATTTTTATGACCGTAGTGTAGAACTTGTTCTCTAAAATTGAATGGAAGCAGGGGCCTGCTGTTTCGGGCGATTTTGGCTCGCCTCCGGTTTTGTTTCGATGATCGGAGACGTCACTTTGTAGAGCTCGTTGAGTGGGACAACAACTGTGTCGAAAATTAGCTCGATTGGATATCCTTAAGTGCTTAATCAGAACATGTTTTTCTTGAAAGAATGTATCCAAAACACTAGATCAAACCCCTGGAAGTTTGGAAACCATTATTGCCAAGTTATATGTGTACCAATCAGGCCCTTAATGATATCCAATCGAGCTAACGTTTGATGCACTTGTTCTACTCGACGAGCTCTACGAAATGAACGTTTCTAATCATCAAAACAAGATCAGAGTGAACCGGAATCGCCCGAACAGCATGCCCCAGCTTCCAAATTGAATGATCCAAAGTGTTGTTCTTACTCTTAGTGACTGTTGTTAATTTTCCGCTAGAATTTTGCTATCTTCTGCTAAACTTTGCTAGAATGATAGAGAATTGAAATGAAAAAATTTAATGTATCAATCAAGAGAAATATGTATAATGTACATATTTGATGTATATATGTATAATGTACTGAAGCCAAAATTTGTACTCCCTCTGTCCCGAATTTTATGACCCTAGTGTAGAACTTGTTCTCTAAAATTGAATGGAAGCAAGGGGCCTTTTGTCCCTTTTGAGGAACAATATGTGATGTCCCGGGCAATTCTAGTTCGCTCTGATCTTGTTCCGATGATTGGAGCGTTCACTTTGTAGAGCTTGTCAAGTGGGACAACTATATCCAAAATCAGCTCGATTGGATATCATTAAGTTCCTGATCGGAAAATTTTTATATTAAAAAGAATGTATCAAACACACTAGATCAAACCCATTGGAAGTCTAGAACCCATTAGTAATATGTGTACTGATCATGCACTAAATGAAATCCAATGAAGCTGATTTTTGATATGCTTGTTCTACTCGACGACCTCTTTGAAGTGAACATTTCCGATAATCGAAACAAGACCGGAGCGAACTAGAATTGCCCGGGACAGCAGGCCCCAGCTTCCAAATTGATGATCCAAAGTGTTGTTCTTACTCTCAATGACTGTTGTTAATTTTGCGTTAGAATTTTGCTATCTTCTGCTAAACTGCTATATTTTTGTATAATTAGTAGTATTTATCTCTAGCTCAGCCCCTCTAATTCACAGCTGGAAAATCATTAAAAAAAACTCAGTCTAAATCGTCAGTGCGATTAAAGCGGAATTGATCAGGATTAATAATCATACGCTAGAGTTTAGGTCAATAATACTGACAGCCTCGTACACCTAACTACATGACCCAGCTGGTTCGTAGCCTCTAGCACAAGTGGGTATTGGAGTGAGTATTCGTAATCTTTGGGAACCGTCACGTGGTACCCAACACTCTTATTCACCTCACATTATATTGGGTTTTTACATGAATATGTGGTGGATAAGAGTATTGGACACCACGTGCGAGTAACGGTACCTCAAAACCATGGAATAATTACACGTATCGAGTGCAGTCTTGGCACTCGTAGTAATCTAACATACGAAAAATATTATCGTTTGGCAAAATTAATAGGACACTTGTAATAGAACTTTTTGTCAGATTTTAAGTATCTCAGGCCCAACAAAACTTCTGTTTTTTAATAGAAGGTGTTCCCGTGTCGGTTTGCGCTCACTTCAGGGCTTCGACTAATTTCCTATAGCCCATTTCCGCAACCTTGAATTGGTACACTCCTAAGAAACTACAAAATACTTTCACGCTCATGCTCTCACTCGTATTCGTACTCGCATACTCGTATTATGTGATTAGCTCACGCCCCCTACACCCAACAAAAAATTGAACCACTAATTGTTTGCTGACTGCAACCTTTGGAGTATATAGCCCTTAACTTGGTTCTATAATACAATATATCTCTGGCTGACTGCCAATCATTTAGAAACCATATTCATCAAGAGTGATCACGCAATGCCATTTCTAAGGTTCCGAATCTTAATCAAACTCTGGCTGACTGCCAATCATTTCAAATTCACCATCTGGCTACCTGCCAACCATAACAACAATTTTTTCAAGATAGCCTCCTCAATCCTTTCATATCAACATTCAATCAAATTTTCCAATAACTCAACGTCTAGGTGATCATCTATCTTCGTGCACAAAATCAGGGAACTTAATTGTCCAATCTAACAAACAACTTGCTCGTTATAAATTTTGCAATAACATAATAAACAAAATAAAACGATACTACAATTAATAGCGCACAACAATACACATAAAATAATGAGAAATGACTTCATAAAACATAAAACTTAGCAATGAAATTTTGTCATGTTCTATACTATATATATCAGATTCATCTCTTAATCTATTAATAAAGATTCCTTTCAAACACTACATTTACTAGCTATCAATAGAATGTCAAGTAAAACAAAAATAAATAATAAAAGAAAAATAATTAACAAGACATGCAAAACAACCTACAGCTAGTATTCCCACGTGTAATGGTTCTTGGAAAATCAAATTTGCCATTTGACCAATGCTGGTGAACAATTAATACAAGCACATGCTCTTGGAAGAACCTATATTGGTTCAGAGGCCATATTTGATGGGTTTACTTGACTTAATATCTAAGTTTGGTTTGGTTTGGTTTGGTTTCGTTCGGGCTTAATGCAAGCCCTAATTTCAACTCAAAATATTCTAAATATACTTAGGATTAGAGAGTAAGAGGTATCTACTTTTTTCGGAGTGTTAGGAGTGAAATTAGCGAAATGTGGTGCAACTCGGTCGTAAGAAAAGATAGGCTTGAAATGAGTTGTTTGACTGTAAAAGAAAAATGAACTACTTTAGAACCTCACACACTCTCTCTCTCTCTCACACACACAATTGGTATAGGGTAGGATAAATGTTGTGTGAATATCGGATGTGGAAAGCTTGTGTATATAAAGAAGGAGACACATGCTATTATAGGAGGAGGAATTGAATTTGAGATTCAATGAGTTATGGGGAGATAGGAGGAAGACGTAGGGAGTATGGCCTTGCTGCCATTAAGACTAATTTTCAGTCTTGGAAAGGATAGGTCTATTCCTTGGAAGGTGTGATGGATGTGGCAATAACAGGGTAATGTTTAGGTGAGGATAGCCTGACTCGCATTGATAAGAGTATGGTAAAGGTTACACATATAATTAACTACGTATATGTATATAGCTAATTACTTAACCACATGTGTATTCGTATATTGCATACACTACTCCCGTGCGGTATAACCTCTACGGTGCGCGCCTATTTGAATACAAACGAAATTTATCAGAATATAAATTAAAAAAAAAACTAATAATTTTTATAAAACGAATCTTTAACACCACGTGTTCGGAAAAACTCAAGTCTTTATAATTATACCTATTTGGAAAATAATTTATTTGACTATTAAAAAAACATAGGGTTAAAATTAGGGTCGTTACAAATTCACAGCTGGAAAATCATTAAGAAAAACTCAGTCTAAATCGTCAGTGCGATTAAAGCGGAATTGATCAGGATTAATAATTATACGCTAGAGCTTAGGTCAATACTACTGACAGCCTCGTACACCTAAGAGCATCCTCATCAGGATCAACAAATTTTGGACCAAATTAAACCACAAAAACACCTTTTATAATTTAGCAAGCCACTTTATCAAAAACTCAAAAAATCAGACTCTCTATCCAAACTTTACTATATTAAACTACTCCCCTCAAATCTATTAAAAAAAAAAAAATTCCCCCTTACAAAGCTAATCTCCCATCATTTAATTTGTTTCGGTGCTGCAGTAGTAGACCCCCCCCTTGACGCAATACCCGGGAAATGACCCTCCCTCCCCCACGTGTCCATGACCCTCCATACACATGCAGCCACGTGTTCTGACCTCCCCACCTCTCTCCTGGCAGCACAAAACCCGGGAAAAGGATCCGGAATAAAACAATAAAAAAACAAAATAACCCGTGAACAGTGACTTGGTAGGAATATTGAGTTACTGTAGCTAAGTTTAAATTTTTGCAATTTGTCCATGCATTTATTGAGGCTGATTTGGGGGAAGTTTTGTGGCTTTGGCTCAACAATTTACCCATGAGGGGGATTTGTTGAGCCAAATGGGGATGCTCTAACTACAATTATATGCCAACCCAACTATTTTGCTGGTTCGTAGCCTCTAGCACAAGTGGGTATTGGAGTGAGTATTCGTAATCTTTGGGCACCGTCACGTGGTACGCCAACACTCTTTTTCACCTCACATTATATTGGATTTTTACATGAATATGTGGTGGATAAGAGTGTTGGACACCACGCGCGAGTAACGGTACCCCAAAACCATGGAATAATTACACGTATTGAGTGTAGTCTTGGCACTCGTAGTAATCTAACATACGAAAAATATTATCGTTTGGCAAAATTAATAGGACACTTCTAATAGAACTTTTTGCCAGATTTTAAGTATCCCAGGCCCAGCAAAACTTCTGTTTTTTAATAGAAGGTGTTCCCGTGTCGGTTTGCGCTCACTTCAAGGCTTCGACTAATTTCCTATAGCCCATTTCCGCAACCTTGAATTGGTACACTCCTAAGAAACTACAAAATACTTTCACACTCATGCTCTCACTCGTATTCGTGCTCGCGTACTCGTATTATGTGATTAGCTCACGCCCCTATACCCAACAAAAAATTGCACCACTAATTGTTTCGGCGGAGTCAAACTAGTTGGTTAAACTCGATGTTTTAATAATAGCGCGCACCAAAAAATCTAGCTATCATACGCAATTCTTAATCAATAATTATTCATTAAATTAATAGAACTTCATATGATTAATTAGTAGTTGAATTTTCAATAGAACGGTCATATGCAGCATGTGCCAAAAACCTATCTTGTGGCGGATGATCCTCTCCAATCTCTAATGACCTTAGTCAATTCAGTTTTTTCATTTTTTATTTGCCCCACATGTGGGTGGTGTTGGCTCTTGGACTTTATATACAAATATATAAAAACACAAATATAGAAGGTGGTGTCAAGCCCCCGTGGTTAGGGCTCGTGGATGTCCCACACTTCACTCAGGATCGAGTCCTCGATCCCCCTATTGCTGTACAAAAAAAAATAAATACAAATATGTATACACACGTAAGTTTATCTGATATCATTTTTTTTGGTGGATTAGAGAGAAAATCCATTAATAATTGACATTACAATTGTGCTATCGCCGTAACATAGGAGAGACGCTGACGGGCGAAGGCCAATATTAATCTGATATCATTTGACGGGCATATATAAAAAAATATAAGGTTAATTTTGGTACATGAAAATTGAAATGATCATATATGGTAGTAATTGATTGGGCATGAAAACAAATGTTAATTTTTATCCATGACTGAAATATCATATAATTTGATCGTATTACGTTTGTAGGCCCAGCTCACTAGGTATTTAGGTATTCAAGCAAACTTCTTGAGTTCAAAAAATGACAATTTTTGTAGACAAGATGTCAAAATCACTTCTCAAACATACCACCCAAATCAAAGAAAGATTAAGTATTTACAACATATTTTGACAATTCGAACCATTTATTTTGTTGCACTTTGACATGCACATTATTGATCGCCGCAAAAGATTAAGTTGATCGAAAATTTGAACTTGTCTTAAGAAAAATATATTGCCTAAAATTTTGATTATTCATAGACTGATTTGCATCGATCTTATCGATATCCAATCAACTCTATATTTTTACGTGAATAATTTACATGTCTAGAGCAACAAAATAACAGGCATGGACTGTCAAATATATTGTGGAACCCTACGCTATTTACGTGGCATGCTTTTGAGGTGGGTTCAAAATGATGTGCAATTGTAGAAGGGCCTTCAAAAAATTCAATAAAATGTAATATTTCTTTTATACATAATTAAAATTTCCTTTTATATATATTATCTGCACTGGGTTATTTGTGTGACGCTAAAGTAAATTAAAATCTACCTAAATTTGTGAGTAAGTAGAATTTAAAGCTCAATCAACCCAAATAAACTTTTAACCAAAATTAAAAGCTTCATTTAATATATAGGTTTTGTATCATAAAAATTTTATGTATGATTTGGTCACTGTTGAACTGAACTCCTACAGCCACTCCTGACTACGTTGGGTTGAGAAAAAAACCGTTGAACTGCGAATCTGGCCCAAATTCCGAGCTGGACGATTTGGTTCTATTTTGGTTCAGATTTAGAAAGTGGAATCTCTCTGACCCAAACCAATACAAATTACAATAGAAAATGTATATGTACAATTTTATAAACTCATTGCATAGATCACCTTTGCTGAATTTTAATGTTTTAATGAAATTCTTTCGAAAAAGAAGATTTGATCTGATTATTCTTTGCAAAATGCTATAGATGATCTGTGAATAGGATATTTCAACTACATGCGAAATGTGATTCCAAAATCAAAACTTAACCGAAGTTAAATAGTTTGGGTTTGGTCCGGTTCTTAGTGTTATACACCGATTGGATTGGTTCCGGTTTTTAACCCGCACGATTGTGGTTCTTAATTTACAACAAAATCGAACCAATCTGGTTAAGATATGATGTTGTGTGGCTGAAAAGAAATTTAGAACACTACAATGGAAGTTTGTGATTTCATCTCTCGTTGTGATTCTGTCTTGTTTCGCGTCCCTTTAATCTTTGTTTTCATTTAAGGATTAATAAAATCTTTTTTTACTGGTCAAAAAAAAAAGTTGTACCGATCGAAACCCGAAATTCTTATGCACCAATCATGACCAAACCATTATAACAACAATCCATTTTAGCAAATACAACACATACACCTCCCACCTACATGTACTCCATATATCTATCCGTCGATACGCTGTTGCTTTTCGGAAATGAAAATGGAACGAGACGGGTGGATATTTCTATCTTTCTCTTTCGTAGCCTCTCCAATCCCCCCTAAAAAAACCAAATATTAAAAAAAAACTCATTTTACGAGCATATCTCACAAACAATAAACCATGAAAATCCAAAAACCTGCAGTTGATATGCAATTTTCTGTAAAGAAAACAATGAATCATCATGAACCTTTAAAACTAGTATCATCAATTCATCATCGCTAAATTTCAAGATTTCGCCGCCGAAAGTATTAGCGACAAAATGTTTCATCGCCTGTGTGGTTCGAGTTCGATGTTTTTTTTTTTTTTTTGAAGATTAGTGAAAATTTTTAGTTGTATAACAATTGACCCCATCCCAATATTGCAATGACACCACTATGGTGGAGTACCGCCGTCGTCGCTCTCTCACATCTATTGTTGCTCTCTACCTCTTATCTTAATCGAATCATTAATCGAGATGAAAGTAAGTTTACGTGAACATTAAATTTCGAAAAAAAAAAAAAAACCCTAACTATAAGCTTTTGAAACTCAAAATACAAGGCACGTATATACACACTAAAAATAGACAACAACATTAAACACAACAAGAAATTATCCAACCCGCAAACACACCTCGTAAACCCACCACCGCAAATACAGCTTCTCATACAACCCCAATCAAGCTTATTTTACACCACAACGAAGGGTATAAAGGCTGAACTAAATAATGGGGAACGGGGAACGCGGGGACGGGGCGGGACAGGAATTGGAACAGGGCCGGGAACTGGACAGGTACGGTCGGATCGGGTAGAATTGCCATCGCTAGTCTTTTTCTTCCTCCTACGTGCATTGAACATACCAAACAACGGGTGGACGGCCTTATTTACTTTCTTCGCTTGTTTCGCCGGAGCATTGGCCGGAAAGTTCCATTCCGGAGTTGATTTTGTTGACAAACCGAATAGTACTTTAGCTGGTAAGCTTCTGGCCCTATCCAACTTAGCCTTCAAAAGATGGACAGAGGACTCATCATCCAACCGTTCATATTCGTCGCTTCTTTTTGTGCTGAAAGATCTAAACATGGTTTAAGAGAGAGAGAGAAAATGGCTAGGAAAATGAGTGTTTTGGACTTTGGAAATGAAGGGTACCCCTTCGTATGTACTACTTTTATAGCTTGAATTCACGTTTGGTTTTTGAATGTTTGTTGGTGTAGGCATTTGTAGGGTAGGGTACTGTGACTTACTTTGAAGTATTAATATTATTGTGGCTGAGTTAATTAATAGTAATAGCTCATTATTTGCAGGATTCACGCAGCTCTTTAGGCTTAAATAATGGAGATGCGGCCTGTGACTGTGATAGCATATTAAAAAAAAAAGAGAAGTTTATCGTTGCGAATTTATTGTTAGCAAAACCAGTTATAGTAATTTTGGAGTTAGCCATACGCCAAATTCGTAACTTCAAAAAAAAAAAAAAATCACGAAAACACGTACGTGTAATGTAACCAATACCGTAAAAATGGGTTACTATAGAATAAGCCAAGAAATATTCGTCGCATATGAGAAAAATATGCGTTTCATCCACAAAAAAATAAATGTGTCACATATTTTAAACTTACACCCTTTCGTAGCTAAAAACAAAAAGCGTAACAAACACGAAAAAGTAGTATAGTAAAATACAACTAAAATATGTACATAAGTACACTTTTATGTTACACCTAGGTGTAGCACAACTTTCTCCATCAAAAAATACTAGTGATGAGTCACAAACCAATTAATAATGTCGCTGCACACATTTTCCCTTTTTATTTTTTGGATCGGCAAAAAATTATTGAAGAGGGGAGAGGGGAGGAGACTTTAACCAAAGATTAGAGAATAAAAAATAAAAAAAGCACCCGATAGAACAAAGCCTAAAAAAAAAACACCCGATGGGTTTAGCACAACCTAAAGACTCCAAAAGGCCGCAGCCAAAGCATAATAGATAGCCCAAACCGGCTACATCTGATCAGTAACCTCATCAATAGTGATACATACACTCCTCCCCAGTCACTCCCAGCCACACCCTCTCTCACATGGGATGTGGGCGGGCCCCACACCCCGGGCCCCACACCCCATGTGAGAGAGGGTGTGGCTGAGGGAAGTGTTTATATCATTTTTGAATCAGCAATAACATCTCGGAGAGTAGCATCCCTTAAATCACAGCTTCTATGACTTTATGTGTACAATAGTTATTGCTACTCACACATAATTCAAACACATAATTCAAACTGTTTGCTTCGTACATATTAATGTGTACAATAGTTCCGGAAAAAAATGAACTCACATCGGAAACTAAATGGGCCCCTGAGCCTTAGGTTCGGGTCATGTTCCGATCTCTTACACAATTCAATCCATTTGTTTTTGTCCATATTAATGTGTACAATAGTTCCGAAAAAAATGAACTCACATCGGAAAGTAAATAACCAAATCACATTTTTCGATCTTTGGCCCATAAACAGAAAAATACACTTTAAAAAATGCAAAAATTTTTTTACTTGAATCGAGTGGTTCAATCCGCATGCTACCAATGCCTGATTGACTTAGATTTTTTCAAAACTGTTGCTTGGATTATGTTTTCGAGCTTAGAACATGGCCCGAATCGAAAGCATAGTAGCCTTGTTTGCCCACAGTAGGGCCCTCTTGCCGGTACATCACTCATAATTACTAAAATCTCCAGTGTAGAGCTAAGATTATATTTTGGAAGGGGCCGAACTTTGTAGATAAATAAACTGTAAAAATAATTTTTTTTATTGATTATCAGATGGATTTTCATTTTGGTATGTTTGAAATCCTAATAAGAACACAGAGCGTAAGAGAGACTATAAATCAAATGAAAGGTATAAAAAAAAAATAGGACTTTTTCTTTCTTGACACGGGACTCACGGGAGTCTCAAATAGATAAATAAACTTTTTACATATTTTCCTCGAAATTGCTTGAAAACCTCTATAATACCCTTAAAATATTTATTATTATTACTATTATTTATTATTAATTATTATTATTATTATTATTATTATTATTATTATTATTATTATTATATCACAAAAAAAAATATTGTGTCAAATGTTATGTTATTCGTTATGTTAACGGAACCGCCCCCATATACATATATATAGGAATATGTTCTATTGAAGACTCCCTAAAAAATCTCCTCTGTGAGGACCACCCCTTTTTTGATTTTACGGACCACACTTCGACGATCCGAACCGCTCAATGTGTTTAAGACATGTTTTCCATGGCCAACGCGAGAAATCACAAAAAACAAATACCCGAAAGGGCTTCATCCGAGCGGTTTTTCATACTAACCGTACATATATAATTTATCGAAAAATGCTCGAATGAAGCCCTTCCGAGTATTCTTTTTTTGATGAATCCTCGCGTTGACCCTTAAAATCACGTTTTAAACACATTGAGCGGTTCGGATCGTCGAGATTCGACCCCGATCCATGATCGAGGTCCGCAAATTATGAGTTTGAGGGAGTCCTTAGTAGAACGGGATCCAATATATATATATCCATATAAGTGGGTGGGGCCAGAAGTCTCTTAGCCATTGAATATGGCAACGCCACTGAAAACCTTGGATTTCATTTTTCTTTTTTAAGTTCAAAATTTTAATATATGGACCAATTCTCCATGTTATAGTTCACTGGCCAAGTTAATTGTTTGTTTTAACAATATTTAACGTTGTGAGCAATTCACAAGTAGAGAAGAATTATTGAGCCACTTGAAATGGAATCCCACATTTTTTTAAGGCCATGACTATTTGATGCCACTTGACATGGAATCCAACCTTTTTTAAAGGCCATGACTATTTGATCATACTCCTGTCATATTCCTTATAATTATTAATAAGAATGAAAAGAATAGCCAACTGCTTGCTTTAGAAGATAGGGAATGGAAAAAAAAAAAGAAAAAAAAAAGGATTGAGTTACCCTCAGAAAGGGATTGGATTGTCCAGTCCGGCCCGTTTGTAGGTCTTTCCAAACTCACTTCAATGATTAGAATCATCCATTTTTTAAATCTCGTCAAGAATTAGTCACCCTAAAAATCATATTCATTGAATATTATCGATTGAAATACCAAATCACAACTCATTTTATCATAACATATATGTGTTTTGAAAAAATATGAAACAATATGTGATCAAAATTATTTTTGGCCTGACTGATATATATTATCGATGAAATCTAAGAAATAAATATTTTTATTGTCGAAGTAAAAACAAAAAAGGCCCACAAATCGGACGGTCCTTGAGGGACTGCAGAGGATCTTCCTAGCTAAGAAAATTACAAAAGATGCAAGAATCAAGCGCTTAAAGCCAAAAAAAAAAAAAAAGGAGGGGAAAATAGATCTCTTAATCCGTAAATCTGAGTAATTATTGATTTAGAAAGAAAGAAACTCTAATCCCAACACTAATAGTAGTATTGATTACGAGTGGGCTGTGTTCAATTGTCATTTTGGGCTATTGATCTGATTATTTTGAGGGAATCCCGTTCGGCTGTTGGGTCAAGCTAGGCCCATGCATGTTAATTATTATCGATATACAAAAAAAATTACATCTTCGGTTCACCACTACTGACACTTGATGGAATCTTAGCCTCTTACCTTCGGTATCGACATATGTGTCGTGAGATCCTTATAGACAAATGACAATACTCTCTCACAAAGGTGACGAGGTATCATACCTGCACTTGCATTTTGTTCAAAAATTAAAAAAAAAATCTTTAGTTCGCTCTCTATATGTAGCTTTCTTTTGGTGCTGGTTGTTATCTTTGTTTTGTTTTCAACATTTAGGGTTTGTTTGGAACTTGAGGATGAAAAGGGAAAAGAATGGAAAATTTGAAAAAATTTCATTCCCTTATTAGGTTCCTAGAGAAATAGAAGGGAAAGTTTCGAAAACAAGTACAATTTTGTCTCCAATATATTTCTTCAAAATTTTCTCTCTAATTTTCCTCCTCATTATTTTCTCTTTCCTTTCTCACATCACTTTGAATGACTATTCATTTCTTTTTCCCGGATATTTTTGGGAAAGCTTTTCCTAGATCCTAACATTTTTTATGTTTGACTATATAACTTGAAAATACCATGTTGTGTATATGGAAAAGAACAATATGAGGAAAAAAAAAACAAAATTTCCTACCTATATATAAAGAGAGAGTTTCGTTTTCATACGACAGTTTTATGAAACTATCATCGCTTCTTTCTCATATTAACGTTTTATGCCCATTGCTATTTTCTTTGGATAAAAAAAATAAAGTATTTCTGCATAAAATAAATATCTTTTTTTGCCCCAAAATAAGCTACTAATAGAAGTTTTAATTCGATGCAAAAAATTTTGAAAAATTGTGTACGAAATTATTTTACATTACTGGTGTATCACACAAATTTCGAGTCTGCGAAAAAGACGGAAAAATGTTGACCAAAATCGATTTTATTGATTGAGAAATTAGGGTTTACAATCTCTATAGTAAAAGAAAAATAATCCTCTGATTCTTCTCTTCAAGACTTTGATTCGAGGGCTTGATGCTTGTTCTCGAATTGAACGGCGAGATCTTCTTTGGTCTTTGCGAAGATGACGACGAATTTGACGGATTTTGACTTAAGGGCTTTGAAGTTTCTTTTCAAGTTGAATTGCTTGATCTTCTTCAATTTTGTTGGAAAAAGATTACGAATTTGTGATCGTTGACTTAAGGGCTATAGAGCTTCTTCTCAAATCGGTCTTTGAGATCTTCTTCAATTTGGTTGAAGGAGATGCAGATTTGCAGATGTTGATTTGAGGGCTTTGGAGTTTGGTCTCAAACGAGATTTTCTTCAATTTGGTAGAAGGAGATTGTTGACTTGTGAATTTGGCTTGAGCGATCTTCAGAGCTTTGAAGCTTTAATTTGAAGAAGCGTCTTGCTTGATGTGGATTTGAAGAATTCTGAAGGGCTTTACAGGCTTGATCTTCAGAGCTCTGGAGCTTGTGTGTTGGATAGAGGCTTGAATGTTCTTTAGAGCTTTGAAGCTTTGATCGAAGAACCGTCTTGTTTGATGTGGACTGAAAGGATTTTGAAGGGCTTTGAAGCTTGATCTTTAGAGCTGATAGAAGCTTGAATGTTCTTTGGAGCTTTGAAGCTTTGATCGGAGAACCGTCTTGCTTGATGCGGGCTCGGAGAATTCTGAAGGGCTTTGGAGGCTTTGATCTTCAGACGTCTGGAGCTTGGATGCTTGAATGTGTGTTTGACTTCAAGGAATTCTGAAGGGCTTTAAGGCTTGATCTTCAGAGCTCTAGGGTTTGAATGTCTGACTTCAAGGAATTCTGAAGGGCTTTCAGGCTTGATCTTCAGAGCTTTGGATGCCTTGGAATTGTTGAAGACTTGAAGAAATTTTGAAGGGCTTTGAAACTTGATCTTCAGAGCTGTTGAAGCTTCAATGTCTTGATTACTTCAAGGAGTTCTTAAGGGCTTTGAGGCTTGATCTTCAGAGCTCTTGAGCTTGAATGCTTGAAGACTTGAAGAAATTCTGAAGGGCTTTGAAGCTTGATCTTCAGAATTGTTGAAGCTTCAATGTCTAGATGTCCCAAAAATATGAGAGAGAGCATTTCTATTTATAGGGATGTAAGATGGAGAGTTATGGCAAGACTGCAATTCTTTCCATACTTTTCTCTCTAATTATTTCCTTATTTGATTTAAAGGAAAATAATTAAAACTTAATAAATATCTTTCTTCTTATTTATTTTAAGAAAGATAATTATATATGAAGAGATATATAATTTATTTCACCAAGTGGCACAATTTGATTGTCCAGACTTGATAAATTAATAACTGCATCATTTTGACACGTGGCTCCATTTAATTGGTCCTCACACATATCTCTGACTTTTGACTTGTAAACATGTGGCATCATTTGATTCACTATTTATCGTGCTTAGTCTTTTGACCTACGGACACTTTGCAACATTTAATTGGCCCGTCTGTAAAACTTTGACTTGTGACACTTGGCAACATTTAATTAGCCAATTTATGTGCCCTAACAACACGTGGCAGCTTGTGATAGACTAGAAATTTTACGTGTCTACAACTGGCTTGTTGGGTTTGCAAAGAGTTTGATTGTCAAGGTTTGGTATGGCAATATTACCAAATTACCCAACACCAAATCAGTCATGACATTGGTGATTTGTTAGTTTTGCAATTTTCTTTGCATAAAAAAATAAAGTACTTTCAAGCATAATTTTTTTTTTGCGCTAAAATAAACTACTAATAGAGATCTTAAATTTCGATGCAGAAAATTTTTGAAAATTTGTGTACAAAAATATTTTACATTCCTAGCTTGTTGGGTTTGCAATTTTCGAGCAAAAAATAAAGTGCAACTCGCTCATAATTTTTTGATTCTTCTAATTTTTTGGTACTGGGCCTGAGTTGCGCGCCTCTCGCGCAATCACACCACTAGTTGGGTAACAAACCGCACCAAGTTATATCAACCGAAACCCGAAACCCTAATGCACCAAACCAAAGCAAAAATCTAAACACTTTCATTTGTAGTGCATTACAGGCGTATTTGTGTTCACATCCCATACACCTCCCTCCTTCATGTACTCCATATATCTAGCAAATGCCGGATTCGCTGTCGCTTTCTTCCTCCGGCGGGCATCCAACAGACCAAGCAACGGATGGACATTGCTTACCTTCTTCGCTTGCTTCACGGCCGGTGCATTGGCCGGACAATTCGATACTGGAGTTGATTTTGGTGATGATCCGAATAGTACTTTAGCTGGCAAGCTTCTGGCCTTCTCCAACTTAGCCTTCAAAAGATTGACGGAGGACTCATCAGCCAACCGTTCGTATCCGATGTTGCTTCTTTTTGCGCTGGGAGATCTAAATATGGTTCTGGAGGGAGAAAATGGAGAGAAATTCATGGCGTAAAGTTGTTTGAGGATTTCGAAGGGGAGAGAAAATTATAATTGTGCTAGTGAAGGGATTTTTTTTTTTGAACTTTAGTACGTAATGGCAATGAAGGGTACCTTCATATATATAAGTTTGAAGGTCATTTTGGTGGGATGTTTGGTCTTGAATGTCTGTTGGTGTAGGCCACTGTAGGGTAGTACTTTATTTGAATTTTGAAGTAGTTTTGTGGTGGCTGAGTTAGTTAATAATTTTCCATAAAAAAAAGCCAACCAATTATTTGGAGGATTCACACGGTTCCATAAAAAACAGGCATACCATATATGCATTCAAATGTGCGCATAAAAAACAGGCATACCATATATGCATTCAAATGTGCGTATAATTTAGTTGATTGATTGCCAAGTACGGACGACTCGGATGGGATTATCATGCATGACAGCACGCCCCCCGCTTTTGTACTTTAATCTCTCTTTTTTTTCGGTGGAAGTTGGAATTTTTAGTTGTAGTTAATGGATTTAAACTCCGGTCAAATATATAGGAGTACATGGTGTCTATCAAATCGCTACCACCCTACTTGGTACAAGTAATTTTAAAGGTCTAAACAATTCGCAAGTGGAGGAGCATTAAATTGAGCATTGCCCATGTGAACTTGTTTTTATTAAGGCCGCGAATATTTGACTTTGGTTTTGTCACGTTAACGATTATGTTAAGGATGAAAAGAAGAATCAACTGCTTAAAGTCACATGGTAGGTCATGAAAATTGAAACATTATGTGTGCAAAACAAAACAACACAAAAAGGGGCTGGCCCCCTGTGTCTAGACCGTCCGTGTCGGTCGGCCCGTTTGTAGGTTCTTTTTAGCCGCCGGAAATGCCCATTAGCGGTGGTAATCACGACCGTTGTCTATACGACTGTTAGGAATACTAAAACCGCCGGTAAAAGTCCAGGCCATTAGCGGCGGTTTTAAAACGACAGGCAACGTTTCACGCCCGCGTGGCATGCAATATTTGATTGAAATGTTTGGCGCAGAACTCGAGACCTTGAGCCCCTCGCGCGCGCATGCTATCAACTGAGCTAGCACGCATTTTGTTTCACTTGGACAAAAAAAGATATTTATACTATACCCTAACATATTTTTGAAAATTTATTTTTTACTGGCACTTTTAGAAAAAACGCCGGAATGCCACTTTTGCCGGTAATAATTTTAAAAACCGCCGGTAGAAGTCACTTTTACCGGCATTAATTGTCCCGCCAGGAATGCCTATTTTTCTTGTAGTGATGTTATTGGCATAGGCTTAACTAAACATGTTTAAGTAGTTTGTTCTTCTCCAGGTTTTGGTGTAGCTTGTTGGCTCTTCCTTTTGAAGTCCGATTCTAAACAACATTATATGTAGAACGACAAATTCACGTTACATTCAATATTTTTCTAACAGTGTCGGACCGACATTGGGTCCATCCGCGGAGTTTCCTCAATTGGCTCTCAAGCTACCCGCAAGCTTGTTCTTTGCTGTTTTTGGTTGTTTTCGGACCCGGCTAGTGGCACAGAATTCTAGAAACAGAAAATGTACAAACGCAATAGGGGATCCATTTTTAGACCCCACACGAATAATTCGAACCGTTCGTTTGTCTTAAAATAATTTTTCGATTGATCTCTAGAAAAATCACTCGATATGCGTAAGTGATTGATCCAATATTCCCTTGTTTCATTCTAAATCAATTCTAAAGAAACAAGGGAATATTGGATCAACCAAGAAATGGTTGATCAATATTCGAAACAAGATTTCTGATTTTTCTCGCGCGAGGCCACTCGAAAAATTATTTTAAGACCAAGTGAAACAAAATGCGTGCTAGCTCAGTTGATACTTGATAGCATGCGCGCGCGAGGGATGATTTAGGCGTACAATGTGGATAATTTTTCTGGTCCATGGGGACATTCAGTAAAGTATTTTGCTGAGTAATTCCCCATGCATTCTAAGGGCAAAATGGGGACATTCGGTAAAGTATTTTCCTGAGGTCAGCAACTTCCGTTGATCAACTAACGGAAGGGCTAATTTGGTTTCGAAAAGTGAATTACAAGGGAGGATAGATTAATTTCAGAAAAAGTAGGGGAAGTCGCTGAAATTGTCAGAAACCTCAGGGGAGGTTAGTGTAATTTACCCCATATATTTAAATCATAAGATATACGTCACTAATTATCGTAATATCCCTATTTAGGCTCGGGACAGTGACAAAACCTTATTCAAGTCGCATCTCTGGATCCCCCTTGACCGGACTATAAGCTCCAAAAAAAAAAAAAAAAAAAAAAAGAGCTCTTTTGCGTTGGCAATTTTAATTTGGTGGCAAAATACACATTTTCTTGTATCCCGCTATTGAATTATAATTTATTTTACTTATTTTTTAGAGAGTCTGGTTAGGGTTGTGGAAAGGAATCTCTTTGGAATGTAATGAGTGCAGTGCGCGTGGTACTTTAGGGCTTGTTTCCCATTTGATAAAATGAGAAATCCATAAAATCAACTAGCAAATGAGGAAACCATTTGCTAAAATCAACCCATTTTGATGTTGTGTTATGGGTTGATTTTATAAATTTTCCATTTTATCAAATGGGAAACAAAGCCTTAGTCAAGAGGGTTTCGGAAAGCAATGGAGTAATATAAACCTGTCATTCTCGCTCAAGCAAAGTACTCAAGCAGTGTCCTTAGATTGAAGTCGCTCGAGCGAGATTGAAGTCGCTTGAGCGAGATTGAAGTCGCTCGAGCGAGATGAGAGTCGCTCGAGCGAAGCTGTCGTTTTACAACAACTCTATAAATATTGACCAATTAGGTAAAAACTAATTGAGGCGCTGTTCTCCTCTCACAAAGGCAAAAAAGACCTAGACACATATCTAGGACTATAATAGAGTGTTTATTTGATTGTGCTTGAAGTACAAATACGACATATATGTATATGTATGTATGTATGTATCTATGTATGTATGTATTATTCATTGATTATATATCTCCAAGCGTTTTATCATCAACAATTACAACTTTGAGAGAAGACCTACGGAGGATTTCTAGGCAATAGAAAGTCTTTTTCAGTGGATTTCATGAGACAGATTGAAGGTTTGTGGATTTAAGGCAACGGTGGTCAACGCACTGGGTGTGGTGAATGTAGATTCGGCAAATACATCTTAGACTCGATTGTGAGGATTCTAATTGTAGGATACATTTGCTTATAACTACACATTGAGTGTATTGTTTTTTATTTCTTCCCGTGGTTTTCTCTATTTAGGAGTTTTCCACGTATATTTATGTCCTTCAAATGTTTGCATGATTGATTGATATATTGATTGGTTTTTTTTTATTATTATTAATATTTCACACATAGCAAATCTCTATATACCTAGGTGATCTAGGGTTTTTTAAGGACAGATCGAATTCGGACATAGTGTCAAGACCTATTCTTTCTAAATTTTTGCTCTGGTGTTTTTTAAAATATTTTAGTTACGTCTTTTTTTTCCTATAATTTTTTAAATTAATCATTTGTCTCGATAAGAGAAATAAAAAAGTAAATTAATATGGAAAATTTTCATAAGACCAAAAAAAAAACACAATTATTTGGTATTTTTCGTCTATAATAATTTTTTTAAACTTATATTCTTAATTTTTTACTTTTAGAACAATTCAAAAAATTTTTTTTTTTTTAGCTTGTGGTCGTAATTTTTTAACTTGTTGTAGTAATAAAAATGTTAGCTTGTCATCGGTCTTCACATCCCCTCTGAGTCTGACTTCACAATCACATTCCCGTTGCCACACTTAGCATCTCCGGTAATGGGGTTAGTGTAGGGGTGAAATCGGTTCGGTTTCGGTCTGTTCGGGGTGGAAGTTACCCAGACCGATTCGGTTCGGGGTAAGGTTTGTTGGAACCGATCCCGACCGATTATACGAAGGGACCGATTCAGTTCGGGGTGTTTCGGTTCAGTCGGGGTTTTCGGGGAAATCGGTTTAACCTAAATGGGCCAACTTGGGCCTAACCAAAAAATTACTTTTGGGCCCAACCCATCGCATGAAACTGAAAATGGGCCACTGGGCCTAATAAAAATGTTACTTTGGAGCCAAACCCACTGTTTTTTCACTTGTTTTTCCAACCCACCGTTTTTTCACCCAATTTCCACTTATTTTTTCACCTATATCACATGTTCTTTCAAACAAAACTTCCAGCTGAAATTAAAATGAAAACATTAACCGAAAATTCATTAATTCACAGCATCAAATTTCATCAAATTTCCAGCCTAGCTACTGCCTCATATATGGGCCAAAAATCCCATCAAATTTTCAACTTCACTGCATCCTAATTTCCAGTTTCCACCATCATCACAAATCCATACAGTCACTTACAGTTTCCGGAACGATTATAGTTTAACACATTACACATACAAAAAAAGATGAACACAAAGAAGCAAGAAAAACACTAAAATTGAGAATGTTCCACTCTTGCATTTCTGAGAAGTGAGAATGCTCCACTCTTGCAACAACTCCACTCTTTCATCCCATCGTGAAATATAGGATAGCTGATCTTGATGGTTGATAATGGACAACCACCGGCCAGAGACCGGGCGGACAACCGATTGTCAACTGGGATTTTCTTCTTCCTTTTTCAACTGGGATTTTCGCTTGTTTGGCTTACTTGATCCCTCTCATGGCTGCAACTGGGGTGTGTGTGGAGGAGGGGGAGATGAGATTTGTGATGGAGAAGAGGGGAAGAGAGGGAGAAGAGAGGTCATAGCAGCTACTGATGGAGAAGAGGGGAAGAGGTTGTGGGGCTGCTGAGAGAAGAGAGATTTGATTTAGGGTTAGTGTTTTAGGGTTGGCTTTATAGTTTATACATGGACGGTGTAGATCAAAGGAGATGGACGGTGTAGATAGACTCTTGTACGTAATTCGGTTCAGTTCGGTTATTGGTCGGTTCGGTCCATAATCGGTTCGGTCTTTCGGTTCGGTCTTGTTTCGGTTCGGTTTCGGTTCGGTTTGGCAGTAATTACATTAAACCGAAACCGAACCGATAATATATTTCGTTTTTTTCGGTTGGTTTTTTCGGGTTTTTTCTAGCTTGCACCGACCGAAAACCGGACCGAAATTTCGGTTCGGTTCGGGTCCCGCCGGTTTTTTTTCACCCCTAGGTTAGTGTCAAATTTAGGTACTCCCTCCGTTTTAATTTGTTGTGCCTGTTTCTTTTTTGGGATCTCCCACAAATGGTCTATATTTCATGATCTATAATGTTTTTTATGATGTCGTTTTCAGAAATTAAAAGTAGGGAGAAAAAGCAGGGGGAGAAAAGCAGCACCTCTGTTTCCATGTCGAAGATGGCGCCTGGATTTGCCAACCGCCCGGATATGTAATCCTGGCCCCATACATATCCGGTGTTTGGTTGTGCAATTGGGAAGCCGGATTTGCCAAAGGGTGGATTGTAAATCAAGGGGGAAGCCGGATATGTAACGCATGGGTACCCCCTTGTCGTTAGTAAATCCAGGGGCAGCCAGACTTAGTTTTGACAATAGTACCCCTCACTTGTAAGTGTCAGACCGTTAAAAAACACCCCTAGTGATACCCGATTGAGCTGATTTTTTACATGGGCGTTCAAAATATTAAATAAACTTAGTCGAATAAAAATTGGCTCAATCGGATATCGAAAACCAGTAGAAGTATTTTGTAAGTTTTTTTAGCCTTATAGGGGTGTATTTTTTTAAAAAATAAATTAACATTATATAAATTTTCCAATTAAATTAAAAAATATTACTAGCTTACTGCTTTGTCTTATTTTTATCATTTTTGAACTTTTGTTAGTCTTGTGTTTAATTTTTTTGATTAAACATTCGTATTGAAAAATATTACTCCCTCCGTCCATTTTTAAATGTAGACATTTCCATTTTGGGCTGTCCCTAAATAAGTGTGTAGTTTGAAAAGTTAATGGGTAAAAGTTTGTACAATTATCATTTTGCCCTTTGAAAAGTTAGTAGGTAAAAGTGGAGGATAATTTTGGAAAGTAGGGGTAAAAGTTGATGTGAATAGTGTAAAGTGGAGGAAAAAGTTGATGTGAAATGTGTAATGATGGTGTTTCTTTAATAAGTTGGATTTACGAGGTAACACATTTTAAAAGGGACGGAGGGAGTACTAACTTTTTACTCCTTTCGTCCGGATTTGTTTGTCCCTCGTTCTATTGCAGCCGTGATATCTTTAAATTGGTAAATAATTATATGTCCAATATGGGATCTTATTTGATAGATCTCGATTAGTTCTTTGAGATAATGTTTTTAAAATTACATAAAATATTTTAAATTATAAGATATAATTTTTTTAAAAGTGGCACAAACTCCCAAAATGGACTAACAAATCCATACAGAGGGAGTAATAAATTTTATAATTTTTTTTCCAGAAATATTAGTTTTTTTAGCATCTAATATAGTTTAAATACATTTATGTGATTATTATGTATATATCTCTAATTATAATAAAATTAATCCATTTTTGTTTATTAAATTAATAAACTTGGGCTAATTCAGTCATTTGCCCTCTTATCCTATCATATCCACCCTTCAAATCTCCCTCTCAAAAAATCATCCAAACACATCATATACAAATCCATCCAAAATCAAATCCGCCATCCAACTGTGACTTGTCAGCCAACATGGGTGAAGAAGGAGAGAAAGAGTGTGCGTGCGCGCGCCAGAGAGTGCAACAAATGGGTCAAGAATTGGGGTCCAATACCCGTGATGAAGGAGAGAGGTAGAGATAAGGAGGAAAGAGAGAGGAAAAAATGGACTCCCACCTGTATCTACATATGCATATACTCCATCTGTCTTGATTTGTTAGTCCATTTTGGGAGTTCGTGTCCCTTTTCAAATGATTGTATCTGATAATTTGTAATATTTTTTGTTTAATTTTAAAAACATTATCTTGTAGAAGTAATCAAAATCTATCCAACAAGATCCATATTGGACATATAATTACTTACCAATTTAAATATATCACTAATTTTTTATCCGGTTGCAATAGAACGAGGGACAAACAAATCCTGGCGAAGGGATATACTCCCTCCGTCCCATTTTGATAGTCCCATATTTCATTTTGGAATGTCCTAAAATGAATATCCACTTCCAAAATAAGTAATAGAAACTTGGTAAAGTTACATTATTACCCTTATGTGTAAATTAAAGTATTACTACCTACATCAATCAAATTACCTTTTGAGAGGGTATAAATGGAAAGTTGAACACTTTTTGATGTAATCATTATGTCTCCCTTAAAAAGTTAGAATTCCCAAATGAGACTATTAAAATGGGACGAAGGGAGTACTTTTTTTATATAGTATTTAACAACACTCTGACAACATCACTACAACATTATTTACCTTAACAACACAAAAATAAGACCCATTTTTTTACACTTTTGTGCCATATAACACCACATTTTTAACTTCATGACCGGAGATGCCCTTAACCCGTAGCCTAATTGGATCATGGTTTGATGGAATTTGGGCCTTACCCGTAGCCTAACTGGATCATGGTCCGATGGAATTCGAGTGGCCTAAAGGCGTGGGAACGCGATCAGAGATGTGTCCTGTTTAAGGACCATAGCCAATCGCGTAGCGCTCGTTAGTTCGTCCCAACCCAAGCATAGATCCTCTCCAATCATTTTCCATGCATTTTCCCAAGAAAAATATCACCTGAAAAATCTCGAGAGAATACTTCAGTCCAAATTCTGAAACCTCATTTCAGAATTCACTTGGGTCACCTATTAACATCCAAGAAAAGTTAATGGCTCTCCAAATTAGCAGTGGGTTTTTCGCTGCTAGTACTTTCAGACCCAGAAGGGTTCAGAAAATCAGAGCCGTTGCTTCAACGGAAACAGAAGAAGGGTTGGCGAAGTTGGGGGGTTCTGAATTGAAGGTGACCAAACTTGGGATTGGGGCTTGGTCATGGGGAGACACCAGTTACTGGAACAACTTTGAGTGGGATGGTAAGTTAAGAGAAAACTTTGCTTTTCAAGAAATACTATTAATAGATTTGAAGATTTGAAGCTCCTTTGCAAATCATTGTGGTATTGGTAAATTGGGGTTTTAATCCTTCTAGCATTTAGATTCGATGGTACATAGCTTCTTAGGTAGAATATACTTTCATTTCCCTTGTAGCATTGAGTACTGTGTGTGTGATGTGCAGTGGAGACTGTGGAGGAGGAGGATTCGACCCTGGCTTTGATAATTTTCTTGCCCGTCTCTGTCTATTTCCCTACAAATTACTTATAATTGATTCCAATGTATATAGCATAGATACGGACACAGACACGGATACGGACACGAACACGGGAATTCTAAAAACATGGACATGGACACGGCGGGGGACACGGCAAAAATAAATAATCTTATATAAATCTATTAGCTAGATTCAATAACAGCTATTCGTTGTGTTAACGGAACCACTCCCTATATAGTCATGATCTCTTGAGGACTCCCTCACGGATCCCTCAGTGCGGACCACTCGTGTTTTCGACTTTCTGGGTCAAATTTCGACGATCCAAACCGCTCAATGTGTTTCAAATGTGTTTTCCAAGGCCAACGCGAGGAATCGCAAAACAAAAATACCCGGAAGGGCTTCATCCGAGCAATTTTTCATAATAAACCGTACATATACAATTTATCGAAAATTGCTCGGATGAAGCCTTTCCATATATTTTTTTTTGTGGCAATTCCTCCCAGTGACCCTTAAAAAAACACGTTTTAAACACATTGAGCGGTTCGGATCGTCGAGATTCGACCCCGATCCATGAGGTGCTCACGGAATTTCCGTGAGGGAGTCCTCATTAGATCATGATTCTATATATATACACACACTTTTCTTTTGATATGTAAGATATTTACACTGTTATATACCGGTATATACACTGTGGAATTAGTGAACGTGGGTTTTTTTCCCTAATAAGTTTGCAACACTATATGGTTTATTTGAGGATGTGGATTCAAGCTTGGCAATGATAGTCTTTCCCTCTCTCTCCTGTATTTGTTTCTCTTCAAGAAGTTTGATTGATTCTCAGTGAAGCATATAAAACACACACTTGTTGAATAGTGGAAGCACCTTTCCAGTTATATATCTTCCTTATCTAGTCGAATTGGTAATTAGTTATTTTGGTTTCTATTCTACTTTTTTTTCATTTAGATGTTTTATTTGTAGACTTAACTTTAATTTTGCTCATAGGATTTAGATATTTGTGTTCGTGTGTGTGGGGTAAGGAGGTGTATTCAGCGTAGGCAATGATGAATTTTTCATCCTTCTCTCTGATAGCTTTCAAAGGAAAGAGAGAAGCAAACATATACTACCAAACCAAACAAACATACTAATATACTATTATTGCATTAGAAAGCTGCTATGAAGCACGGATACGATACGATATGGATACGCCGATACGTGATTTTTTCTAAAAAGTCGGATACGATATGTTGGGGGATACGTTGAATATAAAAATATAAAATTAAATATATTTTATAGCTATTATCCTGCCGATTATCCACAAGTTCACCATTATATATATACACACACACAACATGAGAGAGAGAGAGAGAGAGAGAGAGAGAGAGAGAGAGAGAGAGAGAGCGCATAAGCTATGTCAATCGATTTTGGGCAAAACACATATAAAGCCCTAATTACACTTTAACCCACATATTTCAAGTAATAACATATTTACCCCGCGCGTTCGAGACGTATCCTAGCTATCCAAAACGTATCCGAATACCAAAAAGCTAAATTTAAATTTGGGATACTTTAAAAAACGTAATGGATACGTATCCGGAGAGTATCCGAGAGCATCGGTATCCGATACGGATGCGATACGTGATACGGAGGCCAAAATAGAGTATCCATGCTTCATAGGAAAGCTGTGTAAAATTACAAGACTAATGAATGGATTATATAAGGCTAAGCCTAAAAACCCTAGCAAAACCCTAATAACATAAAAGGACTAAACTACCCCAAACATAAAATATAAATAACAATTTAACTGAAACCCTAATAGACGGAAACCCTAAATTATAATTCCTAATTTATACTTCAAGTATCGTGAGTTTGCCAAGGAGATAACAACTGCAAGTAAACTACTGCAAATCCACTATTGCCAATAAACTACTGCAAATCCACTACTGCCAATAAACTACTGCAAATCAACTACTGCCAATAAACTACTGCAAATCAACGGCTGCGAATCAACTACTGCGGAGGTGCTGAACAATGCAAAGCGGTGCAAAGAAGAGGAAGAACCAATGCTGAACAGAGGCCAAATTGCCGATGCAAATAGGAGGAAGTAGAGAAAAACTTTGACGATGAACAATACCCGTGAACAGTGACCTTCAATCAATAGTGCTCCATGAGCAGATGCGATGAACAATTGTGATGAGTGCCCGGCGGACGGCGGCGAGGCATAACCACCCACCGGGGAGCGAATATCCCACATGCCTAGATCTTATGGCTCTGATACCATGATAGCTTTCAAAGGAAAACAGAGAAGCAAACATATACTACCAAACCAAACAAACGTACTATTATTGCATTAGAAAGCTGTGTACAATTACAAGACTAATGAATGGATTATATAGGCTAAGCCTAAAATCTCTTGCAAAACCTTAATGGCATAAAAGGACTAAACTACCCCAAACAAAAAAGATAAATAACAATTGAACTGAAACCCTAACAGACGGAAACCCTAAATTTTAATTCCTAATTTATACTTCACACTCTCTTGCTTGCTTAAAATTAAGTTTGATTGATTCTCAGTGAAATTGTCTACTATGCAAAACAGTTTTTGTTCTAGGAATCTGCAGCATTGTGGTGATGCTCACCTTTTTATCTTTCCTTTTATGGTATTTCGCTTTTTTCCCCGTATTTTTAGTGCCTAAAGCTTTTTCTGCGACCTCCGATTTGAATTGCTTTCTGCTGCCTTGTTCTGTCTGCCTATGTTGTTTAGTTAGATGAAAACGTTGTCCTAGTTTCTCTTCAATTGCGTAAATAACATATTTGTTTCCTGGTTTCCTATGATTGCAGATAGGAAGATGAAAGCAGCTAAGGCTGCTTTTGATACGAGTGTAGATTGTGGTATTAACTTGTTTGATACTGCCGAGGTTTATGGTTCAAGGGTGAGAAATGAGTCTGATATGTGTTGTTTCCTTTATGCAAATTTACAACATAAAAAGTTAGTGATCGAAAAAAACCTGTATGCGTTTGTTGTTGATTCAGCTGTCATTCGGTGCAATTAATTCCGAAACGCTACTGGGAAGGTAATTCTGAGAAGCTTATCATGATTTGCATTGTGTTCCATTACATATCAGCATAAGGAGAAGATTTCTAAATTTCTTTTTCTTGTAATCATTATTTGCCTCTCATGTAGATTTATTAAAGAGAGGAAAGAACGGGATCCTGGAGTGGAGGTTGCTGTTGCAACCAAATTTGCAGCGTTACCATGGAGGCTTGGCCGTCGAAGTGTCATTACTGCACTTAAGGATTCCCTATGTCGTCTTGGGCTCTCTTCAGTGGACCTCTATCAACTCCATTGGTCCGTGCTTTGTCCGCCTTTTAACTATCATCATTCTGTGGATTTCTGTTAAGTAAATGATTTTTGATTAATTTGTTTGTGGTGAATTTAGGCCAGGATTATGGGGAAATGAAGGTCATCATTTGTAGCTGTTCTTTTGCTCTCCGATGAGTAGATGTAGTAACTCAAATTGTTCATAAACATTTGTGATCAGGCTCAAAAGAGGCTTAGGAGAATATCATTTTGCAGGATATATTGATGGTCTTGGGGATGCCGTGGAACAGGGTCTAGTGAAAGCTGTTGGTGTTTCTAACTACAGTGGTTTGTTCTCATTTTTAGCTGCTCCTTTTTATCTAGGTTGCCTTGTTCAAATATTCTATGTAAACCTATTAATCAATAATCTATTCTTTTTTATCTGCGTTTATGGGGTGATTTTTTTTTTTTTTTTTTTGAAAAGGCATATTATGAGTTTGAGAATTATGTTGCATTTTCATCCTTAAATACACCTGGTTTTCATTAATAGACATGACTCCATCTTTCAGAAAAGCGTCTTCGTGATGCATATGAACAGCTTAAAAAAAGAGGCATCCCACTGGCTTCAAACCAAGTGAATTACAGTCTAATATACAGGCTTCCAGAAGAGAATGGTGTGAAGGCTACGTGTGATGAACTTGGAATCACTTTGATCGCATACTCACCTATTGCTCAAGGTGAAACCCCTATCGTTTTGTGGTATTGCTTTATAGATATGTTGATGTCTGATTGTATTTCCACTGTTATCTAACGATGTTCCAGTAGAACGAATCTGTAGTTATGCTTGCATAAAATAGTTTTGCACTATACTGTCATTTGCGCGTAACAGTTAGCTTGCAGAAAATCTTGCCTTCACAAAGAGGGTATCACTTTATTTGCAATGATCATGTTGTCATAATTATAAACCTCGAAAAGACACCTACACTAGAACTATGACAATACGTCAGGTTCATTGTGAACTCAGGCTGGAGTCCTTTATTTGAATTGATGAGGTGAGAAATGCTCTTTTCATTTGGCAGCTGTTTGGGGTTGCAAGGTCTTTTCTGGGGATTCCATTGCTATTTTTAAGTTTTATGAGCCTGGTTTATGGTGATACGAAGGTTTCAGATGAACATTGGCTAGTGGAAATGTAGTGGAGCAAACTGCAAAGGGGATTAGTCAATTACCATACATGTCTTGTATACATTGTTACTGTTTTATCCCACAAAAAAGAGACTAGAGTACCTTTCTCCGATGACTTCTCTTTTGTTGGTTTTATTGGTGGAAATATCATGTGCTAGAGTTGAATGAGGCATGCATGCATTAAGGACTTGGGGATTGTTTGAATCACAAGGATTTGTGGGGAGCTTGTGGTTAATCTTCATGCAAAGAGGGTTATAGAAAAGGAAGGCAGGACCATAACAGGACTGCTACGGGAGACTCTCAGCTGTATGTAGAGAGTTCCAGAGGGGGACTGGGGGAGGGTCATTGAAAGGTATTTGACTTAGATGAGAGGACTTCCAAAGTTATTGTTGTTGGGACCAGTAGTCGATAGGTGTATAGTATCGTGGGTATGGGATATTGTTCTAAATGATGTATTCTAGACTTCTAGTTTATTGAGATATCAGCAGATAGAGGTTCCTGTTGTGGCATCTGCTTTTTTACAGTAAGGGAAGTCTTTTTAGAGGCCTGGAAGTTGACCTCAATAAAACTCTTTGGTGTTATATGATACATTCAATGGGGATCAAAAGGATATCTTGCAATGGAAGCCCTTCAGAAGGAGTATGCTGGGCGAGGGTCCCAAGTGCCCTGCATCCCCCTTCAAAGTATATTTCCTTGTGCCACTGGTAGTTTTGTTAATATAGGCTTTCAAAGCAGCAATATTTTGGCAAATGCTCTTTTGGTAAAAATTGCTAGTGTTTCCAAAGTTGTACCGTCTTTGCAACAGAACAGAAGACCTTTAATCGTCTCATTGGTGCCTAGAGGCCTATGTGGAAGAAGTGGAAAAGGTCTAGTTTTCATGATGCAGAGTGCCATAGTTGATGAGAATGTAAATAAGAAATTTACCTCTTTCTCTAGTATCAGTGCAAGCAACAAATGATGTATCTAACTTCACCACCTACTTGATCATCATAATGCTTGGTGGCGTTAGGTCTTCTTATGGAGGAGTCTGGCCATGCCCATATGCGAGGGGGAGTGTGTGTAGAGGATAATAAAGTCACCTCTCTCTTTAACAACTTAAGTTTTTAGATGAGTTGGTTGTTAAATGTTTAACAAAATTTATGAGATGAAGCAGCTCTTTATTTTTTATTGTCATGTAGTGTTTGTTTACTAACTCCTCTGCGTATTCACAAAGCATATGTATTTCTGTGTTGTACAGCTGTAGTGAACTTATATACTCTGCACTCATTTGACCTTTTCTCCTCAAGTGAACTACACATCAGAAAAGGAAGTATTAGATGAATATTGCATACCGCATTTTGCACCCCAAATCTAATTGGGCTTCATTTATGAGATTAGCAATAATGATAACTAGTTAACTAAAGCAAAATGAGATTTAACATGTTTCTGCTATGTCCTCCTTCATTTATGAATGAGATGAGATAGTCAACTGATACCGTTAGAAACACTACAAACCATAGCTAGCAGCCTTATTTGGATTTCTGAAAGATAATGGTAGAAGTCCACAGTTCCCTGCTTTGTGGCGTGTAGGCTAGTAAGTAGCTAGGTAGTTGTCGATGATAAAAAATAAAAAAGCTAGCGAGTAGGTGGGAGCAAAACCTTATTTGCCTACTTTTTGGTGGTTGACTCTTTGTTCCTCATCCGTGGGCTATTCCTATGAAACCAAAACGCACCGTATCATTGTGGAACTTTTATAAGCCTCATTGCCTCAACGGTTGAATTGTTTCTTCGTCCTTGACCAGGGTGTATACTTGTGGACTCTCAAAACTTTTGGAGTTTGGACAAGCCTATCTCCATTTATTGCCCCTTAGTTTGTGGTCCCATTTATGGATTCTTTATTCTCCATGCAGCCGAGAGTCACATGTTCAAGGGACTGTTGGATTTTTTCCCAATTTGATTTTTTAATAATTAGCACATCCAAAATAGTATAGGAGTCTGTGCAACATCTCCCCTCATTGCCAAGTGATTATGAGTTGGATGCTTGAACACTATAGAAAGGACCGTCCCTATTGTCTTTTAATCATCTTCTGAAACCAGAAAGCCTCATGACGCAGAGACTTTCTTATATAACATAGGAGGAGGACAGAAACGATATTGAGATTAACTGGTCCAATGTGTAAAATGATAACTTGATGGAAGCTTATATGTTACTCTTGAATTGAAAATAAACCAAGTACACAGGGAAAAAAATACTGTCATGAAAATTCAGCCTACAAACTCCATTTTGCTTTCTATACTTAAGCCTGGAAACTACACCGGTTTTATGTCCCTACGGTCTGAGTTTTAATTCCATTCCAGGTTTGTAAACATTAGAGACACATCCCTTTTTTTTTTTTTTGAACGGCATTAGAAGTACATTCTATAACATATGTTCGTTCCAAATTTTGCAGGTGCTTTGACAGGAAAGTACACTCCAGAAAATCCTCCTACAGGTCCTCGAGGGAGGATTTACACCCCTGAGTTCCTGACAAAGGTATGGGCCTCAGATTGTATAACAACCATTTATTGGATATCTGCCGACTACCATTTCCTTTTAATTCATGCAACTGAATTTTGTGCAATGCAGCTCCAACCTCTGATAAATAGAATCAAGGAGATAGGAGAGAACTACGGGAAAACTCCTACACAGGTTCTATTTGTTCTTTACCAGTCTCTGTTTCTAATCAAGTTAGAAATTCTAGATCTTGTTATTTCCTAAAACATAACAACAAACCAAGATAAACTAAGAATAAGAAAAAACAGATCCATGATTCCATGTATCTTACGGTGTTCTTCTGAAACATACTCTGCAAGATGGCACCGGAAATTGTGTTAGTTCCTCCGATACATGCACAAAATAGACCTCCGAAAATGCTACAATATCCCATCTTGTAATTTAGTTAATTATCTGTAGTGGCTCAACCATTAGGCTACTAAGCGCTCCACCTAAGCCCTCGCATTCAGTACGGCCCCACATGTTTATATGCTTTATTAATTCCCCGTATCCTAGTTTGTATGCAGTGTTTGCACACTGTTTGTAATAGTAGCTTTTGTGGAGATTTACCAAATTTTCATAGTAGTATTCATTTAAGCTCACTTGAGTTTGATTATGTTCCGAGCAACCATAACTGAATTCTCAAAAAATATCAGTTTGAATCAATATTTCAGAAAAACTTGAATATAAAGCTTAATAGGTATTTTTGGGAATGGCTACAATAATAGGTGTGTACCATATGCACTTATTGTATGGTCCATATTGTGTCACCTCATGGCCAATCGTAACATTTTTTAGTGTTTCGTTACTTTTCAGCAGGTATGATTCATAACGTTTCTCTATGATTCGTGACATTTTTGCATTCGTAACTTTTTTAGGGGTGCATATGATACACACCCAAATAGGGGTTGTGTATTGTAGCCTTTCCCTTTTTCATCTCACGAAGCAAGAATCATAAGTTTCAAAAAGCAAAAAATAGCCATGTAAACCTAGCCGAATTTCGTAGCCATCAACTTTGCATACATATAACCTCTCAACACCATTGTAACAAACATTTATCATTACTGATAGGCAGCAAGCTGCAGTTTCTATAAGGAAGATGCTGTAGATTGTGATTAATTGATTCTTCCGCGGTGCAGGTTGTTCTCAATTGGTTGATAGCTCAGGACAATGTTATCCCTATCCCTGGGGCCAAAAATGCAGAGCAGGCTAAAGAGTTTGCGGGTGCACTTTCATGGAGACTCTCCGATGAAGAGATTGCTGAGCTACGCTCCTTGGCATCAGAAATAACACCCGTTGTTGGTTTTCCAGTAGAGAAATTGTAAATTTTCAGTCAATGGTACACAATTTCATTATAACCATGTTGTAAAAATTCACACTTGCTCAATACCAACGACCAATACCCGAGTGCTGCATTTTCCTCTCATGTCCAGAATGAATGAAAGTCCGAACAATGCTTGTAATTCTTATGATTTTGCGTAAATATTACAAATATAGGTCATGACGTTTCCCATATTGTAAAACTATTACTATCTAATACCATGATAGTTTGTTACCACTAATTTGTCATTTTCGGAATTCTCTACAAGCTGATGGCTGATGCTACGGTACTCGAAAATTTAGGTATTGTGGAAGGGTAATATTTCTTTTCTCCAATTTTAGGTATCGTGGAAGGGATCCGGGGGTGCTGGAGATCACCACCTCCTGCAGAGCACTCTAGAGATCACATCCGGACTGTTCATCTCTGCAATGACCAGTCCAGATATAAAAGAAACTCTTTCATGGAAGAGTTAACTTTTACATGGAAAAATTGCTTTAAATTCGGACCATTCAATATATTTTTGGACAGTCCGGATATGATCTCCAGAGGTAATTAAATTTTAGGTCGCATCTCGTGGATAGTGGGGAGTTGCACGTTTTCTATGTCCTCCCCGTATCTTTCTTTTACGATGGTTAGAAAGAAAACTCTATCCTTAGGTTTGATAGCATCATGTTAGAATTGACAGATTTAACAATAGTTTCAAAAGTAAGAAAAGTGACGATAATGAGGTTTAGTATATCTTGTTAGATATCTAAGTGGAAGTCAGTGCCTCTGGCGGCGTAATATTTTTAGAACACCCCAAAAAATATTTTTCTACAAGTAATGTTTTTAGTTTTGTACTTCCTCCTGCCCTTTTTAAATGCAGAAAATTGGTGTAAAGGCCAAGTTTGGGGCTTTAAATACTCCCTCCGTCTCTTTTTGAGTGACATGCTTGGGATTCTGTGTCATTTTCAACGGTTATAGATCTTTTAATGTGAACCTCAAAACATATGCATTATGGATCTTGTTTGATAGATCTTAATTATTTCTATTATACAAAATTTTCAAAATCATAAAAGCTATTATAAATTAAAAGTTATAAGCCATTGAAAATGGCACAGAATCCCAAGCAGGTCACTTAAAAAGGGACAGAGGGAGTAGCGTTTAGTCCAACTTAACTTATTTTAATGTCTCCAATACATTGATAGAAAATTTTTGAGGGCTCAAGGACAAAACTAAACAAAAAAAACTAAACAAAAATACCCTTAATGAAACCCATCACTCACGCGCACCTGTCACTCACAAAAAGAAAGGAACCTTGAAAGCGACGGGTGAACAGTCCCTTGAAAGCTACGGTGGACAGGTTGTCCCCGAAGTACAGTGCCTTTGAAAGCGACAGGACAGGTTGTCCCCAATGCCTTGAAACCGACGGACTAACTTCTCTCTCTCTCTCTCTCTCTCACACACACACACACGGGACAAGTTAAATGGGTGGGACAAAATTAATTTCTCTCTCATCAATTTTGGGGGTGAGTTCAATTTTTGGGGTTCAATTTTAGGGGGTTTAGGCTTTTTGGGGTAGGGTATAGTGGGTTTAGGCATTTTGGATTTAGGCACTTAAGGTGCACTTTCCAATTATAGGGTTTTAGCTGTTTAGGCACTTTCATAGGGTACCCTAGGATTTTAGGCACTTTCATAAGGCACCCTTGTATTTTAGGCACTTTCATAGGGTACCCTAGGGTTTAGGTTTAGGGTGCACTTTTCAATTATAGGGTTTTAGTAGTTTAGACACTTTCATAGGGCACCTTAGGGTTTTAGGCACTTTCATAGGGTACCCTAGGATTTTAGGCACTTTCATAGGGTACCCTGGGGTTTAGGTTTAGGCACTTTCATTAGGTTTGGGGGTTTAGACACTTTCATTGGCTAGTGGGGGCATTTTTGGAATGTATAGGTGATTTGTCCTTTTGGCATTAAAGGAAAAGTTGATGTCCTTAATGAAGTAAAGACCCTTTCACTATGTCCTTCCAAAAAACGGACCCTTTTAAATGATACCTTTGGAAAATATGTATTTTGTAGCCGTTCAAAAATGCACTTCCATAGCCTGTTTTTAAATTTTTTTGCACCAAATTAAAGTACTCAATGAACACTTTAATTTGGTATAAAAAATTTAAAAATTGTATAAAGAAATATGTTTTTTAGGGGTTTGAAATTGCACATATTCCAACAGGGATCACTTAAATTGCACGTATTAGTTTAGCTCTTTATAAACACCAAAGTAAAAATACTTGAACACCCAATCTATATTATATTACACAACGGTTTTTTCAAAATGTCGTGTGTGGCATTTCCATGTTTGAAAGGTCTCTTATTTCTCTCCTAACAATATTTATACTTGGGCCCAAATCTTATCTCAGGATCAAATTGTGTTTCCATAGTCTAAGAATGACTTGCCTTTCCAATATGACTTTCGGTTAATTAAAAAAAGAAAAGTAAAGTAAAGTAAAGCGCATCCAAAAATCCTCATGTACAATATGAACCATCTTTTTCATGTGGGAATTTCAAATTTCAAAAATCTTCTTTTTCTCTCTTTGACATTTAACCCACCATAGAGAAATTTCAATTTTAGAATTCTCTCTCTCTTCTTAATTATGAAAAGAAGAAGAAGAAGAAGTAGAAAGCAGATAAAAAAAAAGCCACATTAAATAAACGCATTTTGAAAAATAAACATCATCCTTTAATTCATGAGCGAATTTCAAATTTCAAAAATGATCTCTCTCTTTGACATCCAACTCTCATAGGATTTTAATTTCAGAATACTTATTTGGATTACAAAAACATGCACAGTCGTATCAACACATAAACCCCCCTCCATACCCCTCTCTCTCTCACACACACCATCTACTTTTCAAACGACTTTGGGTCTAACATGTGATTTTGATATTATACTGATTTGGTAAATCATAAGGGAAAAAAAATAAGAAAGAATCTCTTCAGTTATGCTTCAAAATTTTATAATTTTTGTTGGGCATGAACCACTTAGTTTTATTACTCCTTCCTTCCCGTAAAGATTGTTAAGTATTCCATTTAGGGATGTCTCAGAAATATTGTCCATTTTGAAAAGTTTCCAAACTACGTGGAAGAGAGTTGGTTGATCAAGTCAATTCATTCCTTGGTTTAGTTGATCGTTGAATGATAATTGATTTTCGTTCAATCTTTTTCCCCCTCTTATAATGTTGACAGCATGAATTGATCAATTAGATGTTAGTAGCTTAGTTTTCTTTATTCTTTTTAATTTCACTTTTTGAACTTGCACAATCATGATAGGGGTTGTGGCATAGCATTACCCTAAATACTCGATGATGAGAGCAGTGCACGCTGCATGGTTGGTTAAGGTTTTTGACCTTCATCAAGTGCCTTCAGGCACGGGCAAAGCGCTAGTTTAAAAATATTTTAACACCCGGTCTAAAAAATTTGCACAAATCAATCTAATGTAAACAACTCCATAACTTCCCTATATATGGTCAATTGAATATCCTAAAGGTTTTTATTCTCTATATTACATGTAGTAATTTAATCTCGGATTTTGTTTGAACACTTAGTCTTATATTATAAATATCCATCAATCTAGTTAATTCACAACTAATACCTAAAATACAAAACATGGATTTTGCTTACTTATGTGACAATTAAACACCTAATATATTAGCTCAAAACAAAATGCACACGTTTAATTAAAAAATTTAGGAAAATAGAGAGAGAGAGAGAGAGAGAGAGAGAGAGAGAGAGAGAGAGAGAGAGAGAGAGAGAGAGAGAGAGAAGAAGAAGAAGAAAGAAGAAGAAGAAGAAGAAGAAGAAGAAGAAGAATTTACTAGTATCAATATCTTGCTATGACTTCTCTCTGGATGGCAATCAACTTTATATCTCATAAATTAAGAAGATATGTGCTCAACTTTCAAGCTTCCAACAACAACTTGTAACAAGCTCAATTCTATTTCTGCAAATTTCCTTTGGAAATTGGGAGATAGGAAGCCGATACACTGGTTATCATGGAATAAAATATCTGCTTACAAAAGGGAACGGGGCCTCGGATTAAGGGACATAAAGCTAGTAAATCAATCCCTTCTTGCCAAACAGTGCTGGCATTTGCTGAATAACCCTGCTCTTCTAACCTCACAGATTCTTCTTCCAAAACATTGTTCCAAGGACAGTCTCCTAACGGTTAAACCCCACTCGAATTCCTCTTGGGCTTGGAAGAGCATCCTCTATGGAAGAGATCTCATTGCAAAATATATCTGTTGGAGAGTTGGTAATGGGGAATCTATCAATCTTTTTCATGATTTTAGATTTGGATAAGCCTCTTAGTCATTTTATCCCTTATGTCGGGTCTGATTCTCTAAAGGTTGCTTATCTCTTATCTGCATCGCCTACTGGCCCTATCTGGGACCTGATTAAAATCTCTGACTTGATCCCTTCCTTTCTTGTCCCTAAGATCCTGGCAATCAATTTACTAGAAGGGTTTTGAACCTGACTGCTATATCTGGCCCTTCACTCCTTCGGGTCAATATAACTCCAAATCGGGCTACAGGTGCTTATGACGCTCTAAGGGGTAGTAATGCATCTAATATCTCCTCAGTTTGGGTTTCTAAGGATCACAATGTCTGGAATATGGTCTGGAACTTGGATCTTCCTGAGCGTATAAAGGTCTTCATTTGGAAATGTTTAAAGGATATTCTCCATACCAAAAAGGGCCTGGCTACTCGAATAGTTGGTTTCTCTCCTTCTTGCCCTCTCTGTGACTGTGAGGAAGAATCGCTTAATTAGTCATCTATTTTATTCATGCTAGCACTCATACTCTGTTTGGAATGCATCCGAATTCCGCCAACACTTTCAAGCTTCGTCTATTGGTTTGCTCTTCAACAACTGGCTACTTGATTGGATTATTTGTCTACACAAGAATAGACAGAAGCTTTTCTCTTTCATAGCAATTCTATGGGCCATCTAGAAATCCAGGAACTCTTTAGTTTTTGCGAATGAACCTTTTCATCGACAAGCTATTCTAGCTATGGCTAAAGATAATGCTGTTTGGTTCCAAAGAGCAGCCAACTGGGTCCAAAATTCTAAATATGTAGTCCAGATCATAGACAAATATCCTTCCATTTTTCTAAAGGATTGCCCAGAAGGTTCATCTGTTCAAAGAACGTGCGTTCTTCGTGTGGATGGAGCTTGGAAAGAGGAAAATCCTTGGAGTGGTATCGGATTCTCAGCTAGGCTCCCTAATGGAAGCCTTATTGCACAACACTCAATTTCCACATACAACTGCAGTGCCCTATCCAAACAGAAGTTCAAGAAATAAATCAAGCGGTTAAATGGTGCCTAAATAAGAGTTTTTCTAATATCTATATTCTTACCGATTGTTTTAATGTTGTTATGCAGATAGGGAGTAGGAGTGAGTGTCGCCACCGTGACACCTTTTTGTTATGCAACCTGAGGAAGGAGATTGCAAAGTTGAATTTTTGCAAAATCACAAAAGTAGATTGGCAGGAGGTTCAATGTGCTCATCGAAGCATGCACTAGGTCTTTTTGTACCTCACCGGACACCGGTGACGGTTGACTACCCCTAGTGCTGTTGTTTTTGTTGTTCTTTCTTTGGTGTTTATTTCCTGTGTTGTTGTTGTATATAGTTGTCGTTTCCTATGCCTTGGTTGTTTCTCCTTGCATGGACTCCTTATGTACCTTAGGTTGCTCTATTAATGATATTTCTACCTCTTTATATAAAAAAAAAAACCAAAAGATCCATGCAACCTTATTAGTGTCAGGTTGCATTTTAGGGCAATATTGTCAAAACTTATTATAAGTCAGTGAACTATCTTTAAGTTAGTGGAACAAACTGGCTTTGGCTTGCTGACTTTTAAGTGCTAAAGTCATTTTACCTTAAGTCGAGTGTTGTGAAACACCAATTTGATATACATTCAGGCCGAGTTTTTGTTATTAGTGACTTTGCTGAAAGCCATTTTTCATTTTTGTCCTTATTAAGAAGATATGTTCAAAAAGATCCATGCAACCTATTCATCACACAATTTCCTATAACAAATACTAGTGTATTTATGTGCCTGTTTAATTTTGCTTGGCAAAAAAAAATATAAAATTTGCCGAAAATAATTGTGACATCCTGTGTATTTTTATATTATTTATTCGCATTATTCACACTAATTTATGAAAATTTGTGTATATATAACTAGTTAATAACTTAAAAAAATATGAATAGTTAATAGAACTAGTAAAGAAATCCTTAAGGCTTGAACACCCTGTTAAAATTTCCTAGAGCTGCCACTGGTCAGTGCAATTTATCCATTGCAATTTTATTTTTATTGAACATGATCAATATTGATCTCGAATGAAAAATGTTACCGAGATCCTTACCCGTTTTGCAACACCTGACTTAAAGTTTCTCAAAGACGCGTTAAGCTAGGTTGTTCCACAACAAAAACACACTCTCTTAAGTCAGCTTGTTCCAGGATAAAACTTGGGTGGGAAGTACAATTTTTACTATGAAATGTTTGAATTGCCCTTCAAACTTATTAGCATGGGGTGCATTTTACATTGCATAAGGGCAATATTGTCAAAAATTATTGTAAGTTAGTAAACTATCTTAAGTTAGTGGAACAAACTGGTTTTGGCTTACTGACGTACTTTTAAGTGCTAAAGCCATTTTACCTTAAGTCAGGTGTTGTGGAACACCAATTTGATATACATTCAGGCCGAGTTTTTTTGTTTTTAGTGATTTTGCTAAAAGTCATTTTTCAGTTGTCCTTATTTTAAAAAAAAATTGTGTTTTTTTACCCAAAAAAAGAATTGTGTTAGTTAGTTTTGAGTCAAACTTTTGGTGAATCAATAACCACCAAAAATTCAATGCCAAACTTAAGGACAAAATCGAAAAATGACTTTTAGCAAACTGGAAACTCACAGTTATGTTAAAGAAGCTATATGTACTTTCAGGAAAAAATAGAAAAATAGGAAGGACATGGTGTGATATTGTTCAAGCCTGTTTTGGCTAAATACAAAACTGGCTTAATCTAGTTTTTTAATTTAGCCAAAACAGGCTTTGGAGTCGATACATGAAAATGAAAAGGTAGGAATTTGATATCTTCACTCTTTTTTTTTTTTTTTTTAAGGACAGCATGAGGTAGGCCTGTCAATGGACTAGATTTAATCCGATCTGATCCGATCCGATAGTCCGGTATAGGGGTGAACAAAATAACCGGCAAACCGCGAGTCCAATCCAAACCGATTGATTTGGTTTGGTTTTTTAGTAAAGTGGTTTGGTTCATGTCTTAAAAATTTAGAAACCATGTTAAATGGTTTGGTCTGGGAATCAATGGTTGTGGTTCCAAACCAATCCGAACCGTAATATATATGTATCGGGTACTTTGAATAAAAAAATTAAATAGTCAATTAATTTCTTGATCTAATGTTCCATTCCTCTATCACAGTCCTTCACTGCCAAGATTAATTCCGGCATTTTTAATGCGCTAAACATTCACGGATTGGGTAGTGATCAATTGTTTTCTTAATCTTTTTGGCCGGTAACTAATTTCCTAATCCAATACTCTATTCCATGGCCCTATTCCTTCAGTAATTACTATTATTCAGTACTCTTCTTTTAGTTGATTGATGATAGTTAGTTTTGCTGATATTAATATTAATAGAATTGGTTTTAATATAAATTTTGGTTTATTTTATCTATGAAATTTTAGGTGCTTTAAATAATTTATAAAGATGATATCTCAATTTCAAGCCAACCGCGGTTTAAAACCGTAACCGAATCGTATTTTAATGGTCTGGATTGGTTTGGTTCTATGAATTTTATAGGTTGGTTTGATTCTCTAAATTCATAATCCGTAGATAGTGATTTGGATCTTGATTTAGTGCAAAACCGGACCAATCCAGTCCATGCTCAGCCCTAGTCCGGTAATCCGAATTGGATTCGAATATGATTGGATTCTATCTGATAATAATCCAATCCGAAATTAATTATAGAAAATTTTATTTTCTTAACGCACTCTCTCTCTCTGAACTAACAAAAGAAAAAAAAAACCAGAAGGTTGAATTCACCAATTCAACAGTAATTCCCATTGGAAACCTTACTTTGGCATCAATTATTCAACTAGACTTTCGTAAGTGTACAATTCGAGTTAGATACGTAAGAATGGATGTGGTTTGCGATTGATTACTTGCTATTGAGAGGCGGCGTAATTGGCGTCGTCTGATGAATCGTCGAGTTTTGCTTCTTGCATCACTGGTGACTGCGGTGACGTTTGTAGAGAGAGAGAGAGAGAGAGTTTCGGATTTGATTTGGATCCAACCCAGTCCATTGACAGGCCTAGCAAAATAAATGGTAGTGGGTTAAATGTTAGTGTTAGTTGGAGAGAGGATTCGAACTTGGATGCATTGTGGGGCAAACAAGACCCTTACCACTTGGGTTGCCAACCACTTACAATATCTTCATTCTGGAAGGTTTAAGTCTCTAAAAATTCCATGAGTTGTCAAATTTGAAAACTATCCATTTTTTATTTTGGAAAGATTCATTCCCCATTTTGGAGAAATAAAGATGGATTGGATTTACCCAAAAATAAAGATGGATTGAAGTGCTCAAATAAAGACACCCAATTCTCTATCTTCACTCTAGATTAAGTAAATTACATTATACGGGTCCGTTTTTTGGGAGGACATAGTAAATGGGTCATTACTTCAATAAGGACATCAACTTTTTCTTTAATGCCAAAAGGACAAATCACCTATACGTTCCAAAAATGCCCTCACTAGCCAATGAAAGTGTCTAAACCCCCAAACCTAATGAAAGTGCCTAAACCTAAACCACATGGTACCCTATGAAAGTGCCTAAAACCCTAGGGTACCCTATGAAAGTGTCTAAATTACTAAAACCCTATAATTGAAAAGTGCAACCTAAACCCAAACCCTAGGGTACCCTATGAAAGTGTCTAAACAGCTAAAACCCTAAAATTGAAAAGTGCACCCTAAGTGCCTAAACTCACTATACCCTACCCCAAAGAGTCTAAACCCCTTAAAATTGAACCTCAAAAATTGAACCCACCCCCAAAATTAAAGAGAGAGAAATTAATTTTGTCCCACCCACCCAAAACCCACGCATGAGAGAGAGAGAGAGAGAGAGAGAGAGAGAGAAAGGGACGGCGTGGGGCAATTGGTGTGACGGGTCACATCACAATCGTCAGTGATGTGAGCGTGAGTGAGGCAATTGCTTTTGTCCGTGGGACAATTGCTTTTGTCCGCGGGGAATTCCTCCGCATGGTGAGCGTGAGTGGTGTGGTTCATTAAGGGTATTTTTGTCTAGTGTTGTTCTTGAGACATGAAAAAATTCATATCAATGTATTGGATGCCTTAAAATAAGTTAAGCTGGACTAAACACCATTTAAAACCCCAAATTTATCCTTTAGACCAATTTTCTGTACATTATACCCTCTCAACTATACCTCTTTGTTGAGTAGCGCCCCCCCCAATTTGGCCCCTAATTTGGACACTTAACTCCTTAATGTACTTAGGTTTTGGCATTAATCCCCTTCCGTTATGAATCTGTTACAATTTTGGATGAAAACATGTCATGTGACTTGCACATAACTGATTAAATGAATTCCTAGAACTAAAATACCCCTAACTAACATGACCACAACTGGAATGGATCTCAATATGTTATACCATGCTTCTGTACATATATATGTTCCTTTATATACATTGATTCGCATATACATCTCTCCCTTTCTAATTTTTTTTAACAGCAACATGTCTGTCCCTTTACACATACATTGGTATTATATGTATTGCATATGTGGTGTATATATGCTCTCTCCCTTTTCAATTGTGCGCTCGGTAACTCATCGACCTGATCGACAATTATGCTACTGGGTTTCTGATACTTATTTGAAATATCTTGTCGAACGTTTCTTTGGTCTATATCTGCCTTTCTATTTAGCCCGTTTGTTGTTTCACAATAGACCTATTGTAATGCATATGTTAAATCAATTTTTGCAATGTATATATTAGCGATACATTGCTTCATATACTTAATCAACTTGTACCAAACCACTAACCAAACCTTTAGGCAAACAACACACGGGCATAAAACTTGTGCTGCACACGAGGCCTCCTAGCTAGTTGCAATAAAGTGAGACCATCGAAGTGATAAAGAGTCTTGATTAATGCCATGTTTTTCAGATTTGCAGAGAAGGTCCACTAGTTTCAGATGGTCCCATTTTCCCCAGCTGCCTACAAACCACCTGACAAAGAACCTGAATGGCATGGCATCCACAAGTTTCATTCCACGTTTTCCATTTTGTTTGTTAATTTGTTTTAATTAGTCCTCCCACCTTGATGAAAGTGACAAACGGCCCCTCCTACCGTCCACATTTAATGGAGCGAGTATGACGTGACATCAAACGTTAATATCAAAACTGTTTTTATTGGAGTATGTCAAAATTCAAGTACTGCGCGAAATGCTTGTACTCATGTGTAGAGTTATGTAGGAGTATTTAAAGTTTTGACACAATCAGAAACTGTTTTGGCATTATCACGGTAGTGATAAAAATGTAATAGAAACTTTTTCGGTACGTGCATCTTGAGTAATCTTGGACACTTAATTTCACCGTTCTATGCACATGACGTTTTCAAGTAGCTCTGTAATATTAAATAACAGAAACCTCGTTCAATGCACGGCATGAGAGAACTACCTTAGCTATCGCTACCAAATTACATATACCTTTATTTTAACCATAGTTTTCAAGTCTTAAGCCAAAAAATTGTAGAATAGCGGAATACCGTGCGAACATGCTATGCACGTGACGATTAAAGAGAAAATGCATTAGAAGTAGATTAAAGAAGATAATATAGTCTTACCTATAAAGTTGAAATAATGTTTACGTCGTTGTCAAGTTAAATTCAAGGGAAGAAAAAGGGTTGCAGAAATCACAAACAATGGAAATTGCTATTCAACGCGTTACTTGATTAGGTTCTCAAAAGATAAAACTGGCTTCCAATAATAGAATTCACAAAATAGAAACACCAAATAGCACCATAGTAGAATTCACTTAATAGCACCGTTCTATGCACGGGTTCATCCTAGTGACTCAATAATATCTTAGCGGTCTTTTAGCAAAAATAATCCAAATAGATTTTTTTTAGTCTTTATTCAAATTTTCTTTTTGCATTTGTTAGTATTGCGTCGATAATTTTTGGATTATTGGTTAGTCTCGACGAGAGGTATCTAAAGAGTAAAAATTTATTAACCAAAATAAAAAATTTAGTGAATAAAAACAAAAATAATCCAATAATCCATAAAAATTAGCACATTTTTGTCTTCATTGAACTTTTTTTTAAAAATTTGATTATAATTTTTGACTTTTTAGATTCCTCTTGTCGAAGTGAACCAATAATCCAATAAAATCTACACAAAACTAACAAATGCAAATTTTTTGAATAAAGATAAAATTAACAACAAGAAATATATCTCACCGTTTATTATGATATATTTTTGGAATAATTTAAATGCCCTAAGTATGAGCGACCCGGGGACCCTATAGCGCAGCTCTTCCTTGGGAAGTAGTATTTTTCAAATACTGACCGTTGAAAACACTTTGAATGGTTCAAAACTGCGCTACACCACCGACTAAATTTTTCTCGGGAAATACCAAAATGCCCCGCCAACAATTCGGTGAATTGTTAAATTGGCGCAAAAAAATTAATATTCAAAAATTTGATAAATGCCGACTAAGTAAGTTAGTCCGGGAATATCGTCCAAGATTTTTTAAAAAAATACTATCCAATCGCCGACCAAACTTTAGTTGGCATTAAATTTCCTACCAAAAATCTCGACTAAAATGTAATTTTTTCTCGGGAAAAGCGTACTTTTAGCGAATAAGATAATTTAGTCGGCAATGGTACACCAATTGCCAAGCAAATTTATTTAGTAAATTTATTTAGTCGGCATTGGTGTAATTTCTTGTAGTGCCACTTCCGAGTACGAGAACATTGTGATTCGACCACAACCAAATATACTCCCTTGTCTCATTTTAGTTTGTAACCCAAACACGTTTCCAAAAAATCTCAATATCATATTCCTCTTTGAAAGAAACGAAGTGTGCAACTTAATTAGGTCCGTTATGAAATTTTGACAAATTAACAGAAGATTAATACTCCCTCCGTCCCATTTTAAATGCTCCCTACGTATATCCGTGCCATTTTCAAACGTCTATATCTTTTTATTGGTAAGGTTTTCAAAGTTTTTAAAAATTTTGTCTAATAGAACTAATTGAGATCTATCAAATAAGATCCATATTGCATATAAAATACATTATAGAATGAAAACTATAAGAGTTTTAAAAAAACACGCATAACCGTAGGGAGCATTTAAATTGGGACGGAGGGATTTATAATTCTAAAACTAATAGATATAGGATTTGAATTAGCAGACACTTACTGGTCTCATGCGCAAATTCGAAGCAAAATATGCGATACATTAGTCATGTTCAAAAACTGTTCTGGCAATGCATCTTTCAATAAATAGTTTCACACAAAATCAGAAGTATCAGCATCCACCACTAGGGTAAAATTACAAGATTTGTTGCCATTGCCAAAAAAATGTTACAAGATATGGCAAAATGGGTGTCACCCACAAACTCAACTTCCTCTCAAATTTAGAAAATGCCCTATCAACATTTTTGGCAAAAATGCCATTGAAAGAAATAGAGAGAGGGAGGAAGAAAAAAGTTGGTGAATACAAAAACCACAATATATAGTTGAACTCCCCCGATATCTGATTGAGCTAATTTTTCACGCAGATCCCTACAAAAATGTTTCGAAAAAAATTAACGGTTCGAAACATTTATGCCAGACCATTTCGAAAAATAAAAAGTTAAGTATGAAAGTTTGTTGAAAATAGTGGAAAATTGAATTTTGCCAAAGAAATGGCAAAAGGATGCAACACCCTTGGTCATTTTTTGGCAAAATAATACTATTTATTGCCAAAAATGAAAATTGCAATATCAAAATAAAATGGGTGGGTGTGGATGCTCTAAGTAGTAGCATGTTTTCTCAAACAAAGAAATGCATATCAATTAATTAAGAACCACGTTTTTATATAATATTTCGATTCGATATAACCACAAAATATATTACTTAATTATCACTTTATTCATCATACAAATAGGATAAGAACTTGTCCCACAGATAAGTAAAGAACAAAAATACAGACTAAACAACAAAGTGCTGAAATGTTTGATATTTTTGGTTTTTTAGTACTAGACTCAAAATAGTTAGGATATTTTTGGTACTAGACTCAAAATAGTTAGGATATTTTTGGTATTAGACTCAAAATAGGTAGGATATTTGATACTCCCCAAACCCAAAACAATTATGGGATGTACTATTACAGAAGAGCTACTGTTGCGGGGGTGCTGTGCACCCTGGTGCATTGTCACATTGTGCTTTAAAAGTCTTTATTACCGCACATTCATGTGGAGTTCATTCACTTAATTCTAAGTCCCGCATAAATGTGTGATGATAAAGATCCTTAGATCACCACGTGATAGTGCTCTAAAAACAATTAATAATTTCTCCCACTCGATTGCCTCAGGTTAGGATTCTCTACGATTCACCAAATTGTTAAACCAACAAACTAATAATTAAGGTTTGAGACTAAAGTAAAAATATATAATAAGACAACCAATATATATGGAAAAATATATAAACAATTACATAAGTAGTAATTTTTATTTTAGGTTTTATTTAAACACTACCCTATAATTTGAACATCAATCAACTCAGGTAATATAATTCATAATTGAACACCTAATCCAATAGTTAAAGCAAAGTATATGATCCTAATGAACAATTTTGATGAAAAAAAGTGAGAGAAAAATAACAATATATTGGTGTTGCTATCGTGCTCTGGCTTCTTTCTGGTATCTCCAAAAAGAAAGATAATATGTCTAGAAAGATTCATGTCAACTTATTCGTCATAATTTCCCGCAAAAGAATGTTAATTGATCTATTCGCCAGTTCAATCTTCCATCGCTCAAAATGAATTTTTCTCTCATTCTCCAAAAAGAACATAAACATTCATAGAATTTTCCATCGCTTAAAATGAATTTTTCTCTCATTAATTAAATACAGTACTACGGAGTACAAGCACATACAACTGAAAAAATAACAAAATACAAATAGGAAAATAGAAAAACAAAACCAAATTAGCTAAGGGACTACATTCAGCACAATGACTAATTCAGTTTTGTTGATTGCCAAGGGACTCGAATGCGCCTTATTAATGTTGATGACATTTCGTGAGGAGGACCGTGAGAGCGACAAGTGGCAACCTTGAAAGCATTTAGTTTGCCAATTTTTAGTTTTATTCCCATCTTCTAAGTTCGAAAAAATATATTGATGAAAGTTACCATTATTTAATATGTTAATTCGAATTCTTTATTTTTTATGGAAGCAATACATATATTTACAAAATCAATTAGGAATGATTTGAATTCTTTAACAGTTATAATATTATTAAGTTGAAGCAATCCAATTACATTTGCTGGAGAGAGAAAATTATATTAGGTGGAAGCAATCCAATTATAGCAAAAATCAATAAATTTTCACAATTTTCCCAAAAGAACTAATATTCGGATATAAATTGGCCACTGCAAAAATGGAATGGTGATCCCACAGTTTCCTCTTTACTTAAATTATACTAAACTTGAAGTAGGGGAATTGCAGTTATTCCTTTAAGCTGCCCTTTCTCATCTCGAATAACAATACATGCACCCCCTCGCCCTGTTTTAGCATCAAACGCTCCATCAACATTAACCTTCAAAAAACCCGGACTTGGTGGTACCCATCGCTGATCATTCGCCCCAGTCTGCTCTCTCAATGTATCCTCCGGACTCTTAATAGCTTGACAGTACTCATGAAACTCCTCCACCCCTCTCGCATTAATTTGCACTTCGTTCATCCATTCTCTTGTAAAAACCCATTTATTTCGTGCTTTCCAAATCTGCCAACAGATTGAAGAAAATAAGCCTGGCTTATCCCGTTTGTCCCCATCACCACTTAGCTTCCCAATAGCACCCCAGATCTCATCTATTTGAACGGAATCCATAACCTCGGGTCTAAAACGAAAGGGAGAGAGTAACCAAACTCTTTTGGCTCTATCACAATTAAATAACATATGTGAAACCGTTTCGGGCCACAATCCACAAATAGGGCACAAACACTCCACTGGAACTTTCTTTTTGACAAGATTATTATTAACAGACACAATATCATGCAAGCATTTCCAAATAAAAGTTCTTACCTTTCCGGGGGCTTTCATATGCCAAATCCGCTTCCATTTTCCTTCATCTTGACTGCCATTACTAGACTCGACACCTCCTCCCACTCGACTCTGCTGCCGGTTTAGAATTTCTTTAGCTAACACATATGCCGACTTAACCGAGAACTTGCCATTACTTGTACATTTCCAGATCCGCTCATCCGTAAGCCCGGTCGAACTCAATGGAATGCCCAAAATCTGCTCAACATCCCTTGGAATGAACAAAAGCTCAAGAAGGTCCTCTTTCCACATATTCCTCTCCTTATCAAGTAAATCCCCAACCTTAGTCCACCGATTGTCATGAGGATTTGGGGATAAAATTCTTGGGCACAATGGATCCAACAACCACGGGTCTTCCCAAATATTAGCTTTATCACCGCACGCAACCTTCCATTTCCACCCCATCGCCACCACCTCCTTACTAGCTATAATACTTTGCCACGCCCACGAAGAAGTTGGTTTGGGCTGCGCATCTAAAAATGATGTATCCGGAAAATATTTGGTTTTAAAAACTCGAAAAAAGAGAGAGTCTTCCCCATTCAACAACCTCCATCCAAGCTTTGCAAGCATAGCAAGGTTGAAAGCTTCTAAGTCACGGAATCCCAACCCTCCTTTTCCTTTCACCTCCGATAATTTCCCCCATTTCATCCAATGGATCTTCCTCTTCTCATCCACCCCATTCCAAAAAAAATTAGCAACCACAGAGCATAATGATTTACATAATCCTAATGGAATTTTAACACAGGACATGACATAAATTGGCAATGTAAGGAGCACTGAATTGGCTAAAACCTCTTTTCCTGCTTGATTAAGAATGTGCCCCTCCCAACTTTTCACTCTTGATTCCACATTCTCCTTTAGATAGGCTAACGCAGCCTTCTTCGATCGCCCAATGATGTAAGGAAGTCCCAGATATTTGCTCCCCAGACCGCTGCTCGTGAAACCCAAAATCGACAAACAATCTTGCTTGTTTTCCGCAGTAGTATTCGCACTAAAAAGGATCGAGGACTTCTGAACATTAACCAACTGGCCCGACGCCTTACGATATGTCTCCAAAACTTCTTGAATCACTTCACACTCCTTCTTCTCAGCTTTGCAAAAAATGAGAGAGTCATCTGCAAAGAGAAGATGGGAAACAGAGGGACCCCTACGGCATAATTTGATTCCTTTTAAGCGATTCAGTTGCTCCCGAAAATTCAGCAGACTCGACAAACCTTCTGCACATAGAAGAAAAAGATAGGGCGAGAGGGGGTCACCCTGACGAATGCCCCTCGTCGGCCTGATGTACCCATGTTGTTGGCCATTCAGAGTAATTGAGTAAGAGACCGTTGTTACACAGTTGATGATCTAGCCAATCCATCTTCTATCAAAGCCCATCTGTACCATTACCCCTTCCAAAAAATTCCATTCGATTCGGTCAAACGCCTTAGCTATATCCAATTTTAACGCCATATATCCCTCCTTTCCTTGACGCTTATTTTTCATAAAATGAACAATCTCCTGTGCAATCAAAATATTATCCACAATCTGTCTATCTTTAATAAAAGCACTCTGGTTAAGACTAATAATGGATGGCAGCACACGTCGTAGTCGATTTGCCAAAGTCTTTGCAATAATCTTGTAGAAGACATTACATAGGGAAATAGGCCGGAATTGTGATACCTGAGTGGGAGTCTTCACTTTTGGAATTAAAACAATCTGGGTGTGGTTAAAACTCTTTAAAATGTGCCCTGTTTGGAAGAATTGCTGAACCGCAGCGATAACATCTTCTCCAATCAAATCCCAATACTGTTGGTAGAATCCCGCTGTCATCCCATCCGGACTTGGAGCTTTAGAGGGGTCCATGTCGAACAGAGCTTGTTTGATCTCCCCCGAGCTAAATCTTTTGGTTAGAGCATTATTCATCTCCAATGTTACTCGTGCTTTAATGGACAAGATGGCATCGCTTTCCTCCGAACAACCCTCTGTTTGGAATAAAGATTGAAAATATTGCATGAATTCCCCTGCCACCTCATTTGGATCATCCACCCACACCCCACTTTGGTTTTGAATACCCGTTATCGTGTTTCTTCTTCTTCTTTGAGCAACCTTGGCATGGAAAAAAGAGGTATTACGGTCCCCTTTTACTAGCCATTTGGATTTATACTTTTGCCTCCAATACAAGTCTTCTTGTTTCCATGCCTCCCCCAATTCCTTTTCCAAGTCCCGGATTTCCCCATCCCTTCCCATACGGTGTCCTTCCCCTATCTCTTTTAATTTTTGTTGGGTCTCCAAAATCTTCTTTCTTGAGTTAAAACCTTTCTCTTTGCTCCATTTCCGCAATTCATGTCTGCAGCTTCGTACCCTTTGAAAAACCTCATACATTCTAGATCCAGAAGTAAAATTCTGCCAACCCTTGCTGACTACATCTCGACTTTCGGGATCTCCAACCCATCGTTTATCAAAGCGAAAAGGTCGATAACCATGCCCTCTGGGAGGGTTTGTATCAAGTAGCAATGCAGCGTGGTCCGACCCAACCGAGAAAAGATGTCGCACATCAGCTCTATTAAACCAAACTCTCCACCCCGAAGATACCAACACACGGTCCAATCTTTCTCTAACCATTCCATCTCCAAATCGGCGATTTGTCCACGTGAAAGGATAACCCGAATACCCCAAATCAATTGCCCCCAAGTCTGATACGAAATTCCGAAAAGCTCTAAGCGACCATTCTTCTCTTCTTCTGCCCCCTTGTTTCTCGTCCTCCCAAAGCAAATCATTGAAATCACCCCACATTACCCATTCCCCTGGCGTTTGGTGGCGATACCGAACTAGTTCATCCCATTGCCTCCTACGCACATTGTCATTATAACTAGCATAGACATTAATCAAGTGCCACTCCTTGCTTGATTCCTCATCATTTATTATAACTTCAAAAAAGAAATTACTACTTCTAATCGAACGCACTTTCAAGTCACGTTTCCACAATATAGCCAGTCCCCCGGCAATACCAATTGGATCCACCACCTGCAAATGGTCCATTCCTACAAAATTCCGAATAAAAAAAAAAATTATACTAAACTAATTTCTTCTAGGAATAATGGTTATATCCTTATGAGTTTAAATAGATTGGGAAATACTAATGACCAAATCGTGGTAGTATCATTCCTCAAGCATTTAAAAACATTACTCTGGGAATTATAATCCCACGATTTTAAGAATCTAACAAGGAAAGATAAAACTATAAATAAAACTTATTCATCAGTATCAGAAATTAAGTTTTCTATTTTCTCAATCCATTCGCTCCTTCCCAAAAAAATCCTTGAACTTTGAATGTCCATGAACGGCTCCATCCAGAGGTAATGCATCCCTCTCATCATTTATGGTTTTTTTAAGCTATTAGTTTTCTATTTTTCACTTTTTCTTAGTGTTCGCGGCTCCAATATCTCTCATGTTTATGTGGAATAGGGGGCGCTGCGCAGCATGTTGTGCGGCCGATTCCGGTGTCGTGCCAGCATTGTTCCGACGATCAGAGACGTCCACAAATTGGTTAGTGTTTTCATTCTCTAAAACAAATTTCAATTTGATAATCTGTTGTTTTGATATGTAAGGGTGTCTAGGCTTTATTTTCTTACTTGATTTGATAATTTGTTGTTTTGATATATCAGGGTGACTGGCTGTATTTGATAATTTGTCATTTTGATATGTGAGGAATTGTCATTTTTTAACATGAATAAGCAAAGGAATTAAAGATGGAAGAGATGTATTTTGGTTAAGTAACTCATTGGTAAAGGTGTACATAATTAAATATTTCGTTATTGAGGTAGATTTTTTCCTTTTAGTTTTCAGTTTTGGTCTTGGATTGATTAAGTTGGAGGATTTGATGTTTACAAGAATGTCATCAAGAAAACGGGATTTACAAAAACAGGAGAAAATGGGAATTACAAGAATCTATAAAAGAATGTGAGAAAATGGGATGGTATTAATATTATTTTTGATAAGTTATTTTATGTATTACATGTGCACTTTACGTATATAGACATTAAGATAAAATTTCTGAGATTGTCCATGAGATTATACACCGTCAAGATTTTTAATATTTTGATAAAATAAAATATTTTTTGACATTTTCATTATTCTTATCTTTATTTTAATTATTTGATCGGACATTTTAGTTTATTTTGTTTCTATTTATCTTTGTTAACCATTATTTAATGCAAATTAGCAATACAAAGTTGAAATCAGAGTGTTTGACAATAAAAAATGATACAGACACACCCCTCTCACATATGGGTGGCCACCACCCTCTCACATCTTGGTGGGTCCTTCCACATGTGAAAGGGGTGTGGTAGAGAGGGTGTGTATGTATCATTGTTCTTTGACAATACACCGTCAAGACTATTGATTGTTAAGAGGTTAAAATGAACAGAGGAATGAAGAGCAAAATTGATTGCCTGAATAGATGGGAATTACGCGCCACTATTTAATGCAAATTAGCAATACAAAGTTGAAATCAGAGATTCCATAGGCTCCGCTCCGTTCCGCTCGAACATCTGGCCTTTCATTAGAACTCTTTGGTACCTCTCCATATGAGCCACAAGTTCCAACAGGACAGGGACAAAGGGCGTATGAAATATGGAAAACAAAAAAAGGTTGAAAACATGAGCCCCTACATGTTTTCATATCTTGTCAAGTTTGAAACTTCTTAGATGCTATAAACTTCTTTGAGTCCAGTTCGCATAGAGTTTTGTTCTGACTTTAAATGGATCATCCTATGGTGGACGGTGAGATTGATCTCCCATAATTAATTGAGGTGAGCGTAAATTATCCCGAATATCTGGTTATAAAAAAGGAAAAATGTTTTAGATCTGGCCAAAACTCGCATCTTCCTTATATCCCCTAAGCCAAAAAAGGCCTAATTGTCTTTCCTTCAATTAAAAAGTTGTCGGTGTGATAAAACGTGCAGCGGTGACATTTTGAGTTTCTTCATATCTATTGGATCACAGATTTAAAACACACTTTCAAATGTTATGTGCCTCGTGTATGGTCTATAGTTCCTCAACTCACGTGAGAGAGGCGTTATAAATAATTATTGTATTGAAAATTTCTTCTACGTGAAGAGCAATCAATTACGTAACTATTACTAACTTTTGGGGTGTTTACGATAGTTTTTCTTAGATTCTAGAATATTCTATATTGTTGATTCAGCTTCAAATTCCAGATTTAAATTTTAGAAAAGTTATGAAGAGTGTTTGCTGCAATTTTAGATTATTAATAATAGTGTTTACTTTTAAAGCTGTAAAATAAGTATATTGCAGTGAATTAGTCTCTTTTGTCCTTGAACAAAGAGTAATTATTAAAAATGGTAAAATAAAATTTGTCGATCTCTGTGCCAATCATGATTTCTTCAAATCTATAAAAACATCAAAATCGTAGCTTCTCAAAAATTAGCTTTTGGGCTTTACAACAGTTTCAAAAAAGTTGGTGAATTACAGAAGCTGCTCCTAGTAGGGGTGTCCACGAACCAGTTTTTTGCGGTTCCGGTTCGAACCGGAACCGAACTGCTACATCCGTAACCGTCCGTGAGTGATGTGGTTGCGGATCGGTTCGGTTGCGGATTAAACGGATCGGCTGCGGATTGGTTTGATGGTTTGTAAAAACATGCGGATGAGAGCTAAAAAAACACGTAAAAACATAAAGTCAACATGTAAAAACCAACTTCCATGAATCTCTCCAAAGTTTTTTTTTTTTTTTTTTTTTAGGGATTATTTTAATTTGAAACGTATCAAAGTCTATATAATTAATGAATTAAATCTCAAGTGATTTTCGCCACATCTGTAAGATTATCACATGAAAATATTTTAAATAAATGTTTAATCTTTTATAAAAAATTAGAACCTCAATTAAATATTACTTTTCCCTGCCTCAAATAAGTCAAATATTGCCGAGGAAATTCAACAGCCTAGCATAGCATGCAATCAGTTTATGACTAATTACAATTACAGCTTGATTACGCAGTCAAAACCTAATTTAAAGCCCGTAATAATTAGGTCCAATGCGGTAACGTAATCAGATCCTCTGACTTGACGCTTTTCACCGCACAACAAATAACATTCGGCCACGTGGCTTACGTCTTAAAATATCTCACCTGCTCCCCGCCCCGTCCACACAACGCGCGTCCCTCTATTTGCCCCAAGTCCTAAATCAAAGGCCATGTTTGTCAGGTGGAATATGGTCATATGGGGTTCAATAATGCTAAGTACCCAGAATTGGGTACCCAAAATTGACCCAAACACACACACAAGTGTGTGGGCTCCACACACACTGGATGTGTTGTGTGTGTGTTTGGGTCAATTCTGGGTACAAAATTCTGGGTATGTATCAACACCCTATGGGGTTAGGATTTGGGGGTGTGTTGGAGTGAGTCCCATTTTTTATTGTTTGGTAACTTTATTTGGGATGAGATTTGAAATTCCCACCAAATTTTAATCCTCATCCGTACGGTAGAAAGAATCCCATGGGGGGTGGGATTTGGATGAGATTTCCCCATTTTAGTACAAAAAAAATGATTTCCACTGGCTATATCCCGTCGAACACAATTACAGGATATGAATTTTTGCCATCTATTGATATCTTGAGCAATATCTCAAAGATTTCATATCTCATCCATTTATCTCCGCCCAAACAAACGAGACAAAGAGAAATTTGGATCTGGCTCCTCCCGGGGAGAGGAGCCTCCCATTCAGTTCCTCCTTTTTTTTTTTTTTTTTGGGTCCTTACGAGTTTCATTATTAATGATCGGGATTGTGTATTATATAAATATTGTCAAGTAATTCAATCATGCAAAAATTTGTGTTGATTGGATACTCTGCTTGATACTTGATCCAAAAACATTTATCTTGAAAAAAATGATTTCGATCCAGGGTGGCAGGTACATATTTTTCAAAATTAATGTGATCTGATGAGTTATCAAGTGGTATCTGATCAATACAAATTTTTTCATGGATGAAGTATACCACAAGATTTACATAATGTACGTTTTCGATCATTAATATAAATCTAGTATGAGCCCGAAAAGAAGGGCTGGACAGGAAACTCCTCTCCCATTACTGGAGAGGAGCCGGATCCAAATAAGTGACACTTGCTATACCAGAACCTAACTTTTAACAGACTTTTTGATAAGTATATGATGATGAAAAAGACATTCTAAAAAATTATCCGAATATAGTAAAAATTAAGAGAGAAGCAATAAGAATCATGTCAAAAAATTGTCAAGAAGTTAGGCCAAAGGGGTATGTATATTCCAAAATTCATGTTTACGTAATTTCGCTTGGGAGTTGTGATATTTGCAATTTTTAAAGATGAATGAGAAGTTTGAATGTGATTATAGAACAACCCCGGGTGGGTGCAGTGCACTTATGTTCTGTGCAACATTGTGTGCACTACGGATCGTCTGATGATTGGACGGATGACCCAGATTTGATCTCCACCCCTTTGTTTTCTATCCGTTTATTGCGCCGCAGCACGATCAAATCTGGACCTTTCCTTTCGGGCATTCCAAGACGAAACCTAAGTGCACTGCACCCACCCCGGTTCCGAATACTACACACATTTAGATGCTAAAAAAGTTTTCAACATATTTTTCATAAAATATTGTTAACATTTTCCATAAAATAATGGAGTGCAAAAATCCTACCGTAAAACCCCAAACTTCTTTCCCACGTGTCAAACCGACCAAGCGAGTATACTATTAAACGTTGACGAGAGAGTACAGAAGCTCTAACCACGACTCGGGAAATCTCTATAAAAAGGCCGGAAAGGAAAACTATCACGACGTGACCTAATTTGCCTGATTTCCAACTCCAACGCAAAGCACCACACAAAGTTGTCGTCTCCTTCCTTCTCTCTCTCTCTCTAGAACCCCCTCTCTCTAAAATCCGATCTCGCTCCCATTTCCTCTCCGCGATTCTCTTCAATCGTTGTACGATACTATGGGAAGCATTCCATTTCGATGCAACTGATTGATTTTTCTCCATAGAATTTGAATCTTTAGGCGCAGAGAGAGATAGAGATCGATTGTATTGAACGAAGCAGAAAAGAAAAAAGTGCTGAGATTGTGTTTGGATTGGTGTATAGTATATATATACGTATAGGCGCATGAGCTGTTTGGTCAATCTGGGGTTCTCTTCTTCGAATTCGAACCACTTCATAACCTGCCTTTTGGTGTTTATTCTCCATTATTCACCTCAATTGCCTCCAATTACCTTGTTTAATTTCGACAAACACCTGGATTCTAAAATTTCCTCCTCATTTATACCGTTATTACTGCTATTGTTAACGTTAAGTAACGTTAATCACAGTAATCGTCATCATGGAGTCACGAGAACAGAGTAATCGTCAACTGCGCAGGGGTTTGTTTCATTTATCCCTTTTATAGTTTTGCTACTTTCTCTTTGGTTGGGTAAAAGATTTGATTTTTTGTTTTTTAATTGTCTGTCTATTTAGAGTTATGGATATTGTTGACATGGTCTGGTGTGAATTTATTTAGTGTCGGTGGTGTTGGCTGGGTCTTAAGTTCATTCGGACCGGCTTATTCACATCTTGATTAATTCCTAAGACCCAATCGCTCCGTCCACTAGAATGCAGTCCGATCATTGCCAGGGCAAAGCCCTATATGGACTGGCCCTTAATAGTTAGATAGTACCTGAGAGGTTTCGAACTTCAGGCAGGAGCAATTCCCGGTGTGAATCTGTTTGGCGCAACTCTTGCTTTTGCTTATGGGCCCAAAGTAAGAAAGCTGATTTGTTGTCTTGAGTGATAGTAATAGCTGATAATTCCTTGTCTGATAGCATGATGCTGATGGAGCAATAATTTGATTAATTGGTTTAAAATTGAAACATCTTTGGCGCAATGGATAGTAATAACTAACAATTGTCTGATTCATCATCATGATGATGATAGAGCCATAGTTTGATTATTTGTTTAATATCTAACATCTAAGGTTAGTTGCAGCTGATGCAGTTTTCTTCTTCATGATATACTCTTGCCTATTGTTTAAAAAACAGGCAGATAGACCGGACCCACTGGTGCTAAAATTTTGATCCACTATGCCTTAAACAGATATAGCCAAGTCGTGTGAATGATCTCATCTTCCAAACCCAAACCCGATAATTTTATCATTTCATGCCCCAAACCCGGACCCAGAAAAATAGTTAGGGGTCTTCCCAAATTGGTATTGAGGCGGAGCATAGGGTATTAGGTTGTAATCTTTATCATTAGGTTGTCATCTTTATCTTCGGTTGATCTGAACTTTCAACATTCCCTAGTTTTGCACTTGGTTATTTTCATTTTGTGTGGTGAAGTACTTGTAAATTTGGCATAGTGATGAAGGATCCTAGGTTTCTCATATCTTACTTGAGTTGAGGTGCAACCTTGTAACCTTTTGAGCACTAAACTTTTCACCTATCAATTCAACATTAGGGCGTTGGCATGTATCCTATTCCAGAGATTATTCATTTTTGGAGTTCAGCACATAATATAATTGCAATCATGTGGTGAACATGTTGTTTTATGTTTGTATTTTAGTGGCTTAAACCTTTTGAGCTCTAAACTTTTCACCTATCAATTCAACATTTGGGCGTTGGCATGTATCCTATTCCAGAGATTATTCATTTTTGGAGTTCAGCACATAATATAATTGCAATCATGTGGTGAACATGTTGTTTTATGTTTGTATTTTAGTGGCTTAAACCTATAGCACCTCATCACCCAGCTTTATGGTACTAGTTTATGTAGGTTATTTTACATTTGTGAGTAACCATTTAAACGCTTATGCTTGGTTAGGTAGCAATGTGTCTGACATTTCTAATTGGGCATGCACCCAATGGATATATAACCACCAATGGTAGAAGTGTTTCTGAACTTATTAAATTTAGATTTTTCCTCATGTACTTGGGCATGAGAATTTGTTGAGTTAGAGATTGTGAAATAGTTTATGGCTTCTAAAATCAGTTGGATCTTGTTACTTGTTAGTGGTTATCTTGAACTACCAGTATATTCTGGCTGCAACATTTGAGCTCGCTGATAAAAGTAAAAGCTTTTCCTCTGCATGGTTAATTTAGTAGTCATGGTCTATAGGACCATGCATGAGATCTTGATGGAGGTGAGGGCAGTTTTAATGACGCCCCAGAAGAAAAAAATGAAAAGGGTTCAAAGCTAAAGAAATGATGAGAGGGTGATATTGTGGAAGAACAATATCACAAGGGTGCAGGAAATAAGTTCCGAGTTGGCTAGGAAAAAGGTTAGTTTCCTCGAGCCAACTGGTGATTCAGAATGTCTATGATTTGAACTTGGAGGCTGAAGTTAGATTAAGATTTATTTATATCTGATCAGATGCAATGTAAAATTTGCAGAACCTAAATGCTTAACTCACTTGTGTTTTTTTTTGTTGTCAATAATTGCCTCTGCCTAATTGTTTCTTACCTCCCTTGTGGACAAGGATAGGTCGTGCCTATTGCACATGTGGAAAGACGCCAGTTGCCAAGTTTAATCCTTGTTTCTATTGAATAATTTGGAGTTGATGATCACTAGGAGCCTAGGATATTTTTAACTTCTATTCTCGGCAAGAACATGATTGGAAGTAGATGTAGAGGCTTGTTATGATTGATTATCTATCTTAATTCGTTGAATGCGACTTTTAATAAGTATCCTCATGGCCATTAACTTCTGCACCATTATTGAACCATTCATCAATTTGTGCTAGTCAAACTCTAAAGCCCCAATTTTGTTTCTTGTAGCTCCTTGCAATTCAGAAGTCGAGAGGAGGTATACAGCGTCACCATCTGTTATTGTCATAGGTGGTGGTTTTGCTGGTATAGCAGCTGCTCGAGCCCTTCATGATGCTTCATTCCAGGTAATTGAAAGAGATATTTAAGAGATCAAATAGTATAAAGCTGGATGTTGGTTCAAATTCCATGTGTGTCGCTTCTGATATTTGTGATTTTTTTTTTTTGTGTTTGTTCTCTGCCTTTAACTATGATGTAATAGCACAATGGCAGGTTGTCTTGAGCATTTTTTGGCTTTTGCTTTTTATTGGTTACAGTCTCCCCTTTCTCTTCCTTTTATTCATAGACAAGCCACAAATGAGTTCCTTGATTATCTAAAAACAGCATAGGAAAGTTCATTTTTATGTAGTTAGGATTCTTAGGACTTTATTCTATTGCACATTGTCAAATGCGCCAGTAAATCATGACAACATGTCTTCATGTGTGAAAATTGAGAAGCTCCCATGTCCATTATTTCTTCCATGACCTAAGAACACTTCTGTGCTTGTCCACTTGCTTGAAACATATTCCATTTTGAAACTGCTGGTACCGTTTCTTGATTTGGCTCCAAGCCGGACTTTATGTAAGGGATACTGAGGCACTGTCAATGTTCTTCTGTTCCAGGTTACCCTGTTGGAATCACGGGATAGAATTGGGGGTCGAGTTCACACAGATTACTCATTTGGTTTTCCTGTCGACCTGGGTGCATCTTGGTAACAAAGATTTTTAAGCTTCCCCTGTGTTAGAATATCCATTTGTCTTCTGCTATTAAAAATTAAGTTATATCTTCATTCTGATGTTTCAGGCTTCATGGGGTCTGCAAAGAAAATCCTTTGGCTCCTGTGATCGGAAGACTTGGACTTCCTCTCTACCGTACAAGCGGTGACAACTCTGTGTTGTATGACCATGATTTGGAAAGGTAATCAATTTTTGTTGCATATGATATCCCTCGCTTATACCACAGATGCTCCACTTGCAGGTCAACCTGTAAGGTTTTTGTGGTTTGCAGATCAGAGTATGAACCTTTTGGTTTGATGCTATGCATACTTAGACAATCTATTTCATTTTCAGCTACGCACTATTTGATATGGATGGGAATCAAGTTCCTCAGGGTTTAGTGAAGAAGGTTGGTGAAGCATTTGAGAGAATTTTGGAAGAGGTGTGTCTTCTCCCTCCTGGCCTTACTACTTTGGGATATGCCTTTGGTGCTTGTTCTATTCTAGACCGCTTAGCTTGTAAGCCACTGAAAAGATTCTAGTTCTGCAATCGTTTCTTAACATGCTCTTTTTCTTGTTATTGTAGACGGATAAAGTAAGACAAGAAATTATTGAAGATATGTCTATCCTTCGTGCCATCTCAATTGTCTTGGAAAGGAAGCCAGAGTTGAGGTTGTTCAATGGAGCATCATATTTTATTTTCTTACTTACCACCTCTTCGCATAGAACATTTTTAATAACTCTGCATTGCAGGTTGGATGGGATTGCCCATAAGGTCTTGCAGTGGTACTTATGTAGAATGGAAGGTTGGTTTGCGGCAGATGCTGATACTATCTCATTGAAGTGTTGGGATCAGGCAAGCTTTCTTGTTCCCCAACATTTTTATTTAATTTCAAGATGATCACATTAAACACAAGGTCTAAGCTGTAAAATTGAATTTCTTTCGACAATGATTGTCGGAGGTTAGATGTTTCATTATTGTGGGTCCAGCTGCTTTACAATGGCCTTCATGAAGGTGCTCATAAAATTGAATAATGAAACTCCTGTTTCAGATTTCTGAAGGGCAGAAACAGCTCAGCTTGTGTGAGAATTGAGATGGAAAAGTACACTTTTGCTGAGAACACTAACCATGGGCAATGTTGTATAATCCATTTGTTGTACCACAGTTTAATACTTTGTGAAATCCACATTCCTTATTTCTTTCCATTCAATAGACGTGGGAGATGCAAATAAAAATACTTGACAAGCACAATTACCTTTTGTTGGCCACTAGTTTGAAGCCACATTATCAATCGTGATGATATTACTATTTGGAGTCTAGGACAATGTTAACCTTTATCCATCAATAAATGGCACAACATTCCCTTGTCACTTCTACAACCACTTTATTTCAACATGTCTGTTAGTCCGTCTAATCCTTTCTGTTTTGTTTCACAGGAAGAACTGCTTCCCGGTGGTCATGGCCTCATGGTGCGTGGATATCGCCCAGTTATTAATACACTTGCCAAAGGTCTTGACATCCGTTTGAGGCACAGGTAATAAACCATTTACAAATCCAATCATTATTCTCTGATTTAGTGCTTAATTGTTCTTTGACCTAATTAATCTTGTTTTTCTTGTCTTTACCTCTGTGCTCCAAAGAGTTACAAAAATTATGAGACGCCACAATGGAGTGAAGATTACAGTTGAAGATGGAAGAACATTCATAGCTGACGCTGCTATTGTTGCCGTTCCACTAGGTGTTCTGAAATCCAATAGCATCAAATTTGAGCCAAGGCTTCCAGAGTGGAAGGAAGCAGCTATCGCTGACCTTGGAGTGGGGATTGAGAACAAGATAATTTTGCACTTTGAGAATGTGTTTTGGCCTAACGTCGAGTTCTTGGGGGTTGTTGCTGAGACTTCATATGGTTGCAGCTACTTTTTGAATCTTCACAAGGCTACAGGTCATTCCGTCCTTGTTTATATGCCAGCGGGGCAGCTGGCACGTGACATTGAGAAAATGTCGGATGAAACAGCTGCTAATTTTGCTTTCATTCAGCTGAAGAAAATCCTTCCTGATGCTTCATCCCCGGTAATTTTGTGTGTGCTTATTTTAGGCTCGTTCATTATCTTTGCCATTTACCAGTAGCCAAAATTAGCTGCTTTTTTTTTTTTTGGTAATTAAAATTAGCTGCTTGATGGAGTTGCTGGTCAATTAAAAGGAAAGAATACTGATACTTTTTTCCCCCTTGTTTGTTGTTGCAAAGGAAAGTAATGGACTGAGGAAAACTAAAACATCAAAAGAAATAAAGAAAAGATTATGCGACAAAGGGTTTTTATTTATTTATTTATTTATTTTTTGTTCACGAAAGGCAAGAATGGGAAACGGAGAAAAGTAACTAACTTTCTTTTGTTTGATTTTAAGGAATCAAGCAAAGAAAAGAAGGATTTTTGTTCTTTCTTTCTGTTAAGTTCCCAATCATACTCTTTCAGTGTGGCTGAGATGGTCCCTGTGCTTGTTCCCTTGTACACAAATGTTGTTAAGTTCCAATGATACTCTTTCAGTGTGGCTGATATAGTCCCTGTGCTCGTTCCCTTGTACACAAAAATGTTAACAGAACGAAAAAGCGCCCAAGAAAAAAGCAGTTCCTGGGGGATTACGCATTCTGTATGTTAAAGAAACATGTTCGGTCATAAAGAACAGTAGTATATACGTGGGTGGAATTTTCTATTGCATTACCTATTTTTTCTTCTCACTTTGTTCTTCTTGTGGATGCAGATTCATTATCTAGTTTCTAGATGGGGCACAGATAAGAATTCACTCGGATCCTATAGCTATGATGCAGTAGGGAAACCCCATGATCTGTATGAGAGGTTAAGGGTCCCGGTGGACAACTTATTTTTTGCCGGGGAGGCAACGAGTGTGGACTACCCAGGATCTGTACACGGTGCATACTCAACTGGACTGATGGCGGCTGAGGACTGCAGGATGCGCGTTTTGGAGCGCTACGGGGAGTTGGATCTGTTCCAGCCAGTCATGGGTGAGGATACTCCGATGTCTGTCCCGTTACTTATCTCTCGTATGTAACTCCGTATCAACATTGAAATTTACATGTAATGACTAATATCAGATCTCAACCATAAACTCTAAACCGCTGAATTTGAGTAATTGGTAACTTTTGGTTGAGCCCTTTCTATCCTCTGTGATGAAACTTTTTGACATTCTGCCTGGATTTGGTGAGAATATTTCTATCTTTTCTGTTTTAAAATTATGGTATTGAGAGGGTGTGGTCATATGCACTGCTTGGGCGAAGATTTTGTTTTTATTTTTTGGTTCTACGGTCAAGGGGAACACCTTATGCCCGTACCTCAATCAATTCACTCTGGCATGCCATTCACGGCGGGACTTGGAGATTCACGAGAAATTGTTTTCTTACGGCCTGACCTTTAGAATCGAATTCTAGTCAATTGTATGGGGAGTAAATCCACCAACCAACCAGACTTGCACTTCGGGCTAAAGAGCGTTTTTTGACCGGTAAGATTGCATACTTACTGATAAAATAGTACTTTCACCCGCCCATTGGGCTGACAATAGAAGGATTGTTGTTTTTGTGTGGATGTTAGTTTCATGTTGCACCACAAGTAACTTCATGAATATTGTCTGGCACTCTCGCAAGATTTTTGGGATATATTATCCAACTGCCCAAATGAGAGAGAAGAACCGGCTCATAAATTTTGAAGGCCAGAAGCGAATTCCTTGAATGAGGCCTCTCTATATTTTTTATATAAAAGTTGGTCTACAAATAGTTACATAAAAAAACAATTAAAAAAGTTACAAAATATATTTCGAACATCTATGGGTAATGGAGGTAATTATTTTTCCTAATTCCACTATTTCTATCTCCCAATCTCCAAAAAAAAAAAAAAAACACCTTCGCCAATGGCCAACTCTTACTCAGTTTTTCAAATTACTACCTCTCAAATTGTTGGCAATTTCAATTTTGCCATTAAATGTTTTTCGGCCCCTAAATTCCGATTGGGCCTATTTTGTATAGAGGAGGCTCAGTTTAAATATATTGGGCCCTAAAATATACACATTTATATAGGGGTCGGAAGAATTTTGGGGGCCTCATTTTAAAGCTATTTTTGGAGGCCCAAAGTCCATGCTTCCTTCGCTTCCCTTGAGAGAGAGAGAGAGAGAGAGAGGGAGAGAGAGAGATCTGGTGCAACAACTCTCCAAAATCCTCAGCAACGACTTTGCAAAGTCTAGGGAAATTAATTTGATCAAAAACTGCTATCTATGATTATACGTGCATTTTTTTTCAACTATTGTAGTTTTCAATTTACAATAAATTTTATTTGATAGATCTCAATTAATTTCTATTAGACAAATTTCCAAAAACTTTAAAAACAGTATAAATAAAAAGACGTAGACAGTTGAAAATGGCACGGATATTCGTAAGAAGCAAATAAAATGGGACAAATGGAGTAAAAAATAAGCTCAATTGAATATTGGAGTTTCCATAGAAGATTCCAAGCAAAAATTTTGAACCGAAGTTAGAAAATGAAACCCTACAAAATGGCAGTCTCAGTCATTTATGTGAAAAAAAAAAAAAAAAAAAAAGAGAGAGGAAAGAAATCCAGTTAAAATGATAAATCGTTATTATTATATTTTTCTTTTGAAAAATCAATAGAAGAGTTCATTTACATCTATCCTGTGAATTTTATCGAAGGAAAACTAGTAATCCAGAATTTTATTGTGGGCCAATTTTTAAAAACAACTTTTTAGTTTTTCTCAAGAAAAAACTGAGATAACTTGTCCCCATTTTCTATGTTTTCTCCAAATTCAGATTCAGTAAATCCAGAATTCATATCCCATCAGTTAAACAGGTTCAAAAAAAGACAAAAACCCGCCCAATAATCTGTTAGATTGGATAAACAAATTTACAAGAAAAAGGATTAGAATATAAAACAGCTACCCAAGAAACAAAAAAACAGAAACACAACAAAAATGATAACTAATCGAATAAACGAAAACCAAAACAAAAAACAAAACAAACTTGTGGTTTCTTCAGTTGCTGTGTCGTATCAGCCACTACTAGTTGGGAAACAATCTTTTGGGAACCAAACACTTCTCTAATGAGTACAACTTCTCTTGAATACTTGGAGACGAAGCGAGCGCTTTGAGCTCTTGACTATCCAATGCTTCTTCATTTTCCCTAACAAATCTAGTGCCATGTAACAAGAACACACCAAGTATGTTGAGATACCTGATTTCAATTCCAGAACAGCAACATGACCAGAGATGCTAGTCCCAAAAGTTCTGGATGGTTAAGATAAAAAAAAAAACAAATTGTTCACACTGACCAGAGATGCTAGTCTCAAAAGATGCAAACAAAAGAAAATCCAACAGTTGAGAAATTACATGATTGGCTGGAGAATTGCTTTATCTGGGAAAATTAGAATGGGTGGAGATCTTCATGCTAATTTTTAGTTGCTCCCATTCTGATCCTGTTAGAGAAAAAAGTTAGATAAAAACCCACAAATGATATGCGCGCGCGCGCGCACACAGAGAGAGAGAAAAAAGTTAGATAAAAAAAAGTTAGATAAAAACCCACAAATGATAGAGAGAGAGAGAGAGAGAGAGAGAGAGAGAGAGAGAGAGAGAGAGAGCAATTGTACAAGCTTTAAGTGCAAAGGGACCATGAAAACGTGAATTAGATAAAGAAATTACCTTATGCTTGGATGAATGGTAATATGAGCTATCTTGTGCCACTCTTCGCCGCTTCCCCTTTGGCATCGTTTTACTAGAAGGGGACAATAACTAATAACCAAATATTGTAAATTGGCAAGGCGCCGAATTGCTTTTGAGGAGGGAAAACTCATCAGATTGTCACACCACCCGATCTCCAGTGATTAAAGAGATGACAAGCTACCCAGCCACTCTGGTATAGCTTCCAACCCCTGGAAAAATCTAATGTCCAACTTTTTCAACGCAGTGATCAGGTGCTCAATATTAGGCAGACATTTGATTTTGAGGTGTGGCTGACCGTGTAAGATTAGAGACTCCAGGGAGATGAGGGGGCACTGTTTGGGGAAATGCTGGCTAATATTCAGAATCCAGAACCGGGAAGCCCTTGCGCAGGGCCAGGGGAAATCAGAACGATGCTCTGAGAATCCACCAATATCCAGTTCCTGAAGGCTTGTAAGGTAGAGCAGCCCCATCTCACAAAAACTATCCCATCTTGGACAGTGTGCGATAGTCAGCTTCTTGAGGGACGGCAGGCTGAGCAATTCATCACATTCCAAACTTCGACACAGCTGTATATTTAATTCTTCAAGGGTTGGCTATAGCAACCCCTTTGGAAAACACATTAAGTTATCGCAACTGAATATCGAAATCTTTCGAAGGAAAGGTAGGCCGGTGAATATTTCTGCCTTTGTTTCTTCAATTATACTTAGGTTAGAGCACCAACTTATATCTAACTTCTCAAGATAAGTCAGGTTCAGTAGCTGGTTTGGTAAATTACGTAGATTCAAACCCTTTATTTCCAAATTTTTTAGGGATCTGCTGCTTTTCCCAAGAAATTTTTTCATGAAAAGAACAATATTTTTTGAATTCCTACAATCCACTTCCATTAACAAGGAGGGGCTATACATCATTTGACCTGCCATCTTAGTTGTGTCCTTGAACGATGAAATAGTTATACTCTGGATACATAAAATTTGACTAGGAACGGTAATCAGCTGAGGGCATTTGGAGATAAGTAACTTCTTGAGACATGGAAAGAACTTTATCTCAGTAGTGGACGCAGCTGGCAATGATAGTGCATCGGACCATCCTTCTAGCTTCCGCATGTTAAGAAGACTAAGTTCTCCTAATGCTGGAAATACTACTCCCCCTCTTGCTGTCCCACTACTGCTACTACTACCGACAATGCCTTCGTCCAATCCATAGAATTCGGGACCAATACGTTTTAGATTATCCAATCCGGCCATTTTAACAACTTCAAGATGAGGGAGTCGCCCGAGTGTCGGGACTTGTTCACATTCTACACAGTTGCTTAATTGGATCCTCACCAAATTTTGAAGGAACTGGGGATCAGCACTTGTCATCCACGACGCAAGTTGCTGTCCTCCAAAATCTTCGAGTATTAAACCCTTAAGGTTCTTGTGGGGTTGAAGTCCTTGCAACACATCCGTGTGGTGAACATGAGATCTTTCAAGCCCAAATTGAAATACCAACTCCTGCACGTCCTTTTTCCCAAACATATATATTGGCCTTTTCTACTTCTTCCCGGTCTTTCACAAGCATTAGATTGCTAACGCTTAATGTACCACTTAGCTGGTTTAAACTTCCCAACTCATCAATCTTATGGCCAATGTCCTCGCCCACTACAAAGAGTGGTAGTGTCCGCAAAGAAGTCAAATGCCCTATCTGTATCGGAATCAGCTCCCGACTTATATTACTTTCATCCATACAGAGATGTCTCAAGCTAACCAACTTATGGAAATCCTCAGGAAACTTTTGTAGAGACGATGGCAAACACAATGTTTCCAAGTTGTAGAGACTGGTTGTAAACTTTGGTAGTTCTTCAATTAGCGTGTTTGAGAGGTCAAGATACCTCAAATGTATGAACCTGAGCATTGAAATTGACAACCCCAGAACTTCCACATGGGATCCTAAGAAACGTAGAACACGTACACATTTAATGGAGTCAATGTTTTTGGGGAGATGTCCTTCTAAAATTAGTGTCCTCAAGTTTCCAACGTTTTCTTTCGAAATATCTAACGTTGTTTCTTCTCCAAGACACAATGAGAGATGTTGAACATCTGGATGACTATTTACTTCACCAGCTTCTAAAGTCAAACAGCTTCCCTCTGCAACATGAAGTGCAAGATCATGTACAAGATCATGCATCTTGCAGCTGCTAATATTATTGTACTCACCCAATTTAACTTCTTGAAAAAATGAATTACGCAACAAAATATTAAAATACTCGTTGCCTAAATCTTCCATTTTTAAGTCACTTCCTGGAAAAGAATGAAGATATCCTAGACCCATCCATAGTTGAATCAACTCATCCTTGTTGATGTCAATGTCCTTTGGAAAGATGGAACAATATGCAAAACATCTTTTCAAAGATGGTGACGGCAAGTGATCAAAACTAAGTCTTAATACTGGCAGAATCTCATTTTTAGTTTCAATTGAACTCCAATTTTCACTCTCATCGATCGACTTCCATTGATCTTCATGCGGCTTTGAGTACAATAAACCTCCTAATGACTTTACCGCTAATGGCAGACCCTTACACTTTTTTACCATTCTTTTACCAATATCCACCAAACTTGGCGTTTCTAACGGTCCACCACTAGAAAATACTCTTTTCGTAAACATGGCCCAACTAACATCATCCGATAAATTTTTCAAATGGTGAGTCAAACATGGCCCAAATGATAGTTGCATAGTTGATACCACGTCAATACTACGGGTTGTAACTAAAATTTTGGTCCCCTTGGAGCCACCCATTGCTATCAAAGAACTTCTCAGGTCTACCCATGCTTGTGGATTTGTATTCCAAACGTCATCTAATACAAGTAAGAATTTGTGTCCGCTCAATTTTGTTGAGAGCTTTCTCACTATTCCTTCGATGTTTGGTGTCTCAGACTTATCTCCAGTAAGAGATTGGACCATCTCATTTAATATCCTTTCAACTTTAAAATTATCACCTACCCAAATCCACATTTTCTTATCACCAAACTTTTCAACCACCTTCTTGTCTTTGTAAACTAGCTGAGCAAGAGTTGTCTTCCCGAGCCCACCCATTCCTGCATGCGATGGCAGTGACAGACAAATTTTGTTCTTTATCAGAGCCAACTAACATGTGTATCACTAAAGACACATCACCATCCCTTCCCACAATATTTGAATGATGATCTATAAAAGGGAGAGTTGGCCTAAATTCCCTAGGTTCAACACTAGCACCAGCTAGTAGATTTGCTGGGCTAAGACCGATTTCATTTGCTTCATTGCAAATTTGTTTCAACAGCAAATTAACATCATTGACCTTATTAGCCATCTTGAAATGAAATGCCAAGTTGCGTACCTTGTCCTTCAGTGGGTTTTGTACCTCAATCTTCCTTCGAAGAGCTTCATAGGCAAGCTCATCCAGCACGTTCTCACCATGGCAGATTCCAACCTTGAGACTCTTTAGCCAATTTTTGAAGGTATCTAATTCTATTCTCTTTCTCTCAGCATCGCGTAAGAGAGCTTCAAGGTTTGTCAGCCTTCTGTGGAACGTAAATGGCTTAGATTTTAAGAGCCACTTATAATACTTTCCGTTCCATTAAGTGGATTATTGGCTTTTTTGACTTTTCATGTTTTATGTGACTTATCATTCTTCTCACATATATCAACTAAAAAAAGCTCGAAAAGCCAGCTTAAATTCGAAATCGGACGCCGAACTCTCTGGAGATTTAAAATCTGAGAAGGGAAGCCAAATAAATATATATGTATCACTTACTAGAGATTTAAAATATGGTTAATACAATAAAAAAAAAACCTAGATGGAATGTAAACTAAGGAACACATGAATTTTAAACTAAGGAACACTTAAAGAGCTATACATGTGTGTCACTTAGTAATTACAATTTCAATTATTTTGTGTAAAATACACAATTTTTGGGGCATTTATGATGTTATTTTGAATATTAGTATCTAGTTATTCGAACATCTCCGGTATTTTATTTTAGTTTCGAAAGAGGTATGCGGGCATCTCAACTAATATCCTTTCCAATCCAGTCAAAGACAAGTCATCCACTTCAGGACAAGAAGATTCCCGAAAAATTATTTTTCTACCAACAGACCTCAAATATCGAACTTTCATCAATTGCGCAGGGACTAGACCACATCAACCAACCTGCCTCGGGTAGTTTATTTTCTGAAGTGCAAAGCACGTCTTTACTGCTTGTATACGTATTTCATAAGATTTCATTAATTAGGTCAAAACAAAAAGTCGTACACTGTTCTAAGAGCATCGGACGGCTGTAAATATATCTTAATATATGTAATCCAAAGGTCAAATCGATAAGAAACCCAAGAAAGAAAAGATAAACAAACAAAAGAGAAGTAATAATGTCAATACTGTTTTTTAATTGTGCCAAAATTTCAATACATAAAGAGCTTGTATTTTACATATGAGTACAAGTATTTCATGTATTTAAGTTTTGTCACAAGTATTTCATGAGACTTTTGAATTCTCAATTCAAAAACAACTCCCGGTCTGATAATGATGGACCTAGCTTTGGAGAGAGAGGGGGAGAGAGCGGCTCCGTAATAATGAGATACGAATTTTATTGTCTGGGAGTCCAACTTTTAATGTGTTCAGTGAATCAGTGTCACCGTACTATAAAAAACGAACGAAGTATCAAAAAGGATTAATGAGAAACTATTTATACGGAAATGATCCAAAACTATGAAGCACGAATACTTCAATGTGGGAGTCAAATCTGCATGATATCCATATCGAATACATATCCCAACCAAAAGTATCCAAAATATTAAAGCCTTTTTTGTAATTTTTTAAGTATTAGATACTTCATTGAACACCTAAACTGAGATTAAATGTTGTTTTGCGCAAAGATATGAGTCCACTGGGTCTAAAGTGAACAAGCAACCCTGGACAGAGCTCAATGAAAGAAAAAAAAAGATTCAAGTAGCCGATTCCAATTGATTGGCACATAAGACTCGGTTTGGTTTGGTTTGGTTTGGTTATACTTACTTGAATATTTTGTTGTCATGTATCCGAACTTTTAAGAACTAAGATTGTGGCACTTCTTGCATAATATGGAGTAAAGGTTTGAGGAAAACAAAGGAGAATATAAAAACACTATCGTCTCATGTGATCCAACAAAAATGGATTTAAGCAAGCAAGTAAATTTGTGTCCAACAATTTTGCAAACGGAGAATATAACAGCTCTCACCATTCTTATAATTATGCACAATACGCCTGCTGTTCTTTCGTCGTTATCGGAGGTCAGAGAAATAAAAAATAAAAAAAATACAGATTTTCTCTTCAATCTATTCCAAAAATGGCCAACTCCAACTTCCTCTCCTATTCTTCTTTCTCCTCTTCACACTTTGACAATCTTCCCAAATCCTCAACTGGGTCGGTCAAGGCTACCAATTTGAACGGGTTGATAACGAGTTTCTTGAATGGGACGGGAGGATTTGGTGTACAAGCCGCTGGACTTTGTTGCCAGAGCGGGAGGAGAATCCGGTTTGGAGTTGGCCACTTGATAATCAAAACTCTGCCATTGTACTTGGCCTCAATGTCTGGGTGAACTAAAAACGAAAATAATGCTCCACCAGAAGTAGAAAAACTGACCAAACACTATTAAACGACCTTGTTAAAATGACATGACAAGACACGAAAAATCCGAACACCATATAAGAGAAGACATGCCCGCATTTAAATGCTAATTAAACCTAAAAGAATTTAATAGCGACAGAAACATACAAACCATCTCAGATGCGTTCATGCACTAAAATTCCATTACAGAGTATGTCTAGCAATGATCCAGGCAAGCCCGAACCCCGTCCCCAACTGTTCTTTCTTTTTCATACCATAATAAAACAGGTAGCCTGGGTTGGCATCTAGGGAATTGGAAAACGGAAATTAAAGGCATCGGCTTGAGCCAGATCCAAATCCGCTAATTCAAAACAAACACCTCAAGAAGCCCTTCGAATCTGTATATCTGGACCCAGTTGCCTTTAGAGTCAAAGCAGTGCTGCTTGCATCTTTATCAACAACTAGTTGTCTTCACGGTAGTCCGGATTCTCTTTTAGAATGACAAAGCCTTCAAGAATAGGTGAGAGTGGAATATACCTGCACAGGGATTTATTGCTCAGCAAACAAAATTAATGTCAAAAGTTAGCTAAGGCATTATGCCAAGCTGAATAGTGTAGTAGTACTTCTCCGTGGCAAGCTCTGCTCTATCTCCGGCAGCCAGAAGAACCGGTGTTGAGTGGGTCTGGAAACCAGTGATGGTCTTGGGTCGGCCCGCCTGGCCCACGACATCAACAGCTTGGCCCACACGCACAGGTACCGAGAGAGGTTTCAGGTTCTCATCTACTGTCAGTAGCATCCTTGGCTGTAGCATTGGAGAAAATATAGAAATGCAATCAGCCACGAGTTAGGAGCAGGTAAACTGCCAAATGAGAGAGAGAGAGAGAGAGAGAGAGAGAGAGAGCATACCTGCATTGCCAACACAACAAAGTAAAGAACATAATGATATTTCCCTAAGATGATGGCTTTCATATCAAGGCATGCATGCAGCAAGGTTATTATTCCAGCCAGCGCCATCCTGGAGGAAGATAGATAAATACATGCCAAAGAAATATATTTGTTAGAACAGTCAGAGGTAGGACTTAAGAACACATAAAATCAAACATGCTTCGACAGCAGAGGGCTACATGTAAGTAGTAAAACCCAGCCCCAGAATACCGTTTATGCCAAGTCTTATTATTTTCACAAGAGAGAATGTTCCACGTGACAGCTCTTCAACAGCTTCACATAGATTAACTATTTTTTTTTATGGATAGATATTCTGACAGGCTACTCTACGTGTCCGCGACAGAGTATGGCACTCAACACCAAATATCTGGAAGGGGAAATGCACCTATGTCCAAACCAAAGCTAAAGTCCTACAGCGTGCTATGTAAAGAGAGTGTTTAGGCCCACCAAACGGCTATGTAGACTTTAACCCAAACATCAAATTTTACCCATTGACCAACCATTATGTTTTGCCCATAGGAGCTTATCCATCGCTAGTGACAAATTAGCTGCATTTAGGAATAGGCAGGGGTCAAGATTCTTTTTACACAGCCAAAAAAGCTTTACAGACCATGCAGAACAATTAGTTTTTCTAGGTAATTGGTGAATGGCAATGCTGTACTTATATTCCTTTAGCTGCAGTTCACCTGTTATTAAGTGAAAGCGTGAAAGCATTAGGCAACGTTCTTAACCTAAATAGACTTAATTTGAACAGCTGACCAAATCCTCTTTTCAAAATTCATCTGACATACAACCAAATCTCTCCCGTATAAAAGATGCTCATTTGAGACCATAATAACAGAGTTTTCTAGACCAACTACCATAAGTCCATTTTTTTTTCCCGGACCATAGGTCCATTTCACATACCACAAGAAGAGGACTAAATTTATGTTTGGCTAGAGTGTTTAGAAATTCCTTGTGAATGTTATTGATCTGTTTACAAGCATTCAATCACATGCACAACCTGAAACAGAATTCTTCTTCTTCTTCAAAACAACACCCCTTCGAATTTGAAAAAAGCTTTTGTTCCCTCTGAATCAGTTGTCATAACTAAACTTAAAAGTGAAATAAATCATTTGGAATGGTAAGTTGAAGAAAAAAAATCAACTAGATTTGATTCAAAAACCTTTCCATTAAATAGAAACACCCCAACTGTCAAACAGGTCATTCCTGATCTGAAAGCTTCCCCTTTTTACGAAATCACTTGCTGAAACCTATTCATCTTGTGCTGGGTTGTGAATTAGTTCTAGTCTTAGAATTAAGTTCATATGGAGAGCCCAATTTCTCCTAATGAACAGACACTTACGGAGATAGCAAGAAGCGCTCCGAATGGTATGGAGCAAGAGTCAACAACCCTTTCCCCAAATGTACCAGACCTTGAGCGATTCGAACCTGCACAAACAGCCCATTTCAAATCAATTGGATCCTTTTAAAAATCAAAGCAAAGTTTAGAGGCCGGTATATGAAACAAAACTATAAGAAATGCTTACGCAGAAAAGGAGGCTAGCTTCTTTGTAATAGTAACTTGAAAGATTGCGAAGCATGCCAGCTATTCTAGCGTTGTTAGTTCCCGCACCAATCAACCCCAAGGAGATGACAGCAGCCTGTAGAATCCAGAAATGTAAATATTGTAACCGTAACTATAGTTAGATAATACTACCACTAATTCTCAAACTAAACAAAAGTTAGAATACCATTGCTACTTCGGTATCTGTGTCGTGACTAAGTCTGCTTAATGTGTCCATGACATTGACCTGGATCACAACATCCAATCATAAATTTTCATAGCAATATATCAATAGAAAGAGACAATATAACTTGGCTCAACTGCACTCCTAACGCCACTTCAAGAGTCCTCAACTTGGAAGATATAACTGGATTCAGGATAGATACCTTAGGGTTCGATATACAGAGGAGACCAAGAGCCAAGGGAACTGCCCTTCTGATATTCTGCTCCCCATACTGCAGAAGATGCTCTAACGAGCGAATAGCCATTTCAAGGCCCAATTCTTCAGCCATTGCTACCATAGCAATCCCAAGTACAGCGGGTCCCTGGTGACTTTCTCCCTTCTCGAGATGTGGAGCGCACTGACCCAGAAAGTGTTGGACCTGTGTTAAAATACAAAGTAAGTTACTTCATCTGCAGAACAGAGACCTCCAGTTGGAATTGAAGGGCTCAAGCGTAAGCACCTTGAGCACATTCCCTGTCCCAGCATAAGCACAGGAAAGTAGGGTCATGTCACAATACTTCCTAATTTTCTCATTGAATGTCTTTGAAACCTCGGCCGTTGCATCCACACTTTCCTGTTAAATGAAACATAGGGATTCCAAACAAACCAATTAGACACACCAAACACATGCAAATACCAATTAAGTCCCAAATGTCTTGGTGTTATCGGCTGTAAATACATAATAACTTTTGTGAGAGAACTTTTGTGCGCACACAAAAAAGAATCTGACCACCGATAAATAACATTCAAGAAACTTGCATAAAGGTCTACACAGTTTGTGATTATTCATTACCTGCTTCCCGAGGTATAGAAGGCCAAGTCCGAGAGGCAAAAGTCGAGTGAGAGGCTCCCCCAATTCTGACTCGCTTCGTTCCATTAATGCCAATATAATTGCTTGGGCAACATCTTCATTACACGAACCAACATATACCAAGCCCAATGATATGGCAGTAAATGCAATCACATCAAGGGATGCTTTGTTATCTCCATTAAGGATGGGAGTCAATTTACAACGGATCTGACACATAATGCACATTAGTCAGCTTCCATTGGACTAAACAAAACATACAAGGAAGTGGAGGATAAATCAAGAGGTCATAAGTGTAAATGGAGGATATATGTATCAATCGGAATACAACCATACATAGTAACTTCTACAACAAAGAGAACCGGTGCATGGCATTTAGTAGAATAGGCAGACTGAAAACAGCAAAATGCTTCAAAAATCATAGAGGTTTCCCGCATCAAACACAGTATTGTTGCCACTTGCCATGGTGTGCCAACCAACGATCAGACCAAAAAGCAATGAAACTGACCTGCTCATTTTGGGAACCGGCATATGCAAGGCCCAAACCCATTATTGCACCAATTCTGACAGAAGAATCTTCTTTATCAATATACTCAGCAAGAAGCGCCAATGCCTGGAAAGAGGGACATTAGGATTTCAAAATACACACAATGATCTATGCATTATGGGAAAAGGAAGTAGAACTCACTGGATCGCAGTCATTCTTGATACCACAGTTGACAATACCAACTCCTAACAATGCACCCGCAATGACATGGTTGTCATTACTGTGGAAATACTTGTCAAGTTGGGCAAGTCCAGAATCAACATCCCAAAGCAGAATCATACCCTACAGCAAGAAATTGCAATGATATTGGTTGAATAAAATAACTTCCAGCAACAAATAGACTGAAAGTGAAGAGCACCATACCAGACTTGCTGCGGCACTAGCTTTTCCATGTTCTTTATTCTTAAAGAGCCAGTTTCCTGAAGAACCACCACTTGAAGCTTCTGATGGGACAGTCATTAACTTATCCTGCAAAAACATTAGCAACAAACGTCATATATACACGACCCTAAAGTATTCGCATCCACTATTTCTTAAATTGAAGAAACAAAGCTCACCTGACCAAACCCAGCATTCACAAATGCATTAACGAATGTGGCGGCCAAGTTCTGCCTGGCTGAATCAACACTTGCACCAGCACTGGCCCGGCCATCAAGCAAATGTGCCTAATCGATTCAAGCAAAGAATAGGGGATCAGAGGAAGAAAACAATTTCTAATAGGATATACTTAAAAATTCATTTTAGACATGCAACGGGTAGTATAACTATCAAGTTGACAGATATCAGGAACTAGTATGGATATCCAATAAGTACAAACCTTATAGATATCCTCAGGAGATTTAGGCTCCATGACCTCTATGTCACGGGCAAGCGTAAGATAACCTTCACTTAGCTTAGTATTGTTGACAATTTCTTGCAATGTCTCCCTGTCATCATCGTCTGCAACCATCTCTTCATCAAGCTCATAAGTAATACCCTGTATGGCACAAATTCGATAAGAAAAAAAAAATCTATCTACAAGCAAGAAAAGTTATGTCCATCACATATGATTGATCACAGAAATATTGCGTTTTCCAAATGTTGACTTAGTGTGTTAGGTAAAACAATAAAGAGAAGTGCATCAATAGCAACATTAGATAAAGAAAGAGAGATTAAAATTCCAAGACTTACTTGTCGAGCAAGGATGTAACAAAATTGCTTCTTTCTTAGCAGATCATCACAGGAGGTAAAAACCTTCTTCACATACTGCCAAAGCATACAAAGAAAATCAATAAAACAGGAAAGTAGGTGAGGCAAAGATCATCTGATTAATCTACATCATTTTCCGTATAAGTGCACATGTTACCCAAGTCACTATCACCAAATTTTCAATACTACTGTTCGTTTTCAGTGTTCAGTACTTATATTACACAGGGAAAAGAGGGAAAGAAAACATTGGAGATGACAATAAACAGCAAACCTGCATGTTGTCAAGGAATAAAGCAATCTGAAGTGCACTAGGGTACTCTTCCGATTTAAGATAAATCGAATATGCAATATCCAGAACTAGCATATCATCTGGTCCTGGTAGGTATCTGCAAGGCATTGAGAGCAAAACATCAGCAGCAGGTGACTCTCTCTCTCTCTCACACACACACACACACAGTATGAAATGCTAACATCCAAACCACAAAACAATGAAGCATGCAAATGGAAGATAGAAGACGATAAAAGGCAATATTGGCATGACTGATCAAAAAAATTATAATGACTTACATGTCCATAACCGTGAGCACATCATAGCTGCATTTTACCAGTATCATAAAAAAATTATACACACACAGAGTATGAAATGCTAACATCCAAACCACAAAACAATGAAGCATGCAAATGGAAGATAGAAGACGATAAAAGGCAATATTGGCATGACTGATCAAAAAAATTATAATGACTTACATGTCCATAACCGTGAGCACATCATAGCAGCATTTTACCAGTTTCTTAATAACACCAAAAAATAAGCCAATTCATAAACTGTTGATTCAAAGGTTAAAATGCAAATAGCGTTGCTTTAGCTTTGTGTGTGAGTGTGGGCGTGCATCTATACCATGCATGAGCAAATTTGTTTATAAGATGATCTACACATAAACTTGTCTCCTACACTTGCAGTTAAAGGACCCCTTAAATCATAAACCTAAATTAAAATAAGCATTTGACTTTAACTAATTTCAATATAGTTTAGATTATCTAATTTCATAACAGCTGTTGGTAATCAGAGTGTGGTAATTATACCAAAGCAGTGTCATAGGATTGAAACTTCAACTTTTAATTTAAAAGATCCTTAATGAGAGCCACACTGGATAATGCAGATACCAAAGTAATGGTATCAATTATCAAAAGACAAAGCAACATTCAGGAAGGCAAGCTCAAAAGTTAATTTGAAATTCTCGGGACTCAAACCTTGCCGCACTGGTGAGGTATAGGCATGTCCTTTTGTAGTTGGTACGGTCCACGTGATCCGATAACATATCAAGGTCTTCCACCTGGAATAATCCAATATATAACTTTCGTACGATATTTTATGTGAAGTCGCTGTGGGGGGTGGGGGGTTGGGGTGTATGTCCAGTATATCAATTTCATACAATATTCTAATGACAAGCTGACTGCACAATACCTCCATTAAAAGATCGACAGCCTCGTATTCAGCATTGTGCTGCAAGAAAGATGAAAAAAAGATTAGGGACACATTTCGGTGGAATGATTTCCCAACCTATACCTTCACTAAATGCTTATAACCATATTCAGATGATATGTGAACCCTGTCTCCTATTAATGAAGAGTTGAACCACTCAAAAAAAACTTTTGAATGAGTCATACCTTCATGTGAAAAGCAACAACTTGCTGGACAAGCTCAATCAGATCATCGATAGAGGCCTCTTCACTCTGAAATGGTTTAAATGAAGGAAGCCAATATACTTGAAATCAGTTTCTAAAAATGAAATAAGCAAAACAAAAAAGATATTGCATGACTAGCATCTGCTAGTGTAACATATGCGCCTCAGTAAAGGGAAAAGGCCAAAAAATGGTACTTATGCCACCAAATTAGTTAATTAACAAATATTATTGAAACAGTACCAGTTATAAATGTCAAAAGTAAGAATATCAACAGTACAGTAAAAAAAATCTCAGACAGAGATATCAACCAACATGATAATAAAATTAGAGCATACAAGGCCTTCATGATTACGGTTTCAACAATATACACAGATGATATGAATCCTAACCTGTCGTTTTGTATACTCTTGTGCTATTTCTCCGGCTAAGTTCCTGTCAATAAGAAATTAAACAGTTATAAGGGTTGTTAAATGTTAATTGACACAAAAGTACAATCACAAAAAGACACACGACACATTGACAATGAAGGTGGAAAATTCCACAGATGGAAAAAACAACCATGTAACATGTCCATGAAATTAATATAAAAATATGCAAGTGATATGTTACAGACTTGGCAAGGGTGACTGTTGTGGGTATATTCAAAGTGTCAGATTACTATGGATCTCATCTCAAGCATATGGGAACATACTAAATATTCCTCTTCCTTTTTTGGGTAAATAATATTCCTCTTCCTTGGTATACTTATTTCTATTATATTTCGTAAAATGGTATGTACAAGGTATCATATACCATTTCATGTATACTTTATTACTTTTATAGCACAGACGAATTACAAAATATGCTTGCTTGGCGAATGTAGAGTTAAACATATCGAACACATAACCGACATCCTTATTTGAGTCTCAAGGGTCTGATACAAGCACTTTTATATTTAGAAAAGTCCACGTGACATAGTGCACATGAGCATTATTCCCAGTATTACATCTACAAGTTGACGCACAAAATGAATAACATATGTCCCTGATCATACCCATATATACTTCCATAGAACAATATTGGGTTTCATTATCTTTCAAAAGAGAAGATATTTCGTCCCTAAAAGTGACAGTAACAAGAAAAATTTGAACTCGAATTAGTTCCACCATAAGACCAGAGGTCGAAAAAACCTTTAATCAATAGAAGTCATTTCCAAGGTCAAGGAGGCACAAGCTTAAAGAATAAATGAACTAATTCTTCACAAAGTTCTCGATATGCCAGCCCCAGGACGGCGTGTGATAGGACAGTCATAGTTTACATGGTATACTACACAAACAAAAAGCATGTCACAGATTCACAAAAATTTAACGAGTTATACGTGTAATGTCAACGTAAGCATCAATCTAAATTGACATCATGCACACACAACACATTCAATTCAATAGTTCCCTAAATCACTACTTAGGCCACCATAAGAATTCAAAACAAACTCAACGGTCTATACAACCAACAGAAAAAACAACATATGATTATACTAACTGCTGCCTTCTAATATAATGCTGCTCACCTAACATATTCGTGCCCCCACGAACCTATATCACCTTCAGAACCCAACAACCTGTATTTTAAGCTTTCCTGTAATAATTGGCACATTGACAAAAATATCAGATACAACCAACAAACTGTCAAGTAATTCGCTTGACCATATTATGCAGGTTGTGCTAACAAAATACACAAATAAAGTCGTAAACACAAATAATTACTTCGTATGAGAGACATAACATCGTTCACACACTGTTTACAACATACAAGAGAGAACTGCATGGCCAAAAAGTTGACTCGGACAAACAAACCAATCTGACAACAGAGTGACTTCAAGAACGAATGAATGGAACATAAATCCAAAAACTAACACAGCATACCCGTTCTCCTTCTGCAGACATGGTCATGGCCAATACCGAAAGTATATCTGCTAGGAATTTCTGCATTAAAAGCAAAATTTGAATCAAAGAGGTTTCCATGATTGAAAATGATAATGGAAGAAGCCATCCAAAAAAATTCATACCTTCACTTCAGAATCTGCCATTGTATCATAATAAGCTTTTAGAGTTGCATAATGAGGACGCAAAAACTTTAACGGCTTAGGAACCGAAGTCATTGAGCTGGTTGAGGTCCGTATCTCCTGCCTGCAAGTAAACAGATCAGTTGAACAATGATAAAATATTAGAATGATTGGGGACAAAAAAAGAACAACATAAGAGGTCAATCACACAATGATTCAGTTCACATATTAGTTAGTTGCAGACCATCAAAAATGAAGCAGCCATCAATGATTCTGCAAGTTAAAAAGAAAAAATAAATACAGAACTTAAAAATGCATGCTATTGGCCTATGCTAGTTGTTTGCAGGCTATGAAGCACCGACACTTCTAGAGGTCGCCATGTCCACGTATTGGACACGCCATAAATTAAATTATTTTTTGGAGGGGGACACTCGGGGGAAAGAGCATGGACACGCGTGTCCCACATATACACTCTCGTTGTGTATATGTATACACAAGCATGTATGTATGTATGTATGTATGTATGTATGTATGTATGTATATGTATGTATGTATGTATGTACGTACTCGTGTATGTATATAAATTTCTATTTTGGGTATACATCTTACATATTAAAAGAAAAGTATATATATCTATATACATAAAATGAGCATCCGATCCCCTACCCTCACCCCAATCAAATGTTCATTATCACACTGTCACAGTAAGTTGAACTTATAAAAAAAAAATTAAAAATGTAAACAACAAAGCCTTCCCTCACCCTGTAACATCTTTCCTGACTCCAAATTATCAGCCAAAATATTAATCGATGATAAAAATCCCCACCCACAGGCCATCAATCCTTTAGTTGGGCCAGTCCATATGGAACTTTGCCCTGGCCTTAATAACTTGTGGACAGAGGGATTGTTCCCCAGATGAGTCGGCAGAGGTAGGCCTTCATTAGGCCATCCAGAGGGCCGGGACCATCCCCCAACCCACTCAATTCTACCCAATTGAAACCGCAAATTCCAGCGCAAGCTCCACCTGCCCCACTCTGCCACTGAGCTACTGAGGAAGAACTGAATTAAGAAAGCCGACTATCGTTATTTGGACCAACCAATGGCAAATTCAATCCAAAAGCTGCATATGATCTCTTGGACCCGAAAAAGGCAAACTTTACAGACTGATTGTTCTTTCTATAAGTCCACCAAATTGAGATGGCAATACAAGTAATCGGCCCGTCTCCAATCCCCTTTTCCACTTGTCATGGCAATAGATTATCAAATAAAGCCCAGTAAACCGTTAAACTCTAGGCTACTATCAGAATTGATCATGGTCCAATCATGATGCTAATTACCATTGCATACAATAACCTCCTATAAACCATTAAAATCTACCCCACAACAAGAACTGAACATTGTCCAATCGTTTAATCCACTTACCATTGAATATCCTAACCTTCCACTGCCATTTGCAACTTTCCTAAGATTCAATTGGATGACAATTGACGTAGTTTTATACCGCATGCCTTCAAATCCCAACTATGAGGAAGGTTCAGGGTTCAAACTCACCATGGATGGTCTTTTTATTCCACGACTACAAATTAGTGGCTTTGCCTATGAGATGGTTGCTTTGGCATAGAGGAACAACTTTTCTGGTTTTCTTTCTGTCGATGTGGTTCCTTCAGCGGTTTGCAAGATGGCGGAGTTACACATGTAACATGTTAAGAGTCTAGTCAGAAGTTGTTTTAAGTCAATGGTGTATTTTGGTTTTTGAGTTTTGTTTATTTAGTTTTTCTTGCTGTAGCAACTAGTTTCATTATCTTTTTCAGGCTGAGCAAAAATAAAATGTAGCACCCATCAAAATGTTGTTACACACAAAATGGGTTGCATGAGTTGAAAGAAAATTGACACTACATTCTATCCAATTGCAAACAATAATTGTAGCGATTTCTGAACTACTATTTATTTGAGAAAAATCCAACAAAATTCCTGACAGATCTAAGATATTGGCGGATATACTAGCAAGATACTCAACAATTAGCACAACCATGTACATTGTTACAATCTCAAAAATACTTTATGCATTGAGTTAACCATGTCTCACTGCTCATGGTTGTTTTGGATTCTGATTGCCCAAATCTTCTTTTTTTTTTTTTGGGAACAAAACGATACCAATAGTTTCGTTGCTAAGTTTGTCGGTATGTCCATGTCTCTAACAACTTAAATCAACCAAAAAACTATAAAGGCACCATGGTTAGCGATACAATATAGGAAATATAAAGCATTTTTGCAGAGTGGGGACTAGACTTGAAGGGATATGATGTTCAATTTCAGTAAATGTATAAGAGAATTATAGTTACAAGTAGAAGAGAGATATTCTGAAAAACTGCAATCCATAATATGCAGTATATCAAATCACACCTATTTGATAGTTGACTTAATAGTAATATCGAACTCCCTACCCAAAGAATAAACCCACAATTTCAGCTATCTCATTAAAGAAAAATCTCAAATCCCTCCATGTCAAGTCCACAACCATCCAAACATAGCTAATATTATACACTGAGAATGGCGTGACTAATACCTCATACTCTCAAGGGCAACCTTCTGCAACCCAGGATCGGTATCCTGAACCCTCTCCACGTACAACTCCAATTGCTGCTTCAACGCCAAATCCTCCTCCGACTGCACATCCACAGAAGCCCAATTAAGCAATCAATTTTGAAAAAATAAAATAAAATAACTAAACCCCCAAAAGAACAATTCTATTTCAAATTCATTATATTCCTCGACAGCAAAACAGATTTGAACTCACGAGATCTTCGTCTTTCTTCTCATCCTTCTTCTTCGGGTCCTTGGCGGGGACCTTCACCGACGCTTCCTCACGAGTGGTTCCGCTGCCACTGGCACTGTTTGGATCTGGCGCCATAGTCAAGGGAATAGACGAAACCCTAGATTGGATTGCAGAATGTAATTGAGATGGTATCGGACGTTTAATCAGAGACCAAAAAGCTTTTGCAGAGAGTATAAGGTGAATTCGTGTCGAAACCCTAGGTTTTCGTCTCCTGCAAGTTTTGCTTGGTTCCTTCACTTTTTTTGAAGCTACAATTATAAATTGACGGGTGTTCCACTGACAAAAAACTGTTTTTTTAAACACCGAGACAGGTCATTCTCTCATAATATATTAAATAAAAAACCGTGAAAACTAATTTTTTTTTTAAAAACTGGGTTAGTGGAACACCCCCTCAGTTGGGACTTGGGGTCTCGTTTGTTTGACCGGAGATAAATGGATGAGAAATGAAATTATTGGGATATTACTCAGGATATCAATGGACGGAGAAAATCCATATCCAGTGTTTGTGTTCAACGGGATATAGCCATTGAAAAGCACTTTTTTGTTATTTAAGCCATTGGAAAATCAATATCTCATCCAAATCCCAACCCCCCATGGGATTTTATATTCCGTACGGATTGGAATAAAACTTGTCATGGAATTTCAAATTCCATCCAAAATAAGGGAAACAAATATGGGATTTTGGGTCCCACTCCATCCCACCCCCAAATCCCACCAAACAAACATGGTCGGGGAGTACTTGTTTTGTTCTCAAAAATTGATAATTTTACGAAAATATCCTTAGGGGTGTTCCGCTAAGGGAGTTTTGTTTTAAAACTGCCTTGGTTTTTGTCTTCACACCTTTTTATGTGATGTATTGTGAGAGTATGATATGTCTTTATTTTTGGAAAAAACTAATTTTTGAAAAAAACTAGTTAGTGGAACACCCCCTTAATATTGTCTTTGTTTACAAGACAGACTAATCATATTGGCTATTTCCTAGTGTTATTTATTTTTGGTATATTATCCATCCTAATTCCTAGTTGAGTATGGTTTAGAGTAAATTAAGTAATTCTTATTTTGTAGTTGACTTATTATTTTTGTTGTTAATAATTATTTAACTTGTGATTAATATTTTTACATGTTTAAATTCAACTCAGCAGAAATCCCATCTCACTCTCAGTCCTAATACCCCATCCACTTTTTCTAGAAGATTTAGGGATTTTTTCCATATCCCTATAAGTGAGAGTCTGGTTCCCTATTTGGGCCTCCCGATGGAGATCACTGCAAGTAAGCGGAATTGTTTTATATTCATTATTGATCGGGCTGAACGGGCTCTTGCTGGTTGCAAGGATGACATCTCTCAGGCAGGAAAACTTTCCTTAATAAAATCTGTCCTAGCAGGGAAACCTTTATACATTTGGTCCTCCTATAAGCTTCCAGTGTCCATTTGTAATAAGCTTAACAAAATTGCTACGAATTATTGGTGGAAGACTAAAGATAGAAAACCCATCCATTGGCTAGCTTGGAAGAAGATTGCAACTTACAAATATGAGGGTGGCTTAGGGATTCGAGATGTAAATCTTTTTAATCAAGCTTTACTAGCCAAACAATGTTGGCGTCTTCTTACTAATCCAGATCTTCTTATTTCTCGCATTCTGCTCTCGAGATATTGTTCTAAGGATAGCTTGATCACGGTGAAAGCTCACTCCAATTCCTCATGGGCATGTAAAAGTATTCTTTATGGTCGTGACTTAATTGCCAAACATGTCTCTTGGAGAGTGGGTGATGGGGCATCAATTAATCTTTTTCATGATAGATGGATTCCTAATTGGAATAAGCCCCTTATTCAAATTATTCCTTTCAGTGGATCAGACAATCTCAAAGTTTCTTATCTTTTGGATGAGGGAAGCAACAGGAAATCTTGGAATGTGGATAAGGTTCGAGAGATGATTCCGCATTTTCTTGTCCCAGAAGTTCTGGCCATTCCTTTCCCCACTGATAACTCTCCTGATCAGCTCATCTGGCCTTTTACTAACTCTGGCATCTATTCTACTAAATCAGGATACAAATCTCTGTATGACTTGCAAAGGCATTCTCAGACATCCTTTAGCAACTCAGGTTGGTTTTATAATGGTGTTAATGTCTGGAAAATGCTATGGAATTTGGATACCCCTGAATGGATTAAGATCTTCTTATGGAAATGCCTTAAGGGAATCTTACCTATTAAAGAAAACGTCGGCTTGCGACTTCACCATGTCTCCCCTATTTGTCGTCTGTGTGATGCAGAAAATGAATCCATTGCTCACTTATTCTGCCATTGCCCTCTTTCTAGTTCAGTTTGGGCCGGAGAATACTGAATTCCATAAGCCTGACTTGGAGATATCTTAGGAAGGATCTTTCAATAATTGGCTCTTAAAATCGAAAGGATAAATGGAAATTTTGTTTCTTTATCTCAATTCTTTGGTCCATTTGGAAAAGTAGGAATCGTTTGATCTTCTCAGGTATCCCTTTTGATATGGAATCCACTCTTGCTATGGCTAAGGACTGCTCAGTGGTTCTTGCGAGCCTCTAATTGGCTGACTCAATCAAAGGTTCCGTCTCCGAATCAGACCTCCCCATCACCCTCATTAAAAGATCCTACCTTTAATATTAAGCAAGGCTTTCCTCTGGAAACTGACCAGCGTATTGTCCATCTTCACGTCGATGGAGCTTGGAAAAAGGGAAATTATTGGAGCGGAGTAGGTTTCACGGCTAGTCATCCAAATGGGATTCTTATTGCAAAACACGCTCTATCAACTTATGCCTCGACTCCTATCCAAATAGAAATTATTGCTTGCTATGAGGCCGTTAAATGGGCTTTATCTCATAATTTTAATATGGTCTTCATTTTTTCTGACTGTTTCAATGCAATTATGCAGATAACAAGGAAGGCTGAGTGTCATTTTCATGACACTTTTTTGTTGCGCAACTTACAAGCTGAAGTCTCAAAACTGTCCTTTTGTCAAATCTCGAAAGTTGCGCGTCAGATGGTCCAACGGGCACATATTCTGGCTAAGCATGCTCTGGACTTTTTTGTTCCACACCCGGACAATGGTGTTGGTTTTCCTATTCAGCCTTCTGATAGTACTATTGTAGTTTAGCTCTTGTTTAGTGTTGTTGTATTTCTGTGTTTTTTGCAGTACTTCATGCTCCTCTTGTGGTGTGTACTCTATGTTTTATCTAATGAAATTTCTTCCTACTTTTGAAAAAAAAAAAAATCAACTCGGCCAAACAAACCCAAAAAATATCTACTATATATATTGAATCAGAACATAAACAATAGTTTAAATTTTGTTAAATTATATGATATTTCTTCTTAAGTATTAGTATTTGATTTTTGTATATTTTTTTACAAGCTATACTCGAATTGTATCGTGCTCATTGCATATAAAACTAAATAGGCATTCTACGGTTTGAAAAAAACTAAAATATGGCCATGTGTTATATATTGATGATCAATAACTTTGTTTTGCAAAATCAACTACTTTTAAAAATTCCCTCTATTATGAATATTAATAATTATTTAGTCTCTCGCCGAAATGTGCAGTATTTTCTATACATGATGATTAGTAGCAATCATCTTTTTCTTCTAGATTTAAAGTATATGAAACCATCTCAACACAAGATAAATAGAAGTAAAAAATATAGCAAAAACCCTTATTTTTTCAGGACGTGAAAAATACATTATACGTGATAATTATGAAAAAGTCTACTACGTATACAAACTCACAAACATTGAAAGAAACCACCATCGAAGAACCATAAAACAAATTGAAATCAACTAGAATTTATTCTAATTCAAAACTTGGCTTATTAAAATAATTTTTTTATTCAGATGAGCCAAAAAAAAAAAAAAAAATAGCAACAATTTAGAAAATTATATGTGCTCAAGTACCAGAACTCTATTTCACGCGTTCCATTTCCCACCTCTTTAAGTTAAAGTATATTGTAGATTATTTGCTCGTACTCAGAAAAAAATAACATTCTCATTTTTATATTGGACGACAAAAGTACATTTACGATTTAGCATATAGCGTAATATACTACCCACTATTATATCAGCTTGTAAAATTTGTAGCATATTTTTTCTAAAATAAAACTTGCCCCCCAAAAAAAGAAAAAATCTAATGAAACATTAGAGATGCTCTAATTGGGATGCTTTTAACCACGGGCACCTTAACTCTTGGGCTTTCATTGGGAAATCATATACAATTAGGTGGACGTAATCCCAAAGACCCACTCATAAATATGGGCCAACCGAAGACCACATGGTACATACGGCCCAGGTTCCCCTCTGGATAGTAACAATTGGGTCCACGTTGAACTGGATATTATGCTCACATTCTCTGTACACTTCTCAATACCGGCCAATTTTGATTTGGGATGTAAAGTTCCAGAGGTGTCAAACAGGCTGTGCCGTGCCGGCATGGCCAATTTAATTTTGCAATTTTGTTTTGTTCCATCTTTAACTTGTGTTGTGCCGGGTTGACCCATTTACTAAACCGTGCCATGCCATTCTTTAATCGTGTTGTGTCGTGCTGTGCCGACCGTTTACTTAATCGTGCCGTGCCATTTTGTAATCGTGTCGTGCCCGTGCCGGCACATCTCCAAGTTTCGTCGATTTTTTTTTTGGATATCTAATAACTATAGCTATATTGACTTATTAAAAAGTATATCGTAACAATGTATAATCTAGCCGAGTTTCGGCGTATTGAGATTTCGCAAAATATTTGTATTGACTTGTTAAAAAGTGTATAACATATAATTAGAAAATATATCAATAAAAATTATAGAGCAATGTTACATGCACTAACTAGTGTACCAACTATTACACTAAATGTACACATGGCGTTACCACATCAATGCACTATTCAATACATGAATAGATTCATCCATTAAAAGAGTGCCACATGAACAGTTTGTGTAATAGTTGGTACATTAGTTAGTGCCTGTAACATTTCTCATAAAAATTACTCCATCCATCCCTTTTGAAATTACACGTAAAAAACACATTTCTCTATATAATTTTTTAATTTCTTTTAGGTTAAATTCCATGGACACCCCCTCATCTATTTCATTTTTCCTAGGACATCCCCTAACCCTTAAAAACGTCCATACTCACCCCCTCACCTTTCACCGTTAGCCATTCAGACCTCTTCTATTGCACAACCGTTTGTTGGTAAGACTTATGTCATTCCTTTGGTCAGTTTTCAGACCAAAATGCCCTTGCATGACTGAACACCACTATATATACACAATTAAACCCTACTTCCTCCATTTTAACAGGTCTTCATCTTTACATCTCATCATTATTTTTACTTTATAATTTTCCTCCAATAAAAAGACTAATTTAAAGAAAATTTGGCAAAATCAATAAAAAAAAAATCAGATGGATCTACAGACGGCAAGATCGGCCGCCGGCCTTCCTCCACATACTGCCGAAGTGCAACGGCGACCAAATCACCAACAGTAGATTCCGGCGACATCACCACCTGCACGGCACCAAGGCTCCTCTTAATCGTCATGTTCAGAAGCAACAACAGTCCAAGAAAAATCCAACTGAAAAGTATACAAAGGAAACTGCATATGATCTAATCCAAGTATTCGACATGGTCCGAGTAAAAGGTTGGAAAGTAATTGGGCAAAATGTAGAACCCAAATTTGTCATTAACATCTTCACATAGTTGTAAAAACAATACTTTAGATCTCAAAGACGTAATCTGGAATTCATCTGAATGAGAATGTGCAATGCAAATGCCTACGGACACACCTAAATGCATTGTATCTTTGGAAAAAATTGAATTGTAATTGCCCTTTCTTGAAATATTACGTTCTACGGGATTTATAATACGTACTTTTATAGATCAAAGGAAATAAATAAAAAATTTAAAAAACGACAACTGCTGCTTCTTCGACCAGAAAACAGGTTTGGCACCGTCCTTCAAGAACCATCAGCTTCGCTTAGCCCGAATCAAGAAGATCATGAAGGCCGAGGAAGACGTCCGGATGATCTCCAGAAGATCCACGATTACTTGGACCGACGTCTTCGATTTCTTGGTGGATATTGTGCCGAGAGAGGAAAATAAGGAGGAGGGGTGTTGTTGGGATGGGTGGATTGGTGGGGGTTGGTACTGCTATTATTACCCGCCGCCGCCTGGAGGGATGATGATGGGGCGGCCGAGCGGTGGAAGATGGTAAGTAGAGGATGAAAATAAGGGTCTGGGGAGAGAGAGAGAGGGGGCTTTAGTTGATTTTTTTAAAGGAGGGCGAAATAGTCATTTTCTTTACTTCGTTAACGGAGAAAGGGTTTTGACAATTTTGAATAGATGAGGGGGTGAGTATGGACGTTTTTAATGGTTAGGGGTGTCCTAGGAAAAATGAAATAGATGAGGGGGTCTCCGTGGAATTTAACCTTTGTTTTATACCAAATTTGGTGTAAAAAAATTTAAAAACGTTATACGAAAGTACATTCTCTCTCTCTCTCTCTCTCTCTCTCTCTCTCTCTAGGAAAGGTGTCAAACGGGTCGGGTCGTGTGGAATTTAACCCATTTAATTTCATGCCAAATTTTGTGCCAAAAAAATTTAAAAAACGTTTACTAAACATTCTCATTCTCTCTCTCTCTCTCTCTCCCATTTTTAATCATGCCGTCTTCGTGCCGGCCCCGTTTATTTAATTTCATGTCGTGTTTCATGTCGTGCCGTGCCATTTTGTAATCGTAATGCCATGCGTGCCATTTTTTAATCATGTCGTGTCAAGTTACATCGATTTTTTTTTGGATATCTAATAACTAAAGCTATATTGACTTATTAAAAAGTATATAACATATAATTCAAATTTTTTTGTATAATCTAGCTGAGTTTCGGCGTATTGAGATTTGCAAAATATTTGTATTGACTTATTAAAAAGTGTATAACATATAATTAGAAAATTCATCATTAAAAATTAAAATTTTTTGGTACATTAAAAATTTATATTTGTTGTGTTGTGCCCTAAGCCGTAAAGAAAATAGTAAACCCTAAATAAAATCTGAATACAGAGAAGAAGAATAATAGAGAGAGAGAGAGAGATGAAAGAAATATTCAACGATGCATTTTTCTCGTTTTCTTGCTTGCTTACAACTAAACCTCAAGAAGCCTTATAAAGGCCTATACCTCAAACTACCAGACGTTACCCAATGACAAAAAAACAAACTGCACTTAACAGTTTATTTAACAAAAATCTAACCAACTAGGTAACTCGTTCACACCCCCTTGCAAACTCATGGGTAGGGAGCGAACCATGAGTTTGGCAACAAGTAACAAAAACCGAGCAGTAGATAAAGGTTTGGTAAACACATCAGCCAGCTGATCATGTGTGCTAACATACTGAATCAGAAGTTGCTTGTCAATAACTTTGTCACGCGAAAAATGATAGTCAATTTTGATATGTTTGGTGCGAGTATGAAAAACGGGATTGTGAGCGAGGGCAATGGCGGACATATTATCACACCATAAAGACACTGGACGAGGGAAGTTCAGTTAGAAGTTGCATGATCCAAGTAATGTCGGAAGTTGTTAAGGCCAAGGCATGATACTCAACCTCTGTAGAGGAGAGAGCTACTGTACCTTGCTTTTTGGTAGACCATGACACAAGATTAGACCCCATAAAAATACAAAAAACAGTGGTGGATTTGCGATCAAGGGCATCCCCTGCCCAATCTGAATCGGAAAAGGCAGTGAGAACGGACTTGCTAGGCTGAAACACAGACCTTGACCCAAAGTACCCTTTATGTATCTGATGATGCATTTAACTGCAGTGAAGTGAAAGATGGTAGGACGATGCAAATGTTGACACACACTGTTCCCAACATGAGAAATTTCAGGCCTAGTTAATGTAAGGTACTACAAGGAGCCCACTAAACTCCTAAACAACTAAACATCAGAAAATGGTATAACAGAATTAGCATCATGGGAAGGTTTTACTGCAGCGGGGGTTACACTAGGTTTACACTCCACCATCCCAGCTTTGACTAAAAGTTTCTGAGCATACTTGGTTTGAGTTAACAATACCCCGTCAGCACTTCTATGCACCTCACTGCCAAGAAAAAAATGAAGATCACCCAGATCTTTCATAGCAAATGCAGAACTCATAGCAGTAATGATAGAAGAAACAAGAGCAGTGTCGCTACCTGTGATAATCAGATCATCTACGTAAACTAAAACTAGAACCAGATGAGAAGAGGATTGTTGAATGAACAAAGAAGTGTCTGTCCTACTTTGAATAAACCCATGTGCAAGCAAAAACTTGGACAACAACGTGTACCATGCTCGTGGGGCCTGTCTCAAACCATATAGAGATTTCTTAAGAAGGCAAACATGGCCTGGAGCAGCTGAGTTGGAATAACATGGTGGTTGTCTCATAAATACTACTTCATCAAGAACACCATGGAGGAAAGCATTTGACACATCAAGCTGCCTCAAAGGCCAATGGTTTGTAACAACAAGAGACAAAACAATTCGTAAGGTAGGTTGTTTGATAACAGGGCTAAATGTCTCACAAAAATCAGACCCTGCACATTGTTGATTCCCATTGGAAACTAGCCTAGCCTTATATCTGGCTATGGTCCCATCTGAATGCTTTTTGATTTTGAAAATCCATTGACAACCAATGAGATTGACATTAGGTGGACAAGTCACCAAGGTCCAAGTGTCCTGACTAATAAGAGCATCAAACTCTTCTTGCATAGCCTTTTTCCAAACTGGATGCTTGAGAGCTTCAATATATGACCTAGGCTCTCTAGTTAACAAATCTGAAGTAGTGGCAGTTAAAGATAAGGGATGTCTTGGTTTCACAATACCAGATTTTGACTTGGTTACCATAGAATGTGTGGATGGAACCAAAGTAGGGCAAGTAGAGACTGATGAACTCAGAGAAGAAGAAGAAACTACAGGGGAAGAGGAAGATGTACCACATTAAGCTATAAACTTGAGACTGAGACACAGTAGGAGGAAAAACATATGAAGGACAGGGTATAGGAGTAACAAAAGAAGAGAGTTCTGAATCACATTAAGCTAAAGGAATGTGAAATTTAGGTGGAGAGGAACAAGAAAAGAAGGTACTTTAGAAACTAACTTGAGATAAGGAAAGTCATGCTCGAGAAACTTAACATGTCTGGAAATAACAATCTTATTAGTGGTAGGATCAAAGCATCTGAAGCCTTTAGTGTTTTGACAATAACCAAGAAAAATACAAGGTTTAGATTTAAAAGAAAGCTTATTTGGAGCATATAGTACCATCCAAGGGAAACAACAAAATCCAAATGGTTTAAGAGTAAAGTAATCTGGGTCTTTATGATACAAAACTTTGTAAGGGACTTGAAAATGATTTGCTGAACTGGGCAGTTTGTTGATAAGATATATGGTTGTAGTTAGGGCTTCAAGCCAAAACTGTGTAGGCATGGAAGCTTGATGAAGAAGTGTGATTTTAGTTTCAACAATGTGTCTATGTTTTTTTTCAGCAATACCATTTTGTTCAGGTGTATTAGGACAAGAAGTTTGGTGCAAAATGCCAAGCTGAAGATACATATGAGACAAATACTTGTTGACAAATTCACCCCATTATCAGACCGAAACACTTTTATGGTATGATTAAACTGAGTAGAAACAAAGGCTCTAAATTCTGTTACTACTTGTTTAACCTCATACTTGTATCTTAGGGGAAAAATCCAAGTATACTTAGTAAAATCATCCAACACAAGTAGATAATATCTATAACCTTGAAATGAGGGAATAGGAGCTGGACCCCAAACATTCATATGAAGCAATTCAAATGGGGCAGAAGTCATAGATGTAGAAACAGGAAAAACAAGCTTATGACTTTTAGCAATGTTGCAGCTATAACAATCAAAGTGAAGTGGTTTGCTTACAAGTAGATGAAATTCATTAACAAGTGAGCCAAACAAAGACAAACTAGGGTGGCCAAGTCTTTGATGCCACAACAAAACATTGAAAGACTGACTAATAAAAGCTGTAGGAGAAGACTGACTAGTACAAGGAGAGATGGATATAGAGTCTCCACATGGTATCAGAGCGAGGCCCATTCCATCCCACATTTTTTAAAAAAAACCCCACATTGACCCCATTCAAAAAAATTTGCAAAAAAAAAATCCACGCCTCACGATGCGGCCCAGAGGAGGGATGTTAAGAAATGTTGTCCCACATTGCTTAGTAGTGGAATGAGTGATCACTTAATATATGTTGGGACCTCTCCACTCATTGCCAATTGGCTTTGAGATGGACATAAAGTTTCCACAAGTCGTGCCCCATGCCGTGTTGTGCCGCGTCTAGCCCACTTCCGCGTCGTCGTCGTCAAACCAGTGCCAACCGTTTGCCGTCGTGCCGTGCCTATCTAAAAGTGTGCTCGTGCCATGCCGTGCCTATCTAAAAGTGTGCTCGTGCCATGCCGTGCCACATTTAAACGTGTCGTGTTGTACTATGTCGTGCCACATTTAAACGTGTCGTGTTGTACTGTGTCCGTGTCAGCCCGGCCCGTTTGACACCTCTATAAATTTCTTTCTTTTAGGCAAAGAGTATGGGATTGTTGATTACCTAAAAGAATAAGCAATCTCTCTCGCTCTAGACATTTGCTCCTCTCTCTCTCTCTCTCTCTCTCTCTCTCTCTCTCTCTCTCCATACTATTTCTCAGTCAGGGATTTGCTCCGGGGGTGGGGCTGCCTCCACCACCTTCCACTTCCTCACCTATTTCGAGCTCTAACCCACCTTCATCTCCCGTCATCCTCTTCTCCTAATTAAGGCTCGATTTGTTCTCACCTTGGCTCCACTTCGGTTTCCCTTGGGGTCCTTGTTAGAGTCGAATAAACCATTGCGGAAAAATACGATTTCAAAATTTTGTTTCTAATCTACATCTTAACACAGACGTAAAGTTTCATGACAAAGGGTTACAATTTTACCTTTCAAGTTCAAAGAACTAAAACCTACTTTGGATAGGAAAATGTTGATTCCTTCTTGCTCCTTGCACCCTAGAGATCTTCAGCCCTATGACCCAAAAGAACAGTAGCCAAAGGGTTTGCGGGAACCCTATAATTTTTTTTTTTGTAATTTCTCAACCGTGATTTGTAAAATCAAAACCTTTGTTTGTGATTTGTTCTGACGTTGGATCTAGTTCGTCTTAACTGTTTCAACTAAATTTTTTTTCCCCTCTTGAGGAAGAATAATGAACTTGTAAATGGATGATGATGTTGAAATATTTTTGTGTCCTTTGGTTATAATACCCAAGGAAACTAAACATACACATTCAATTAGTAGAATTTACGCAAAACTTTAACTGCAATGAAAACGCTCATTGAATCAGCTTCTTTTTTAACAATTAACTTTAACTGCAATGAAAGCATGAAGCTTCTTTTTTACTTACCAAAGAAAACATGAAGCTTCTTTTTTACTACACTAATGTTGAAGTTTTCATTAGTGGGTTGGTCCATAATTCAATAAGTTTATATGCCCAAAGAGTCAAAGGGGGAATAGTATTCTGATTCTCTAGAAACGTCGCAAATCTTGCGCATCTCACGCCATATCTTATCACTCGAAACTTACATACTAATTAAAATGACAGTGATGGTTGGACATAATTAAAATTACATAATTATGTTTTGGATATCAGACGTCAGAACAGCTTATGAGTAGTTACTAGCATTTTTAAAAGCAACAATGCTATAGGGAACCTGGGGGGTGCTGTGCATACCCCATGCATAGCAACACGATCGCCGAGCCGTTTTTTTATTTAAAATATGTTTTTAAGATTCACTGGAAAAAAAAAATACAACTCATTTGCCAAAAATCAACTTGATCAGATATCATTTAGTTGATTTCGAACACAAATAATTTGAAAAAGTGATTTTTTCAGTGTTTTACCAATATTGAGTTCCTTTTGTTTTCAAAGTAATTTAAAAACGATAACCTACTTAAAGATATCCGATCAAGTTAATTTTTTTTTGCATACGTATTATTGTTTTGTCAAATGTTGTGAACGTCTGTCGATCGTTGAAAAATGCCATCGTTGAACCCCGATTATGTTTTGGATATCAGACGTCAGACGGTGATTATGGGATAGTTACAGCATTTTTTCATGCTGGAATGAAATGATACCTAACTTTGCAGACTCACGTACACACAAGGAGAAACCCATTATTTCAGGTGGATGGACCACATATGGGTTTTATCTCTGCCACATTCAAAGTGTGCAACCGTGCAAGGTGTAGGTGTACCCATATTATTTTTGTTTTAAAAGAATTTCACAAATTGAATGTTATTACAACGAATTGGTTTTTTTTGTTGTATTTGAGAATTGAACACTCGTGTGATGGTCTTTCGCTTTGATTTTGCTTTCCATGTTCGAAGTTCACATATTGTCTTACTGTTCTTTGACCGTTCTTTTGGCAATTTTTTTAACGGAAATATCCAAAGACCTTATTGAATTTGTATTTCTCAGTGTCACTATTTCAATTGTATTGCCAATCAGTAAGAGTGTTTTGGCTAAATAATGGAGTTGGATTTTATTTTTTGCTATTCAAATTTTTTTTGCGTTCGTTATTTACCCATTGATTTTTTTTTGTGTGTGTGGATTATTGATTTGTCTGAATAAGAGAAATCTAAAAAATAAGAAATAATTGATCAAAATCTTTAAAATGTTTAATAAAGAAAATACTAATCTGATAAAAAAAAAAGAGACAAAAATAATCCAAAGAGATAAACTTTTGGGATTATTTTTCTTTATGCACAAAAAAATTTGGTTTGATTAAAAATTTATCCTTTTAGATTTCTCTCATTAAACCGAACCAATAATCTACCAAAAAATTGACGCACAACTAACAAATGCGATTTTTTTAATGGGACAAAATAATTTAGGTCAATTATTTAGCTAAAACACCCATGCCTTGTTTGATTCGCGGACTAAAACAGATAGGATTGATAAAAGATACTAATTTGTCCGAATCTCACACAATCCTGTGCGGGAATAATTTAGTCCTGAATCTCACACAATCCTCTGTTTGATTCGTGCAGGATTAACATCAGGATATCCCATGTTTTGGCTAATCCTCTGTTTGGTTTTCTATACCAAATTTCGGGATTAATATCAGGACTATCTATTTCTCTCTCTCTCTCTCTCTCTCTCTCTCTCCAACTCTCAAACCCATTTCAACCAATTATTTTTTTCAAAATCAAATGCAATAATAATTCTTGAAAAAGTTTAACATGAATTTTTCGTAACCAAGTTGAAAATTTTCTAGCATTCTCAAAGCATTTTTTTCAAACTTGTTCCAACCAATTCAATTCCCCAAAATTGGCAACAAACTTTCGTATATTCCTGTTTCATAGCAACTTCAAAGTTCATCATGCCAAGGGTACCGAGAAAAATAGTCCGGCTTTATTTAGTCCCACCCCCCCACGTATTGTGTAATCCCATGCGTATTGGATAAAAATTGTCCTGGGATTGTTAATCCCGTGCTATTTTTCGGGAACCAAAAAGGGATTGTGCGGGATTAGATACAAATAATCCAATCCCAGGTACCTAATACCCGAATCAAACGAGGCCCATATAATACAATTTCGTAGTAAGTGAATATAAGGTACAAAAGATAGGCCGTTTAGTTGGGGTGTGATTGACAATCAGGGTTGCGTTTGTCCCCTATGCCACACGAGGCTTGAGTCCCATGTTACTTTGTCTCCAGCCATGTTTTTGGTCTCAAATATTGGCTAAATGTGGAATGTTAAGAGCACCTATTCATGTGTGATGTGTCCTCCAGGTTTGATAGATAAAGCAGGGGTAATAAGGCGAATACTTTAGTTTTCAAGATTTTCTTTGCAGCTTCTGCACGCCACTCCGCCTTACAAGACCCCCGATTTCTATAGAACCTGGCATAATAGAGAACACTTTTCCTTGAAAAATTGTGGCATTCCTGGCCCTCCACAAACGGGAATCGGCGGTCACGTAGGGTGAGACTCGAGAGTGCCGTACAGGGATAGTAGTGCACAATTTGGTCTATTCAAAATATTTTCAACAGTTCAGATTTCATATATATTATCCTAGATGATGGAGTATTTGTTTAACTCGTAAAATAATCTGGACAGTTGGAAACACTTTGGACAGTCAAAATCGTGCACTACAACCCCGTAAGGCACTCCGCCCTACAGGACCCCGGGTCCGCTTCTATAGGCTTATGTCCCTTATATTGGTGTTTGGACTTTGGAGGAAAATTTATGGGTTGGATTGGAATGTGTCTCTGCCGTTTAGCTGTTATGTTCAATATTTTCCTTCTTAGCCTTTGTTTTGTTGTTGCACAGTGGTTGTATATTTTAGTTTGGTTTTGTTGTGTATGTTGTAATTTCGGGGTTTTCTAGGTCGTTCCCCATTGCCTCTCTTTTTAGATGCTCCTTTAATATATAAAAAGTGACTCACCAAAAAAAAAAGTACTAAGTGAATTACATTCAAGAAATAAAATTATTTATGGATGGGGTGCAAACGGGGTGTTTGCACCGTGCAGATTTCGACCGTCCATTCCGAGATCCAACAGCTCGGAGCGGTGATCTCTCTCTCTCCCCTCCTTAATTGCAATTCAGATGTTAACAAAAAAGAAAAGAAAAGAGAAATGCCTCCGACCCATTGGATCTCGGGATAGACGACCAAGATCCGCGCGTTGCACCGCGTCCGTAAATAAGTTTATCTCTTCATTTCAATAAGACATTCAATTTTGTCAAAAAATTAAACTCGCTACACTGATTAGCCAAACAAACATAACTAATTAAAAATCACCACTTCATCTTCTGGTTTAGGGTGATTGGTTTGATGGAAAATGAAAAGAAATGACGAAAAACAAAATTAATTCCATCCCATTTAGGAGAACTAATTAAACAAGGCAATACCAAAACTACAACAAATTAAACCAAAATTAAAAACCATGTGATCTCTCTTTTACGAAGGATATTCTCAAAGCACAAAAACAAATTTCAACCACAATTGTTCACGAACTGCTGTAAGTGCTCACTACAAGCCCCGAGTCCGTTGAAACTACAATTTACTAACACATAAATTAGCTATCACGTCTATAAGACAACTCTCTCTCTCTCTCCAACGGCTCAGAGCGGTGATATCTCTCTCCTCCTTAATTGTAATTCAGATGTTAAAAAAAAAAGAGCAACGAAAAACAAAATGAATTCCATCCCATTTTGGGGAACTAATTAAACATGGCAATACAAAACTACAACAAATTAAACCAAAATTAAAAACCATATGACCTCTCTTTCATGAAGGAAATATTCTCAAAGCACGAAAACAATTTTCAACCACAATTGTTCACGGACTGCTGTAATTGCTCACTACGAGCCCGAGTCCGATGAAACTACAATTTACTAACACATAAATTAGTTATCACGTCTATAACACTCTCTCTCTCTCTCTCTCTCTCTCTCTCTCTCTCTCACGCAGAGACATACTAAGGAACATACTCTCCTTGTCTCTGTGGATAGTACCCCTGCTGCCTCTCATACTCTTCCATTGAATCAAACTCATTCTCACCTTTACCATTATCATAACCTTCGCTCTTTCCATTTCCCGAATCGTACAACGCGCTGTAATGGTTATTCTCAGTCTTGGAGTTGTAAGAATACTTCCCATTCTCCATAAATCTCGTGTCGCTCATCCCCTGTTTCTCACTCACGTAACCGCTACCACCGTTATAGTTGTTGGCGTAGCCATTCGCGTTATACGAATTTTGGTTGTTCGAGTACCCATTGTTGTTGCTGTTGTATGTGTACCCCGTCCCCTGTTTCTCACTCACATAACCGCTACCACCGTTGTAATTGTTGGCGTACCCGTTCGCGTTATACGAATTTTGGTTGTTCGAGTACCCATTGTTGTTGTTGTTGTAAGTGTATCCCGTCTCCCCTTTCTCGTAATTTTCGCTCAACTCTTCGTTCTGGAATTCGCTTCCTTCGTCAGGAAAGACAGCAGTAGTCGTCTTTGTCGGAAGAAACTCGTCGGACTTCTGACCGTAAAGGCCGTACCCCGTCTCTGAAGGCTTTACTTCCGTTGCAGCTGGTGCAGGTGAAGGTGAAGGTGAAAGTGAAGGTGAAGGTGACGGTGCAAATTCAGGCGGTTCAGAGATTATGGCATTGTTGGTGGGGGTGGTGGTGGTGTGAGTGGCCTTGCTAAAGAACAATCTCTCTCTAGCTTCAGCTCGGAGAGAGGTGGAGATCAAAATGAGGAAGAGAAAAGAGACAGGTTTTGCAGAGTGAGCCATGAAAGAGGTAGAAAAGAAGCACAAAGTTTTGGGTGTTAAGATTTTGTGCTTCTGAAGTGGTTATATATAGATGGATAAATGAATAAAGACCCTTGTTTTTCACTCTTCTGTGTCTGTGAAAATTGCCGGGATAGTGTGCGGGGATTGAGGGGAGAGGGAGGAATGGTGGGGTAGGAAATTATGACATTTTGAGCAGGCTCCATGTGCAATCTTATGAGACTGTCTTAACAAAAGAAAAAGCACACTACCGTAAAGTCAAAAGTCTGTTGGATAATTGGATTTTGCTTTCTATTCTCGAAGGCGAGGGAGTGATTCGGTGAACCGTGAATTCGGTTTGACAAAAAACGTTTTGAATTTTAAGTGGATTAATGGCCCAACACGGATCCAAAAATAATAAATTGTGACTCGCAGTCCGGACATGGATTTTGATTTTGAAACCGTGGATTAACCGATCCGGACCGTGAAATTTTATTATATATAATTTTTAAAAAATAATATATATATGTATGTATGTATGTATAAATAATTTTACCACTTTCATAAATATTGTCAATTTGATATAGGGTTATAATGTTATCTCCTATAAAATCTAGGAGGTAAATTGGAATGTTACCTCATTTGATGTATTAATTCTACTGTCGTGCATTTGTATTGGACTTTAATCAATTCAGTAGTTGTTCACTGTTTTTTTTGTTTCTATTAAACGGTCTTTGTTTCTATTCCACTATGTAACTGAACTAAGCTGCATGCTTTCCACTGCTACTTGTTTAGGCCCCGGTTGTGTCATCACATGCTCCATCTAAGGTCTCTCTGTTTTCTACCTTGGATTTTCCAGGATTTTATTTTGATGAAACTGTTTGTTGCTTGTTTACGTATGACATGTAATCCGTGGATAAATTTGGAACCGATCCGTGACTCGTGGATCGAATTGAAACCGAACCGTGAGACTTTTGGTCAGACACGAATTGTATTTTCTAAAAACCGTGACTCGCGGATTAGGATTGGATTCATGCCAATCCGATTCGGACCGTGTACACCCTTAGGAGTGATTATTCGGTGCTCCTGGGATTAGCACTGATATTACGTGGTGTTTGAGGGGTCTTCTTCATCATACATTGTTGTGGGAGCGACAGTGGCATAGCTAGAAAATCGTATCAGTATGGGCACAATTTTTATTGTATAGTATTTTGTAAGAATCTAACATGTATGCCTTAAATCACTCGACTTTTGTTCAAGAGACTTGTCTTTTATGATAATATATTAAATATAATTCCATGAAAACGTAATAGTTTTGAGGCAAAAATTCAGTGAATTGAAACTTGGTGCCCTAACATTCTTCTCCATCATTTTTTTTATCTACCTTCATCATCATATACTATTTGTCTTGAGTCTCACATAAATATGTGTAGGAGAATGGCGTTATAACACCATGTGATGGTGCCCCAAGAGCACTCAATAATTTTTTATATACAAAAGTGATGTACCAATTGAAACTTAAATATATTTTTCTACAAAAATCCAGAAAAAACCCCTCAAAATCCAGTCCCACACTGGTCCTAAGGTGGCTCCGCCACTGGAGAGTGCCATACTTGATGGTGGAGTCCACACTAATATGTGATGAAAAAGATTCTAGAGCACTACGCGTGATGGCGCTATGAGAACAAATAATAATTTTCCCAAAGCAAGGTTTACAATTGGGGAAAAAGTGAAAAAGAAGAGAGATTTGTTGAGTTCCTTTAAAATATGTAGGGTAGCTTGGGATAAAAGAAATGGGGTCCACCTCACTTTGGTAGTTGAGTTAGTTAGGGATGCAGATTAAACTTTATGTTTTTGTCTCTTGGTGAGTAATTCTTCTTGTAAAATATATATTTTTGATTAGTTAAAATATCCGAACTAATTTATGTTTATCTTGATTAATTTTTGGAGACTAATCGTATCTAAAGGCCCAACAACCAATTAACCTACCCCTGGTCGTATAATATGGAGAGCTTCGTATGTAGGTAAAAACAAGAAACTGAGCATCAATTGTTGTAATTATAACAAGACAGGTCTGCGGTGGCATTCTATTTGCTTCTATTTTTGCTTCTATTTCATCAGGAGACATAAATTACAGGAATAAAATGTTGTTAGATGAATCTCATGCCATATGGGATAAGCTTTTTGGAATTAGCTATGATGGTGATGATAGTGAGGTCATAAGCAAGATTGTTGAGATTGAAGCCCTTAATAAGGAAGGCAAGGGCTGACATTAATCTCTAATTTTCTCCTCTGGTTTGTTTTGTTTGGCTTGGTTTGTTTTAGATGGTTGCTTCAGGTGTTTTATGGTCTTTTCTCCGGTTTTCTTTTGGCTTATGAGGGTTTGCTTTCGAGTGGTGGTGTTCTTTGTTTTTTTTGCTGTCTGGAGCTTAGGTGTTGAGCTTTTGGTTTTCTTTTGTTTGTTTGGCTATCTCCTTGTCAGCCTTTCAATCATTTGGGTCTCGAAAGCTTCTTGGTTTTCTCTTGTCCCGTTTAATCATGTATCTTTGATATTTGATTAATAAAATCATTTTTTGCCGTGCAAAAAAAAATTATAGGAAGACATTTGCAATTAGGAATCAATACCTATTATGAAATTTCATTTGGGTCCAAGCAGAATGCCAACAATTTCATAGTTCAAATGATTTATATTGTTTTTCTCGATCGATCAAGTGTTTGTGCATTGGCAAAACTAGAGCATGAAATGGTCTGTCTTCGTTTTCACTTTAATTAACTACGGTATAAGCTATACTAGAATTACCACTCCAAACTTTTTTTAGATTTATACATCAGTTTTTTTTTTTTTGGTGCTTCGGAAAATTATTATACATCAGTTTTACGTGTATGGGTCTTTGGACTTTGGCTTTATTTTTTTAATCACAGTGTTTAGAGCATCCTCATCAGGGGAGGCAAATGCCCCTGATGGCTAAGTTGTTGAGTGAAAGGGGAAAAAACCCCCCAAAATCAGACTCAACAATTTTTTTGTAAATCTACAAAAATTATATAACTTTGCTACAGTAACTCGGTAAATCCTTTGAGACACTATTCACAGGTTAAAGCAATTCTCTCTCCTGACTTCCTGAATAGAGAGTCTGATTTTGCGAGTTTTTGAAAAAGTGACTTGTTAATTTATAAAAGGTGTTTTTGAGGTTAAATTTGGCCCAATTTTTGTTAAGCCTAATGAGGATGCTCTTACTTTTGGGTCTTTGTCAATATATTTTGGTTTTGCTTTTTCGTGTGCATTAGGTCCCTTATTTTTCTTGTATTAGCTGCACACAATAAATTGTAATACTATTTTTTATATTTATATATTTCTTCCCTTCCACAAAACACGCTTTAGCTTTGTGAGAGAGTGCATGTAAGAGGAGCATTATTGGCATTGCTCTTGTTATTGTCTCATTTTGCTTTGAAGGATTTAATTGTTACCTTCCCTTTTTTCCCCATTTTCAAAAAAAAAAAAAAATTCAAAAAGATTCTTTCCTTTTGAAAAGATTTTCTCTCCACTTTTATTACCTTATTATTTTGAATCCGGGGGAGGTGTTGTGCGGTACATGTTGTGCACCGTGTTGTGCGGCAAAACGACGTAGTTTTGTTCATTTTCTTGGTACACTTCAATAGGCCCTGTTTGGAGAATTAATTTTGAGGTTCAATTTTAGGAGATTTAGACTCTTTGGGATATGATATAATAGTTTTAGGCACTTGGATTTAGGCACTTTGGGTTTAGGGTTTAGACACTTTGTAGTGACTTTTTCCTTCTTCCAAACAAGGTCTTTGGAAGCTTTAGATGTGTGCCAAAAACTACGTCGTTTTACCGCACAACACGGCGCACAACACCTACCGCACAACACCCACCCCGGATCCTATTATTTCATTTCTCTCTCTATCTCTCTTTAATCATTAACTCATTATTCTCATTTTCAAAACCTCAACCACACACTATCTCAAAAATTCTTCTCAAAATTTTCTTTTCAAAATCCATCCAAACACAGCAGCCTTCCGGTCATTCAAATTGACGTGCTTAAATCCTTCTTCCAGTTTAATAGGAGTACTTGATTAATGTTTGTTGGTTTTTTTTTATTTTTATTTTTTAACGTGATTAGTGGAAGAAAATTCAGGGGGTCAAACGTGTTCCTAGATTTTCCTGCCGTTAATTTTTTTATTTTATTTTGATAACCAGGTGTTTCGGTCAGCTTACGTGCACCTTGACTAATCATGGGGACCATAAACCCACCATCCACTAGCGGGGGAGCAAATGCTCTACATATACTGGCTCCAAATGAATTGATAACACTTGAGAGGTTTCGAACTTGAGATCTTAAGAGAGAGCAAACCCGTAAATCTTAGGCCTTAACCAATAAGCAAACCCCTACCGTGTGTTGTGTGTTAATTGTTGATCTGAAGCGTCCATCTTGCAGGACCCACAGAGTAGTATATTCATGCGAAAATCAGTTTGATCAGACATCGAGAGGTATATCAACTTTGCAATTTTGTTTTATAAAATGGGTGGTCATGATCACTTTAATTTTAAAATTATTGACAGAACCAAACAGTCCATCTTCTAAACAAAAAATCAAAATTTGATATACTTATCGATGTCCGATTAATTTGATTTTTTTGCATAGATGTACTTTCTACGGGCCGATAAGATGAACTGTTCAGATTAAGATTAGAATAAAAAATGCACTGTAAAGTCCACAATGGCTGTAGTGGAAAATTGTATTTTTTACACCAGTGGCGTAAAAAAATTATTCTCCTAGCACCATGTATATTGGAAGATAAGTGGACTGATAATTCTATGGATACCGATCATCTGTGCACCGATGGTGCAAGATTAGTACTCGGTTCCATTTTGCGTCCCACACAATTGATCCGCTCCGTTCATTAATTTTAAATAATTTTTGCAAGTGACTTAGGAAAAAATCAATACAATTGGATACTTGCAAGTGCTTGATCCAAGTACTAATTTTTCATTTAGAATATATTTGGGTCAAGCACTTGCAAATCCAACAAATTTTTTCCTGGGCCATTCGAAAAACATTCTAAAATTAATGAAGGCTACGAATCATTATGTCGGACTCAGAAGTAAATCTCACAGGCCTATCTATTGGGCAGATGGTCTGTACCCATGGATGAGTTGCTTTTAACGACAATTGGATCATATGTTCAAAGGACAAAGAAAGTCAAGAAGTAAAAGAGAAAGGTAAAACATGAACGCTGCTACGTGCACAGACGGGTTGGGACCGACGGCGTACGACGGCGTTGTGGGTCCCAAACGGTCGATCCGAGCCGTTCATCGTTCTCAGAATCGAATTTCGAGTGGGCCGACGCGGGAATCGAGGCAATCGGACGGCTGTATGAGCTCGATCCAAAATCACCCCATTTCATCGATCGACCGTTTGGGACCCACAACGGCGTTGGCGACGCCATTGGTACGCCGTCGGTGCATTTGGGTCGGTGCGGAAGGAATTACCGGTAAAACACATGGGGTAAATCAGGCTAACTTTCCGGAAAATGATTTTCTGAAACTTTTAAACGTAATTTTGTATTAAAAGACAGAAAAAATGTGTGATTATCAATAAAGGGGTGTGGATATCACTTGTCGTTTCCTAATTATCTAAACTGGCTAAACGGATTAAATGGGCTAAAGTCAACAAAAATACGAACTTCAAAATAAATTATTCTACTCGCATGCATCAACTAAAAATCCACATAACATAAATAATTTGTTTAAAGTATGAAAACCTCACTCAACGAAATCTATATTCATTGATAATCAAATTGACGTGTTTTTAAAACATGTTTTCGGTTTAATATTTGATTGATGGTAGTTGGTTTTTGAGCACGATGGCTGGATGAAAATGAAGGGGTCAAACGAGTTCCTAGATTTCAGATTATTTCTTTGACTTTTGAATGAATAAGTAAAAAAATGAGAGCCTCTTTTTCTGATTTTTTGCAGTTTGTATTTTTGACTTTTTGAATTATGGCCAAAATATATTATTGAATCCCTAAAGTATTTGAGAGATATGTGTAGAATATTTTTAATTTAATAATAGGAGTAGTGTTCGGGAGATGTTCATAATACATTCTATAGGTCTTTTTGATAACGAAAAATGATAAAAATGAAAATTGAGAAGTCAAAAAACTCATCTCCTCCTACTTTTTACTTCTCTTCTCTAATCTCAATTTCAGAGCATAAAAAAATAATTAAGAAAAAAACGTTGTTCCATTGATATTTGATTGCCATAGCACCAAAAATTTATAATTTTGCAGTGCCAATCCAGGAGCCCTGAATTTTTTTAACCTTATCATAATGTCAACTTTTATTTGTGTGTGTTACATTGATACTAACAATTATTATAAAACTAAATAGCCCAATACATCAAGTTTTACACAAGGGTAAAAGAATCTAGAGATACTTGGATTCGTCTTCAATTGGGGGATTTCTATCTGAGCTCGAACGCAACGAAAAACTGATGAGCGAGCTCGAGCCAAGCTTGCTCTGGTTTGAGTCGAACTATAACTTGTTCACGAGTCTTAGAGTACCCTCATGTGACTGAACAAATCCCATTTTTGGTAAAAGTGAAAGGCAGAAAAACAAAAACTCTCCCACATCAGCCTGGGTCCTGCTACGTGTACAGAGCGTAGTGCACAGAAAATGTACAAATCGTGCTCGGGGACCCACTTTTGAGTTCCACACGAGTGATCCGAACCGTTCATTCTTCTTAGAACATTTTTTTGAGTGGGCTCACAAAAATTCATCTCAATCGAACAGTTAGAAGTGGTCGAACCAAAGGCCCACTCGTAAAAATGTAAAAACGTGGGTCCCTGAGCACGATTTGTGCATTCTTTGTACCTATGGGTCGGTACCCATAGGTTTTCCGGATAGCTACTCCAACTTAACAATATGTTTTGGCTACAATGATTTAACAAAGAAGAGGAGGCCCTATTCACATAACAAAACAAAACACCATCAAAATTTGTGAAGAAATAAAAGGGGTGTGGTATTTGAACAGAAAAATCGAAGTAGAATAGAGAGTCGGATTTGATAAGTTTTTAGAAAAGTGGCTCGCGCATAATTTTTAGATTATTTTTGTCTCTTTTGTACCTTTTAAAATCTTGAGCATAATTTTATACTCCACTTTTGAGATTCCTCGCGTCGAGACAAACTAAGAAACCAAAAAAAAAAAACCGACGCAAAACTAACAAATAATCTAAAACAATTCATTTGACTGATTTGTTTGTTTGCTATATTTTAGAACGTACCGACCTTAATAGCTTATCCCATTGAATTAGGGGGGTCCTATCCGAGTGGAGCTCAATGAAAATTTGAAAAGCGAGCTCAAACCATGCTTGCTTAGTTTTGAGTAAAACTAGAACTTGTTCACGAGCAATATTTTAAAATGTAAAAAATGCCCTTGTTCATTAGCAATATTTTAGAATGTAAAAAAGGCCCCATATGGTTTATTAGTGTAAAAATACCCATATGTCGTACTATATGTTAGGTTTAGGTGGGTCACACATTGGACTTCTCCTCATCTTCCACATCATCTTGGTGTGCATGTAGTGTGCATAAATGGTCTACCCATACCATTTTCCTATTTGAAGAGATAAATTCCCCGTGTGGTGGGACGATATAGAGAGCCAAGCTAATAAATGCACAGGGTACACCTATTAATGGAGAAGAGACTATAAACTTTGAAACTACTCCTGTATAGAGAAACAAAAACCAAACCCAAGGCTCATCTTCCCCACCTCCTCGCCTCCACACAATGTGCCATGATTTCCTTTCCGTCAAACCCCTTCCTCACCATCACCACCTGATCGCCTCTACTTCACGTCGCCTGATATCCTTTCCTTTTTCAATGGTATTGATCAGGAAGTAAGATGGCTATAAATAGCCCTTTTGTTTGCTGCATCTACAGACCCTACAAAGACCAAACATAGCCCAGTGGAGGGTGTTACTTGGTTGAAACTGCTTCTCGCCATCGTAAGACGGTGGCAATAGCAACACAAGGACAGACGAACAATCTGCTATACACACCGAATTCACATTTCATCCAAAAATTCAGTGGCTGGCCGTTGGGAGATGTCCAGGAATGGAACCATGAAAGAGACCTAGAAGATTGGATTGAAAAGATCTATTACTACTCCTTCCTCGAGCACAACATTGAAAGTAAGTATTCTCGCCCACACTTTGCACCGGGAGCAATCTGTAAGGATATTGACAACCCAAAAATATTAAGTGCTACTGAGATTATTAGGTAAACAAAGAAGCTAATTGCAACAGGGCAAAGATATCTATGGCTTAGGTTAATGATCATTATTTAACATACCTCAATCAATGCTCTCCCAAAATAGGCTAAGTGCAGAGCTATGATGTATTACTAATGTCTGCATATCCATTCACCATGATATCCAAGTTTAGATGATGGTGTATAATTTAACGGGTTCTTTGGAAAAAATAGGGGTGACGCACAAAACGGCATAGTCTGATTTCCATTAATATGTTGCTTAAGAGGGCAAGTTGGATCTGGATATGAAGGACCTAATTATTTAACATCCTAGGACAACCAATTCAAAGGGGTCCTATTTTGCTATGTCCTATATTTAAATGAGAAAGTCCTTCAAAGGAATGAATTTAGAAACTTGCTAACATGAGAATGATGCAATTACTTGTTCGTTGTTCCATTTAGTGGAAAAGCATTGCCCTTCAATTTTGTGATTATGGAAGTTGGTCAATTCCCTCCATTAAAATACTCTAGTGATAAACTAAATGGCTAAATATAGGATAACTTTTAAGGAGTGTTTTTGGTCAACCACATTTTTCGGATAACAAAAATCCACCCCTTGATATTTGCAGATGCAGATCGAGCTTGGTTTGTCAAAAAGGGTCACAAACAACAATCCATACGCTCGACTGGTAAAAAAATAATAAATGCCTTGTAGCTCACTTTCTATAATTATTTATTGGCTGAATGCCTTTGAGCCGCCTGCAACTAAATCAACCAAATTGGATGTTGACAGACACTCCCTGCTGGCTACCAACATATCTTACAGAGATAGGCTCGAGAGGTGTGGATACTGCTTAAAAATGGTTCGAGGGTGTGGCCAGTGCAGATAGTTGATAATCAATTCCATGCGGGATGGACAAAATTCTATCGAGCACATGCGCTTAACTCTGACTATGAGATCTTCTTCGGGTGTGAGAGAAACTGGATCTACGAGGTCGCTATATTTGACTAGTATCATGCTAGACTTCAATACTCATGGTCAAACCCAAATGATATCCTCGAGTTCATTTACCGACCACTTGGTAAGCCAATAACATATTTTCCAAAAAAATCCATGTTAGAACACATTTTGTAGAGCATAACTTTGATAACGAAATAATATGAAACAGCTGGCTTGAGAACCTCGATCCTGCCCTCCATCCTTTTCAACTAACAAGCACTTATGCAATTTAGCTACCGCTGCGAACATGGAACTCATATCTGTCAGGTATGGCCCTATTTTATTTTCACTAACTTTAACAGCTACCTTAATTTTTTTGGAGCCTCGAGAAGCCCTGTCGAGAGGAGGATCAAGGGCCCCTCTTCATTCTTTACAGAGTTCCAAACCTTTCTTCAACATAGGTGACAACCCTTTCCCTACAGCTTATTGGTCTGAGTGAGGGAACGACCATACCAGCGACGTAAAAAGAACGAATATGCATGGTCACCTAATATCACACATTGACATGGTACATTCTATGGCAGGAGTTCACGCGTCGCTTGGGACCAATCTTATCTAACATTGAAGAATATGAAGTCATCTTCGAATTGGACCTACACGAGTGGACAGTCCCTATTCAGCAAGGTGTGCTACACAGGGCAAGCTTTGAAGCATTCATTGCAGATCTCAACCTCGGGACATCAAACTATGTCCTTGTAACTATCTCACCACAAATGGTTGCACGTGTCATTGTCTTTGGCTTCAATGGGGTGGAGAAGGTATCCTTATGGTTCTAAGTTATTAAACTAGGGATAACATACTGCATACTTTTTTAGGGCTACACACTTTGATGTTTTGAGGCTTAATGCAATTTGTTATGGTGGGTTAGATGTAGTAAACTCCATGGAACTATGTTGTATACAATGACTTACTCTTTTGTCATGAGAGGAATCGTAGAAAGGGAAACTAGGAAATCCCAGCTGCGGTAACAAGGAAGATAGTAATAGTTAATGTCTATAAATGCCTCAGTTCGTATGTACATAATCCCTACTACTTTGCTATTATATGTCATCACTCTGTTATGCTTCTCGTGATTCACTCATCTTCTCTGGTTGATAATTCCAAATTGATCATTTGTTTGTGTATCAGCTAGCTGGGGAAATGGTAGCAAGGTCTAGGGAACTATAATTTTCTAATTCGATAGTTCATTCCATTTTCGGCTCAAGTTTTTCACTGTTTTCATCGGAGCACAGTGGTTCAAGTCTCAGGCTCTCAGTTTATACATTGAAAGGAAGAAAACCCAAGTAAATTTCATGAAACACCTTTGGTTGAGTGAGAATTTCTCTCTCCCTATGATCTGTACGATGAGAATGGCTTGGGTTTCTTCTATCCATCATACTGAATACAGATTGCCTTCCTCACTGTTTGTTGAATTGGTATGTTCCCGCGAAGTGTAATGTAACCATCTTTTTAAGTTTTGGGTATTATGTATTGCGCTATTGTTTGCTTAAACGGTTTGGTTTGGTCTACGAGGAAGAGTGGGGCTGCTTATGAGTTATGCTTTCCTGGTGCTTTTGTGGGTGTGTCTGATTTTTGCCCCGTCTTTTAGAGTACATAAAATAGTAATTGAGGATAAATTTTCAGAAATTGAAAAATGGGTTACTTTACCTCTCATGATAAGGGCTCTCGAGATTTCAAATTTCTCCCATGGTCAGTGTGATTGTTCTCTTATCCCATGGGTGAACGAAAGTCCCGTTGGATTTTGTTCATTTTGGGTGTGTTTTCAAAGAGTATTGTAACATTCCACTGTTTAACTTGGGTAAAGTTTAAAAGTAGAGCACTCTGGTTTTCTAATGACATTTTGTTAGGTATTCAAGCTCTTCGATTTGCATAACCAAGAAACAACTTAATTGATCAAACTTTCACCAGAATTCGATTCAATGATGGGCTTCTAAAGAAAACTCCGTGAAGAATTAACTGCAAGTGTATAAGCCTACCAACATGTTTTCCTGTCTTGATTCCTTAATTTCCCATGCTACTGTTTCTGCATTAGAGTCATGTCGATGTCCAATTTCCATGTTTGTACTACTAAGTATCACGTGATGCTTTGCTGGCATCTCCATGGTGAAAAAACAACAGTTAAAATTGTAATGCAATCAATAATTAAGTTTTTGTTTAAGGAAAAACTCGGATGCATACACTAGATTTTGTAACGACTAACTACTGTTTCATATTCATGAAGGTTCTTTGGTAAGTGCACGTGGTGGCTAGCTCATGCGATAAAGCTCTTGGATGCCCCACACTGCATCCCGTGATCGAGTCCCATTCCCCCTCCCCAATGTAATAAATTAGGAATGATGAATGACAAAAAAAAAAAAAAAAAAGTTTCTTTGGTAAGTGGCTACTTTCTGCATGGAACTTCTCATATGCCGGTTCTTCTAAAATTTCTATCAGTATGTTGCGGAAATGGCAGCAACTTCTAGGGAACTATAATTTTCTAATTCGGTAGTCCATTCTGTTTTCTATCAGCTTCTACATAATCAATGTTTTCTAATTCGTCAAAAATTATCCCACTCAGCCTCAAAACGATTGTCCACGATATGAATAGGCCAAACTTGAGCTCCACTCTTGAAGAGGACCCAAACATTACAATTGTAGACTTCGAAAAGATCTTCGAGGCTAACATGCATTAACTAGAGAAATAAGGTAGAGCAGTGAAGAACATAATTGGTACTCAAATACGTAGCGAGAATGAGAAATATATGGAATTATGCACTATTACGACAATGAGAGGAATTACAAACCTGATCATCAACATCGGTATTAGTGATCTCTTTCACTAACCAAAGGATCTCGTCATCTACGATAACAACAATAAGGGGCCTCCATTAAGAACAAGATGCAGAAAAGAAACGTAGAAGAAATAAATAAAATACATAAGGCCACTCTTGAGCGAAACTGACGGGCAGAATAGGACCGAACTTGGCGACGAAACGTGGGGATGCGTAATAAATCAAAGGGTCACTTCCCAAGCTCTTAGAGAACGCAACCTCTTCCAAGCGCCGGCAAGGGGTAACAAGAGAATAAATACCACTGTTACGTTTCGAATTATAATCGTGCCATTGGTAATGACAGCGAACAAAAGGAGTGGGAAGATCCATTACACTGCATTAAACCACAAAGGAAAGGAAAGGAAAGAAAAGGAAAGGAAAGAGAGACAGGTGAGGAAGATCAAAAGAAAAAACACACACATTAAACAGTAACAATACTCCGCCCAATGAACCAAAGTCTCCGCTAGAGAGCCTTCGCATCGGTATCGTTTGGGTTTGATCAGGTCGCGTGATCTTAAGATATGTTCGAAACAAGAAGAAAGAGACGATCACCTGCGTATTTGCTCGACAACTGAAGCTTGCTTCAAAGGCCGCCTTTTTGGGTACTTAAATAGGGGTTTGGTAATTTGGTTTGGTGGACATATTAAATTACGCAAAAAACCCTGCAAAAAATGAAAGTTTAAAACTCTCCACCAAACTACTTCATGGGCTTCCACTCTAAAACCCATGGGCAAGAATACGAAGAATGGGCCAATTTAAAAGGAAGGGAACAAAACGAGACCCAACTACAAACAAAGAACAGAAGGAACGGGCCAAGCCAAGTTTCAAGCAGCCCAAACAAAATAAAAGGCCCGCTAAAGCACCAACATATCCAAAAAACCAACAAAATAAGTCAACTTGGTATGCACCCCAAACAAAATAAAAGGCCGCTAAAGCACCAACATATCCGAAAAACCAACAAAATTCACCTAGTTGGTGAATCGCGTGCACACACAATGAGCATATGTGCGTGCGTGGAGTTTTAAACTAGTTATTACAAAACTAAATAGCCCAATACAGAAAGTTCTACACAAGGGAAAAAGAATCTAGAGATACTTGGATTTGTCTTGTAACCTTATCATATTATCAATTTTGTTTGTTTTACATTGTGTTTATGCTCAAATTTGGCATAAAATATGACAAGACCAAAAGTGATATTTTTCGGCCCAAGACGAGAGAAGGCCCATTGTAATTTTAATATTAACTGGGCTATTTATATTTTACCAAATAAACTAAGCCCATATTGAGGTGGTTTATTTGATGGTTTTTAAAATGCCAATTGACTTAGTCAATTGCCCCATGTTTCCTTATCAGTATGTGTGAAATGAGGAAGGAACCCATGATTTCCATTTCCAAAAATTAAGGGAAGTGGCCATGATCTCTATTTTGCACGGCAAAAGGAGATACAAGAAGTGATAACTTCCCACAACTACCCATGTTCTTGGTGGAAGAAGGTCATGTAAGCATCCCAGGACACTTAGCGATACAGAGTGAGGACAAGAAGTTACCAAAAAACACATGGCAGCATCTCGGCCAAACTGATATTGGCACTAAGGTTTGAATTCAAATACTTGGAGTCTATGAAGGAAAGAATCGAGGAAGGAAAAAGGGTTCCAACACCACAAAGCCCAGCGGTTACAACTAATTCAATCAATTACTTTCCAGCAAAGTCTTTAACCATTTTCATCAACCAGCTTGAGAAAATGTTTCTCTCATTTTCTAGCCTAGCCTAGATTTTTTTTTTTTACATTTTCATGTAATTTCCTCTCCAACTTTGTTGAATCTGTTTAATAAAGTTGATTTTTTAGTTATTGTTGTTCTCTCGCTCTTGCGAGAAAGGAAAATTATTAAGTCATTGCAGGTAGACAAATCACGTACCACCTTTTGGCCTCACCCTTAGGTCGAACGCAATCGTTCTAGTAGAAGTTAGATTAAGGCACAAAGGCCTTAGCACGAAGTTGGACTATCTTACAGTCCTGGCACGCCCTCAAAAACCGCTCTAGAATCGCGGTGATTTTTTGAAGAAACACATTGATAACAATTATAACAAAAACTAGGCCCTCGATTCCTGGTTTAGACTCAAAACTGAATTAATTTCGTCTTACGAGACAGCTGGTCATTTTCTCACAATACATCGAGTTTTTTTTTTTGCATCGCAAAAAGAGATTTTATTAATCTTTGAAAACGGATTACAAAGTTTAAATGGATCCATGGGAATGGGCATCACTACGCAAGAGAGACATCTCAACTAGGTTGACACCCCTCTCCGCGACAATCATATGTCATCACGTACCCGAAAGGGAAATAACAACAAGGTTAACAAGTAGTCAACCCGAAAAGGAAGACATACATATTCGACACGTTGTAAGATTACACTGTGGAAATAAAGATAAAGCTTGACAAATTCCTCCATAATTGCATAGCTTTGAGAAAACTCCATGAAACTGGTCAAGATCAGCCTTTTTTTTTTTTTTGATCGGCAACAAAAATTTATTAAAACTCGACAAAGGGTACATCGAGACTGGTCAAGATCAACTTCATAAGCTAGTTAGAGCAGCAACAGAATTCCTTGTGTAGATACAGCAGCAACAGAATCACCATATATCTGAGATTAAGCGACCAACAAAAGGTGCAGAAATTGGATCCCGTCCACAAAAACCCATGGGGCACGAAACAGGAGCAACAGTAGATAGAGGCAGCAAATGAAACCTTATAACACGAAGGTCGCAGCAGATGTAAGAATTGGCTGGCAGCTCTTGAAACCATTTGACATAATACTGGTAGTACCCCATTAAGAAATCCAGCAAAAATCCCCATCAAGAAATCCAGCAAAAACCTTTGACACATGAAGCTCCACAAATGGTGAAGAAATGGTAACCCAACCAGATGAAATCCAGCAATGGGTTGAAATCGAGTTAAAAACTAACTTAAGCCAATTCTTGATCACTTACAACTTATAGCCGATACATAAAGTACCACACAAGGGAAAAAGAAACAAGACATACTCGGATACAACAAAGAAGCAAAGGAAAAGGCTGGAAGTAGTGGAGGTTTTTTAAAAAAAAACTGGGAGAAATGTTGGAAATTTTGAGTAGATGGGAACATCTAAACGGATGAAATGTCGTCGAATTTAAGTTTAGGGTTTTACAGGAGGGGTTGGAATTTTGCGAGATCAAGCACAGGTGGGGGGTATTTTCGGAATTCCCTGCCGTTGCAGCTCGACCATCACACTGTCAAGAGATGGCGGTTTTAGGCCAATAGGAAGTGGCTGCCATGGCTTTGATAAAAAATCTCCAAAAGCTGAATCAATGCTCTCCTTCGACTGTCAATTAACAATGTTGCCATGCACCCAAAAAATTAGATGACAAATTAACTCTTATTTGCAATATATATATATAATGATAAAGATAAATAAAATAAACAGAATGTCAAATACGCTTACAGAGAAAAAAGTTTGGCCTGTTTATTCTCCTTCATTCAAATAAAAAATCTTCCTTTGTCGTCTTTAAAGGATTTTATTTTATTTTATTTTTTACAATCACTGTGCGTTTTTCTGATAAAATACATTTTTTGGATACAAGATTCCGTTTAAAAAAAGGAAAAATTGGGTCTAACAAAAAGATTGCATTTACTCCCTCCGTCACTTTTTAAGTGATCTATATGAGAATACGTGCAATTTCAAACCCCTAAAAAACATATTTCTCTATATAAATTTTTAACTTGTTTTATACCAAATTAAAGTGCTCATTGAGTACTTTAATTTGGTGCAAAAAAAATTAAAAACGATATAGGAAAGTACATTTTTAAACGTCTGCAAAAATACACGTTTCCTAAGTGGATCACTTAAAAAGGGACGGAGGGAGTAGTAATTAGAATACTCACATACTTGTATTGGATGGTGTTTTATTGAAACATTTAAAAATTAAAATTCAAGTACCCGGAAGAGTAAACTTAATTTTGTTCACAATTCTAAAAAGGGTGCTGATTTTGGGGCTCTTTTTTTTATGCAGACACTCTAATATTTATTGAAGTTACAAAACTACCCTTTTTAAGATATAAAAATTACTGGAGGCACTCCACCCGTAAATTATCTCCTTATTTTTTAAGGCACTCCAAAAGGAAAAATGAACCAAAACCAAACATAAACACTCGGTTCTAAACATTAAAATTAACAAACAAACATTAAACATCCACAACATGAATATTAGGTTCCAAACATTAAACATGCATCTATGTCACATTGCTTCACGCCACTTTGCACCAAAAAAAAATAAAAAATTGCTAGAATCTCCAAAATAAACAGCACACAATTGAAAATGTTGATGCTACAAAATCTTCATAACGGCTGCGACACAAGATCTTTATATTTTCGTATCATTATCTACCATTTTTCCCTCAAAATTTTCATAACGACCGCAAATCTACATTTTAAAACTCATAGTGAGACAAACAAAACACATCACCAAATTTAGAGAACTCTTGAGAGGAAAAGAAACAGAACTCTTAAGAGACTTAGCATGGACGTACAAAAGGATAATTCTACAATCATAAGCCGAAGACCACTTGTCTAGGTTGTCTTGGTGCAGAACATGGACACAATAACATAAAGACTCTACCAAGGAAACATTACATATGGAAGTAGGCAATTCAGTGACTTGCTGTAAAAGAAGTTGAGCAACTATTTGCTTTTTTCTGATAGAAAAAAAACTATTTGCTTTTTTTGAGTGTCTGAAGTAAAGGAGAAGAGTAAAGGTTTTTTGGAGTGCCTGAAGTAAATCATGGAACTTGGAAAAGGGTAATTTTGGAAAATTACTATTGCATGGAGCCCCTCCATCAAAATTGGGAGTGCGAATATCAATTTCCTTCTAAAAATTCAAAGATCATATTTATACAATAGTTGCTCATAATAAACCATAATTTGTACTGCAATGTATAAAATTTATGGGTAACGAAGCCCCGCCGAGCCCGGTCACATCTATGCTGCAATCAAATACAGTTCAGTTTGAGATTTGTGAAAGTCCTAAGAACAATCTTTATTTGCATGCCTTTTTTTTATCATGGGAATGCTGTGTAAAATATTTCGCGATGATTTTTTTTCTTAGTAAATATAAACGAAAAAAGAAAAAATACAAAAGAATAAATCTTCTTCTTGGCATTTTCTTGAACATGGGATTAAATAGCTAGGGGCATTAAAAAAAAAAAAAGAATGCAAACATGGCACAGGGAAAAGTAGAGGTAAAAAGATTAAAAAAATAAATAAATGAAATTTGTAGAGGGAGATAAAAGGGGATTAATTAGACTCACTGGATGAAAATCGAGCAATGGAGGGTGGGGACTAGTTGGTCTAGTGGGGACACCAATGGTGCCAAGGTTTGCTACTCTGTACACGGCATGGGGTGGTGGAATCCCAGGGACCACTGCTACTGCCGGAAATCTCTGCATTTTTATTATTATTGATTTTGTCAATATCCATAATTCACCAAATAAGCCAAAAAAAAAAAACTTCTTCAAATAGAGACATGACTCTAGCAATATGCATAATTGCACATGGACCCAAACCCCAAAGTCCAAATATATAGAAACAAAATTATTCAGTAAGTCTACGCATATACACACAAGTAAATCATCTATCAATAGCATAGAACATGTTCAAAGAAAAGCACATGGTATGTTGTTTGTATCAAAACAAATAATTCAAGAACTATTGCTCGCGTCTAGATCTTAACAGTGCACGGTCTGTATCATGTTTAGTTTTCAAGACTGGGACAAGACCCGAACGCAAGGGACAACAGTCTGCTAGCAGGGGCTTCTGGCCCGATAAATCATCTATCAATCACATAGAACATGTTCAAATTAAAAAAAGACATGGTAGTATGGTACATTGTTTGTAGTATTATTTTGTCGAGCCGTATATGTGTTTTGCAATTTATTCAGTGTTTTGTAGACTAATTACTATAAGTAGTAGTTACCGGTGTTGCCAGTGGTGGTGGAAAGTAAGGTACTGTTCCAGGTGTAAGGGGATTTAGAACCTAAACCAATAAAAGAGCCAATTAGAAAAATCATACGAAAACTTAATACAGAACAATATGAAAGCTTATAAATTTATCGGTTCGAAAAAAAAATTAAGATCCTAGCTAAAAGTATAGAAAATATGATCACCGTCATTCTGGTCGAGCATTTTCTATACTAATATATTTTTGTTATTATAGAGAGATTGGTAATTACTTTTTGGCGGCGTGATTGCTGAAACAAATGTTCGGGCGGTGGTTTTGTTGGAGGAGGAAGCAGGGTTGGTGCCCATGCAGTCGTCGGTGGTGGTAGTGGTGGTGGCTGTGGCGCAATGTGTTTTGGCCACATATGCATTAAGGGTTGATCAGTAGGGGGATGGCCCCAAACATGTAAAGGTCTTACATGTTGTAAGGGTGTCAATGGATTTTGAGGGAAACCCATTGTTGGTGCAAGCCATGGGCTCACATTAATCTTGCTTCCACCTCCACCCTTGCCACCGTATATTTGCCGTCTGTGGTTCCAGCTCGCCGCCTCGGCTTCTCTAGCTAGTAAATGTTTTCGATGCGATCGATATTTCTGCATAGTCCAGAATTCCACCATTAGTAGGACTTTATGTTTCATGTTATTGCAAATATATGAAATAACTTAACACAAAATAATGAGAGTTATGCCTTCATTAGATTTAAAAAAAAAAATTTATTTTGTTGGGTAAATCAACTTGAAATAGAAAAATTTACATTTCAATTTCACAATTCATGAGCTTCAAGATGGTCGAGTGTTGTTCCAATTTGAATAAAGGGCGAAAAGTTCACAGGATTCTGTTAATATTTAAGGGTCCCTGCCGGCCGGTTGCCCTGCACTAGGTGCAGGGCACCGTGCCATGCACCTCATCCGGCCAGCCGTTACGAAAATGTATGGTTTGGATCAAATCCAAGCAATGAATCTCACATGAGTTTGGATTCGATCCGACCGTGCATTTTCGCAATGGACGACCGGATGGGTGCATGCCACGGTGTCATACACCTAGTGCACGACAGGCTTCCAAATTCCTTTGCTGCTTCAGCCCTTCTACTTACCATATTTTAAAATTTTCCTTTTGAGAAGCAGTTTCAATATTTTATTTTTTCAAAATTTAATTGTTTCAATTTTTGAAAATATTTTTTGAAGATTCTATCTAATTCTAATTTTGTGGGTATTAAAGTCTAAAGATTTGTCATTTGAAAAACTATTTTTGGTGTTTAACTGCAAACCACCTAAATAGGCACGTAGGTAGAGATTATTATTATTATTTTTTTTGAAAAAACCCAGCACAAATGTATAGATTATTTTTCAAAAAAAAAAAAAAAAACAGTTCAGAAAACTGAACACCATATACTATGTTTATAACGCGCTATCCTTGATTTAATTTAATCGTTTATTTTAATAGTAAAAGTCTAAATGCGCTAAATAAGTTACAAGCAAATGTAATAAAAGCGAATGTGCATGGAAGATTTTTTGTGGATAGGCTTACCCATGTATTGTAACATATATGAATATGGTGTTGCCATGTATATATACATTTAGTGTACTAGTTTGCAAACAACTCAATTTAGTGCCTGCTCTTTTTAATATGTATAGATTTTTTAGAAAAACCATAGGAAAAGAACATAATATGGGATGATATATTTCGGGTGAGTTTCTACTGTGGTACTTCTGATAGTTTCGTTATTCTTGATATTCTAGGTTTTTTTTTTTTGTAGTTTCACTACTTTTCACAAATTCCAACGCAAGTCATTCTCCTCGGTCCTCACCCAGAAACTACACCCATTTTTAACTACAACATCATAATATCGAAAATTCCAAAAATAACATAGTGAAAACTTAACTATAGATTAGGAATGATTAATGACAAAAAAAAAAATTAGCTATAGATTTCCATTATTAATTTGGAAGTCTTTCTGTATCCATCCAAGTGTACACTGGCTCACATATACACTTTTGTAAGTTTGCTCTGTGTACAGCAGAAGCAGAAATGGAGACATCTGAAAAGGGAAATGAACTATGAATCTATACAACCCTAGTCAAAACAAAAGTTTCTCAAAATGTTTTTTTTTTTTTTCTCAAGTCTTTCTGTACACAATATGCTTTCTAATTGCTTAAAAACCCTAAACAAAAAAGAGAGAAATTCTACAGCAGAATACTACTATCCAGAATTCTACTCAAACTATAGACTACCAAAAAAGTGGAGAGAGAGAGAGAGAGAGAGAGAGAGAGAGAGAGAGAGGTACCTGGAGATGACTAGCAATGTTATGGCGAGTGAGACACTGAATTCCCATAATCTCTAAAATCTTTGAAGGTACTGCCTTATCCAATCCCAGTTGCTCCACTGCTTGCACAAATCTCCTGTGCAATTCTGGCGTCCAATCCACCTAATTTAACAATTTAATCATCAATAATTTCCTAGTTACGAAAAAAAAAAAAAAAAATTTATACATCGGGAGCCGAATAATTGTACTCATGTTTCGAGTATTTTGTCATATCAATTTGTTCGTGTAGCTGCAAGAGCACTGGAGAAAGAAAAATATGAATTTCGGGAAAACCCCCGAAATTCTTGTGAGCTCTCTGCAGCACGTGAAGTATTCAAAATTGTGAACATGAGAGAGAGAAGAGAGAGAGAGAGAGAGAGAGAGAGAGTATCCTGGAGTTCATGAATTTATCAAAAAAGAATTATAGTTGGCGAAAGTCAATACTGTTTGAATAGATAGATTTTTTCTTGAACTGCGAAAAAGAGATAATATTACCTTCACTTTGCTTTTTCCTTGAGATTTCTTCGATTGCGCCGATGATTTCCTCCCTTTATCACCCGCCTTTTTCGACGAACTTACACCTCCAGATTCCTCTCTCTTGCACCCGTTTCCCGTGCCCGATTCTCTCTCTTCCTCCTCTCTCTTACAATCATCTATTTTTTCATGAGCTTCCAGTTCCTCGCTGCCACTGGATATGGAGAACTCCGAAAACATTTCCGAGTCCATTTCCAAATCGCGCAACAAATCCCCATCCTCGATTCCCAAGAAAAGATCGTCGAAATCAATACTTTCTAGCAAACTCCCGTTAGAAAAATCCGGGAATTCATTCCCTCCCATCAGAAAGCTCTCCACTTCTCCCTCCTTTTCATCTTTAGTGCAACACCTCAAAGGTGACAAAGCCAGCATCCCCAAAAAAGAACTTGAGCAATTTCACACTTTGAAAAAGAAAAAAGAACCCCGAAGTAATAATTCAAAGTTGCTCTATATGTGGTGCAACTATAGATGGGTCGTATTATGTTTGTTCACAAACATATATACAACCAAACTTATGGGAACGGGGAACGCGTTTCACGGAAAAACGCGTTCTCCGGTGAGATTTTTCCGGTGAATCGGGCGGGGAAGGGAAGGGAAGGAGGGAGAACAAGTGTTATGATACTTAATGAGTTGGTTTGATTTCTTGTGTTCTTTTTTGGGTTTTTTTTTGGGTGAGTGCAAGTGGAGTGTGGAGAAAATGGATCTCCACCACAAGGTCTCTTAGATTTGTATTTATGCAATTTTTGTTGGGGCTTGCCATATATGTATAGTTATATGTATATGTATAATGTTTGTGAATGAGGGGGGGTGGTTTGTGGATGGCCTTTTTTTGAAGTTTCAAAAATCACGTGGAGTGCTCGTGAACTGTTTTATTTCTTCTATGAGGTTATCCATTGAGAGAGGAGGGAGAAAGGTCCAAATAGATGTCAGTAGTGTTGGAATTGGATTGATATGATATCATGTATATCTGTTGTTGAACTGTAAAAGGTTAAGAAAAAGGGTATGTAGTCATGCCGTTCATATGGACTAATTCAAATGGATATACATAAAAAGTGTGGGGTTTGTTTTCTCTTTATGGTTTCAGGCTCGAAAAATCTCGGGTGCTATCAATTTCATTGAGGCAAAATATTCATGCATACGGAGATTGCTCCGGCTCCCTAAAATTAATTGAAATGCCCGAAAGATATTGAGCAATCAAAGCTGAAATCAATACATGAAATTAACAGCAGAAATTAATCAAAGCTACAATGAAGAGGAAAATCATGGGATGATCATGGCAATTAGGGGTGCACACGGTCCGGATTGGACCGGTTCTCTAGAAATCCAGTAACCGAACCATTCTAACCGTTTCTAGAAAATTAAGAACCAAAACCTAACCAATACACATGTAAAACCTGTCCAGATCCAAACCGCAAGACCGGACCGGTTTTGGTTCGGTTCCGGTTCTACCTGATTAAGGAACACTTTATCACAACACATGAATTCAAAAGATTATTTAAAATTTAGAGCACAAAAACAACTCATAAAATAAATAAATAATTACAGGATTGAGGTTTCCTTTGAATAGTAATCGTGAAATTAAGGTGCAACAAAAAAGAATTGAAATTGGTAATTTGGCAATGTGGTATTAGTAGATTATAGCAATATACTATTAAAAACTTCTTAACAAAATAGATTTTTACTCTAAATAGACATAAAAGAATACCTTACTAGGAAAAAAATATTAACTTACCAAATCAAAATACATAATTTTGTATATATATATATATATATATATACATATACAAGAAGTTTCCTATGAGGGCTCCCTCACAAAAAAAAGTGCGGGAAAACAGTTGTTAGCCGTTGGATCGCGTGAAGGGCAAGGATCCCAGTGCTCCACTTTTGTTTTCCCACACTTTTGTGAGGAGCCCTCATAAATATGTTGATATACAAGAAGTTTCTTATGAGGGCTCAAAAAAAAAATATATATATATATATATACACACACTCTCAAGGATCCGAGGAAATCCGGATTGAAGCATTTGAAGCCCTTCCCGATACAAAGAGTTTTGAGATCAATGTGTTCAAAAGATGTTTTCAAGGCCAGGAAATCTTCAAAAAAAAATAAAACACGGGAAGGGCTTGATTTGCAAAAGCGCATATTTTCAAAATTGCGTGGATCAAGCCCTTCGTATTTTTTTGAAGATTTCAGTGGGCCTTGGAAAACACCTTTTGAAAATTTACCTTGACTTTGAAGCTGATATCAAAATTTGAAGTTTCCGAACTTGAGATCCGGACCCAAGGGTCCCGGACGGGAGAGTTCCTCTCTTCAAAACACCTTTTCGAAAACACGGTTCGGATCATCAAAAAAATTTTGGATACTGGATATGGAGAACTAGAAGCCCTCCCATACATATAGGTAAAACTTCTAGTCCACACCTCCTTTACTTAAAAAGAAAAAATGGTTTTTTTGTGTTGCAAATTATTTTTGGAAAATTAAGTTTCAATGTGTTGAATTCTATCCAAAAGTTTCTAATTTTAGGTGTTTTCAAGGTTGAAGAAATCTTCAAAAAAATCCGAATTTCAAAACTTTTGTAATAATCAAAGTATATATATTTTTTTTGAAGAAAATGTCGATTAGGGACCCTTGAAACACCAAAAACACCGAACACATTGGACGGTTCGGATCGGATCAAAAAAATTTTGGATCATGGAGCGGGGGAACGGGAGGTGGAAGATTTTTTTGGACTAGAAGCCCTCCCATACATATATAGGTAAAACTTCTAGTCCACACCTAAGTTAATAAGAAAAAAATGGTTTTTTTGTTTGCAAATTATTTTGGAAAATCAAATAGTCAATGTGTTGGAAAGGTGTTTTCAAGGGTCCATGCGGGAAATCTTCAAAAAAAAGGGAAGGGCTTGATCCAAGTAATTTTCAAAGTTTGTATATATATTTTTTGCAATTTTCTTGGATCAAGCCCAAAATATTTTTTTGAAGATTTTCCAAAAAAAAAAGGGCCTTGAAAACACCTTTCGAACACATTGACATTGGATCTCAAAAAAATTTTTCTGGGGGTCCTGGAGAAGCCCTCCCATACATATAGGTAAAACTTCTAGTCCACACCTCCCAAGTTAATAAGAAAAAAATTTTTTTTTTTGTGTTGCAAATTATTTTGGAAAATCAAAGCCCCAATGTGAATTGAAGGTGTTTTCAAAAGACAAAAGGGAAATCTTCAAAAAAAAAGAGAGGGAAGGGCTTGATCTCAGTAATATCGAAATATATATATATTTTTAAAACTTTATCAAGGTATTTTTTTAAAACCTACTGAACAAATCTGGGAAACCTCCCGTTCAAAAATTTTGGATCAAGAAAGGAAAAATGACTCTAGAAAATTTTTTTAGGTAAAACTTCTAAATTAAATAAGAAAAAAATGGTTTTTTTGTGTTGCAAATTATTTTTGGAAAAAAGCCGAATTCAATGTGTTCTGAAGGTGTTTTCAAGGGTCCAACGGGAAATCTTCAAAAAAAAATACCGGGAAGGGCTTGATCCAAGTAATTTTCGCAAAAACGTATATATATATTTTTTTGAAAACGAAAAGCCCTTGGATCTTTTTTTAAGAAGCCCTCCTAGACCCTTGAAAACACACCTATTTTTTTCGGATGTCAAAAAAATTTTGGATCATTTGGAAACGCCGGACTAGAAGCCCTCCATATACATATAGGTAAAACTTCTAGTCCACACCTAGAAGTTAATAAGAAAAAAATGGTTTTTTTGTGTTGCAAATTATTTTGGAAAATCAAGCCGTCAATGTGTTTGAAGGTGTTTTCAAGGGAGGAAATCTTCAAAAAAATAAGGGAAGGGCTTGATCAAGTAATTTCGCAAAAACGTATATATATATTTTTGCGAAAACTTCTTGGATCAAGCCCTTCCCGGTATTTTTTTGAAGATTTTCCGCCCGGGGAAGGACCCTTTTGGAAAACATGAACTTAACACATTGGTTTGATTTCGGATGTGATTTCAAAAATTTTGGATCATGGAGAAGTCGGAACAAGGAGGTCCTGGACTAGAAGCCTCCCATACATATAGGTAAAACTTCTAGTCCACACCTGTATAGTTAATAAGAAAAAAATGGTTTTTTTTGTGTTGCAAATTATTTTTGGAAAAAGCCGTCAATGTGTTCGTGAAGGTGTTTTCAAGGGTCCATGAGGGAAATCTTCAAAAAAATACCCAGGAAGGGCTTGATCCAAGTAATTTTTTTGCAAAAAGCGTATATATATATTTTGCGAAAACTTCTTGGATCAAGCCCTTCCCGTATTTTTTTGAAGATTTTCCAGGGACCCTTGAATTTGGTTTGATTTCTTCAATGGTTTTAGGTTTGAAAAATTGGATCGGTTAAAAAAAAAAAAATTTTGGATCATGGAGGTCAGGAACGGGAGGTGCGGTTAGAAGCCCTCCCCTATATATATATATTAATGTTATCTTTTCAGGTTCGGTTCTAACTATGGTTCTTAAAATTGATGAATCTCAGGAATCATAATTATTGGTTCTTAGTTTTTAGAACTATAAAGGCATACGAAACAAGTCGAAAACCAAATTCAAATTGGATCGGTTTGGTGGTTATATCAAAAACCTAATGGCAATTAACAAGCGCATATTAACTTCGGAAATTTCAAATACGTTGAATCCAGAAAAACCTTTCAGTTGCCTCGGGAGACCTTCTGAATTTTCCAGTTTCGTTCATCCGAAATTTCTGAAATTTCCAACAAAAAAACATGCCATAACTATAATTTAAAATATGAATGAAAGTCGCTTTCTTCGCAATTTACTTTTTTATCATGGTATCCGAGCTTTCATTGTTAGAAAGATGATTACAGTTGGAAAATTGGATATCGAGATAGACATACATTTTGATCAAAAAAAAAAAAGAAAAGATAGACATACATGAATATAATTTGTTTTACTTTTTTATCATATAATACCAAATTTTTAATTCTATCATTGAAGATGCCCTTAGAAAGTTACGTTGATTGAAACTGACACAAGTACGCGTGAATGATTTTAGATCCATGGAAAGGAGAAGACTTAAGATCTCATACTTTTTCGAACTCTGAGATAACTTTGACTTTGACATTTCCAATTAATTGTAAAAGGTTGGACGCATTATTGAAAGATATGGAGTATCATTCTGGGTATACGGTACACTGGCAAAAGGGCGGCCGATGGTTGGTGGTTGATTGTTGAGTTTGAAAAAAATGTTTATTGAAGGTAAGATTAATATTTCAAAATTAAATTAAATGTGTGAAAATTAAAGATGTGACCAATGTGAATTTCACAAAATCACAGATTACAAAAGCTTCACAAAATTACAAAAGATGTGACCAATGCAGAAATAGCAATCGCAGATTACAAAAAAAATATAAATTTAATACTTTTTGTGAATCCACGTTGAGGGGGTGTTCGACGATTTTTTACATTTTCAACTTCTTGTTTTTGGCTTTTGGATGTTTGGAAGCCCATCCCCGAAACACGTTCTGATAGAAGGTGTTTTCAGTTTTTGACATTAGAGGCCAAAAGTGAAAAGTAGTTTTGGAAGACCTTTTCAACTTGGAAAATGCTAACGTGTGTTCAATGAGCACACGTTGGAAGAGCACACGTTACCAAAACCCTTTCAACTTCTCATTCTACTTCCAAAACACTACTCCTCTTTAAAATGCATTCTGCACATTTCTCTCAAACACTCCTATCGATTCAAAACACATTCTAACCATAATCTAAAAAATCAAAAAAAAAAAAAATAAAATAAAATAAAATAAAAATCTAAAAATGAAGCTTTCAAACACCCCCTCACCCAACAATCAAATTACTTCTGCCTTTCTGACCAATGCTTCGCTGTGTAGTACAGTAAATTAGTCTCACCTGCTCAACTTTACATTGGAAAGCAGCTTTCCAACGTAAAGTTGAAAGCTTACTCTAGAATCGGTTAATTTTCATGGGCTCGACTTGTTTATTTTGGACAGTTTAATTGTAAGATTTTTGCCAATTCAGGATCCAAGAAGGCCACATAAACTCCAGGTGGGAATATGATTTTTTTTTGTTTTCTTTTTTGAAAAAATTAGCTATGTGTACGCACACCCCGACAAAATGCACAGACGGTGCATCTTGACCGTCCGTGCATGGTTTCAACAGTCCAGATTTAAAAAAAAAAATCATGTAACTCTTACATGGAAGAGTTTTTTAAAATCCGAATCGTTGATTCTTGAAATGGACAGTCCAGATGTGTTTGTGTGTACGTACACACACGTACGTATGCATAGTCGGACTGTTTTTTTATTTTATTTTTTTATGTGGCCAAACACCACACCACCCTAAAAACCCAACAACTAGCTAGGTCACCACTCCCTTTTCCCCTCAATTGACCATCTTGCCCTTTCACCTTCCATTTGCGTCATTTTCAGGTCAACTTCTCCGGTCTTTTTCCTGGCAAACTTTGATTCCATTTTGTTCATACCGTATATCTCAACATAACGCGTAGTGTCTTTTTCGATTGCAGTTTAATTAAGATAATTGTAAATCACACTTGTGCATTGAAGTTAATCAGCTCAGATTCGTGCCGCGCGCAAAACTGCGAGTTGAAGTTGACTCTTGTACCGGGTGTCAATGAAAAACAACAATCAGGGTGTCAAAATGTGGTTGGCCATTTGCTAGGTAAGGGATGAATGGGATTTTAGGAGATCACTGATGCTCTGTTTGGATGGCAGTAATCTCGAGGGAGAATGAGAATCTGAGCCTTCTACCCATGATTCAAACGTTTGGAAGAGACATGAACGGGAATGTGATGCCAGACTTTTCTGATTCCGACGTTTGGCAAAGACAGGAATAGGAATATGATTCCTCATGACACATTCAACCAGAAATTACATTCCCAAACTGATTAGGAATCTGTTCCCTCCCTTACCCATGGGAATCTCAAATTTCTGGCTTATTCATGAAGAAAATGATATGTTGACTTTAATAAATTTCCAAAATAATTATTTCTAGCGTAAGATTACTGAATTAATCCAAACACCGAAATGTAATTCCTCCGGGTATTAAATTCCTTATAATTTGATTTCCAGTAATCATATTCCTATTCCTACCCAAGAAAATTCTCAGGAATTTGATTCTTGATAATTATATTCCTATACATACTTAAGAATCCGGTCATCCAAACATAGCCTGACGGAATTGAATTGATTGAACAGACAGGATCAATTGAAAAGAAAACAAGACATCCTAACCAGGGGCGGCCCCATATAGGGGCAAGGGGGGTCAAGCGACCCCGCTGGACTAAAATTTCCTACTGCCGTATATATATATAATTTTGGGTATTTTGGTAATTCAAGTAATACCTAACCCTTGTATTTTCCATTTTTAAATTGTGACTTTAAGTCTTTGTCTGTAATCTGTTCTTTTTTTAATTGAGGTTGAAAAGTGAAAACCCTTGGTTCTAATTTGAAAGCAAAACTTAGACCAATTTGGGGCAAAATTGATTGTTTGTATGAATTAAATTTTCCTACAGCTATGGAGAGATATTTTGAAAGGAAGGAACCATTACAATCACCAATTTCAACAATTCACAATGAGCCTTCAAAGCAAAGTTGGGTAGAAAATTGACTTACCAGAACTTCAAGCAGATCCTGGACTTCGACCTCGAATTATGGATTATGATCCAAATATTCGAGAACAAGTAAGGAGGGCCTGCTTGCTAAAGGGCCCTTGCCAACCTCGTAGCCACGATTTTCCACAAAGAGATTTTTCGGGATTCTTGAGAAGATTCAATACTAAATGGTTTAACGAATTTGGTAGTTGGTTGGAGTATAGCAAGTCAAAAGATGCTGCGTTTTGCCTTTATTGTTATCTTTTCAAAACTGAAGTTGGAGACCAAGGGGGTGGTGATTGTTTTGTTGGTAATGGGTATACAAATTGGAAGAAGAGAGAACCACTTCAAATGCATGAAAGAAGTGTTAATAGTGCCCATAGACAAGCAGAGAAAGGATGTCAAGACTTATTGAATCAAAAGCAACATGTTGAAACAATTTTTTCCAAGGTATCTGATGAAGCCAAGAGAGACTATAAGATACAATTGACATCATCAATTGACTGCACTCGATTTCTCTTGAGACAAGGCCTTTCATTTCATGGGCATGATGAATCCGAACTTTCAAACAACCAAGGGGATTTTTTGGAGCTATTAAAGTTTCTTTCACAGCAAAATGAGGATGTCAAAGTTGTTTCACTCAAAAGTGCTCCTGGAAATCTTAAGCTCACATCTCCTCGCATTCAAAAGGATATTTGCAATGCCGCTGCTGTAGAAACTACCAATGCTATCATTCAAGAACTTGGTGATGAGTTCTTCTCCATTCTCCTTGATGACTCTAGGGATGCCTCCACGAAGGAGCAAATGGCAGTGGCTTTGAGATATGTTGATAAAAAAGGATGCCTGATAGAGCGCTTTTTGGGTATTAAACATGTTACTAGTACAACAACTCTTTCTCTAAAGAATGCGGTCGAAGAGTTATTTTCTACACATGATTTGAGCATTTGTAGATTACGTGGACAGGGATATGATGGGGCTAGTAATATGCAAGGGGAGTTCAATGGACTAAAGACGCTTATTTTGCAAGAGAATGAATGTGCGTATTATGTTCATTGTTTTGCTCACCAACTTCAATTAGCTGGCGGTCACGAAAAAGCATATCCACCTTGCCGATTTCTTTGCTTTGGTTTCTAACATAGTCAATGTCGTTGGAGCCTCATGCAAATGTCGTGATATCCTTCGAGAGAAGCAAGCTACCAAAATTATTGAAGCTCTCAGTAAAGGTTATGTTGCAAGTGGCCGAGGCCTCAATCAAAAGACCATTGTTGTTCGTGCTAGTGATACACGTTGGGGATCACATTATGGTACTTTGCTTAGCTAGGTTATCATGTTTTCTGCTGTGATTGATGTGCTTGATGTGATAGTAGAGGATGCAACCGTTTCAGAACAAAAATTAGAAGCTTTCCGTTTATTGAAGAAGATGCAATCTTTTGAATTTGTATTCAATCTACATTTGATGAAATCTACATTGGGTATTACAAATGAGTTGTCGAAGGTAGGGGTGAGCAAAAAACCCGGAACCCGCGAACCCGATCCGACCCGATCCGTTCGGGTCGGGTCGGGTCTCGGTCGGGTTAAAATTATATTCGGTTCGGGTTCGGGTTAAAATATTAGAAAATTTCGGGTTTTGGGTCGGGTTTCGGGTGAGATATATTAATGTCGGGTTAACCCGACCCGACCCGAATATAGTGGAAATAGATACAGTTGTCCTCTCGTATTAGCTGTTGTACATTGGGAAATAGGGAAATAGTGAGATACAGTTGTAGGCTGTACCTGTACATGCATTGGGAAAAAAGATCTCAATTAAACCCCTTTTCTGAGAAAAATATATCGTCTCTGTCTCTCTCTTCCCTCCTCTCAAATCATGAAATCAAAGATCCCACTAACTCTCTCTCTCTCAGATCTCTCATCTCTCTCTCCAGCACCGACGACGACGACCAAGCCGATGATGTCGACACAGCTTTGGCCCGTGAAAGTTTACCACGCAGCCATCAGACGACGCGATGACAAAACTAACAATGGCGAGTGGCGACTAAGCCGACGACGGCGAAAAAATAGACAACGGGTTTATGTTCTCTCTCTCTCGTTCGTGTGTGTGTCAGATCTGTGTGTGTGAGAAATCTCTGTGAGTGTGAACTGGGATTTGTAATTTTGTATCTATATTCTATCTATTTGAGATCTGGGAATTGTATAGTTGTGTGTATTAATGGAACGACTGAAATTTGTGGTAGATTGACCTCTGTCTCTCTCTCTCTCTTTTTACCTCTATATTATGTGTATTTGAGATCTGAAAGTTGGGGTGCGACTAAACCGACCAACCCGACCGACCCGAACCAAAACCCGGTGTAACCCGATCCCATCGGTTTCTAGGGTAGTTCGGTTCGGTTTCGGGTGCTGTTTTCCACAACCCGATGAAAACTGACCCGGCCCGAACCCGACATAACCCGACCCGTGCTCACCCCTAGTCGAAGGTATTACAAAGAAAAGATCAAGACATAGTAAATGCCATGAAACAAGTTCAAGTATCTAAGCAACGACTCCAATCAATGAGGGACAATGGGCGGAGTACTCTACTGGATGAAGTATCCGCTTTTTGTGGAAAGAATAACATTGATGTTCCTGACATGGAAGGCACATATGTTTCTCGAGGAAGATCAAGGCGTAGAACTCAAGAAACAACAATCTCTCATCACTATCGTGTCGAGTTGCTATACACAGTCATAGATATGCAACTCCAAGAGCTTAACAATCGTTTTAATGAGGTGAACACTGAGTTGCTTATTTGTGTTGCATGTCTTAATCCATCCAACTCATTTGCAAGTTTTGACAAGGAAAGGTTGAATCGCTTTGCTAAATTTTATCCTAAAGACTTCTCGGATATTGAGCTTTTGGCACTTTCAGATCAACTTGAGAATTTCGTCATTGATGTGCGCTCAAGTGTTGAGTTTTCACGCTTAACAGGGATTGGCGATCTCGTTAAGAAGATGGTTGAGACCCAAAGAGATATCAGATATCCATTGGTATACAAACTTTTGAAATTAGCCTTTGTTTTACCAGTTGCGACCGCTACAGTGGAGAGAGCATTTTCTGCAATGAAGATTGTGAAGAATCGACTTCGTAACCAAATGGGTGACCAGTGGATGCAAGATAGTTTGGTTGTGTACATTGAGCGAGAAATTTTTGATACAAATTCAAATGAGGCTATCATGAATCGGTTTCAAAATATGAAAAACCGTCGGGGCGAGTTGTAAACGATATGATATGTTATGGTTGTCGGTTGACATACCACTTTTGCTTATATATATATATTAAATATCTTTTGGTTAAATATTATATTCGATCTACTGTATACTTGACCCCGCTTGTGGATCTACTGTATACTTGACCCCGCTTGTGGTTAAATATTATATTGGATCTACTATATTAAATATCTTTTGGTTAAATGCAAATCCAACCTTGTCCTTGTTGTTTAGGAGGGCACATACAGTAGTAATAATTTGGCTGTAATGCCTAGTATGTATATATATAATATGCGTCTTCCTTCACGTCATGATGTCGTATTCTCTCTTCAATCTCATTGTCTAAAGGGTGTTTTTGCTAAATATTTGAATTAGATTTTTTTTTTGTCTTTTTTTGATTTTTTTTGCATTTATTCTTTTGTGAATTATTGATTCGTTTCGATAAGATAAATCTAAAACATAAAAAATTTGTTTACCAAACTAAAACTTTTGTGGATAAAGACAAAAATAATCCAAAAGTTTGTCTGCTTTGAATTTTTTGTGCAACCAAAGCTAGAGAATCTTGCTTAATAATTTGTGGTGTTTTTCAACCCATTCTAATAATCAGAATTGTTCATTTTTTTGTAACTCTTCAAAAACATCAATCACACATCTCATATTCAATAGTTGTATCTTTGGGAGAATATTTTATGTTATAAAAAATTGATTGTGATTCAGTTTTTTAATCTTAATTTTTAGAGCAGAAATTCTATCTATAAACCATACCAGTGCATATCCAATTGACATGAGTTTTGGTGCGCTTGTTTTACGCGACTTGCTCAAAACAAGCAATTGTGATTAACTCCCGAAATTAGTCTATATTATGCTTCTTTTATTATTTCTGATTATTAGCAACCTAGAAATTCAAGGCCGAAAACGAATGTCTTTGAGATGGAGTCGTCTACAATTTTACAAAATAAAAGCTAACAAAACTAACTTGAATTATAGATAACAAAATTATTTTGTATGTCTTCCCTGTTACTATATTTTAATGGCAGGATCGCTAAATAACAAGTCCAGAACATTATACAAAATCTATTGTCTTCTCATAGTTACTTGTCTTCACTAAATACGGGTTCGGAGTTGGTGATGTGCACCAGTGCACAACATGCGTGCTGTGCACGATCCTCGCCGTCCGTTCGGCGATCCAATGGTCCAGATGGAATCTTGCAATGAACGGCGAGGATGTCGCAAGGCTCGGATTCAATCTGTACCATTGGATCGCCGAACGGACAGCGAGGATCGTGCACAGCACCAACACCGAATCCACTAAATACAAATATGAATTACGTCAAACTGGAAATAAAGTTCACAATCACTAGAAGTCCAACCCAACTAATAGGTCAATTAAGGGAAATGAATACCCACACCCAATTGGAGAAATCGTCCCATGGGAGAAATAACTCATTAAGTGCAAAGTATTAACACCCACGCACAATTGAGGACATTCAAACTCCTGACCTTCTAATAAAATTCGGAAATGCTGACCAATTGAGTTAGCCTAGTTGGTTGGTTAGGATTCGGGGATCCCGTAGTGCACCTCCGTACTACGGATTTGTAGGGCGGCCAAAACTACGCCATTTTGGGTGTGCAAATGTTTAGAATCACAACAATTTCTCTCTCTTGGGATTATGTCAAGTTTAACATTAATATATATATATTTTTTGTTGGCCTTTTAAAAATTTAGAAAATTGTTTGTAACTTTAAATTTGTACAGGACAACATTTAGCTAATAAAATTCATCTATTTTGTAGAAATAAGTTTTTACAAAGTCTCTTTAGACACGAACATTCACTAATACTGTTGCAGGTGTGTTTTTGTGAGAAGCTTCCTAAATATAACAAGTGACATAATTTAGAATTTCTAAACACAATTGACAATTTACACATCTTGACTCTTATTCTTATACACTCAACCCCTTCGCATCTCGAACGGGCATTAGTTTTACAAAACCGAAGGAAACCCAAAAATTAAGAAGTTTAAAAATGTGTTTAATTGTAGACTTTTTGTTTTGAGAACCAGATTTTAGGGGGAAAAATTTATACTCCTAAAATAAAAAAATAAACCAACCCCAATCTAAAATGAGTGATTTTTATGTTCACGTATAGAAGAAATCAAAAATCAAATTTGATTTTGAAAAAAATCAACATTTAAAAAATCAAATTTGAAAAAAAAATTAACACCCACTTAAAAATGCTCATTAAATCTTGGAATTCAAAAATGGTTTTTGGTGGTTTTTTAAAATCCTTATTAGTTTTTTTTGATTTAGTTTTAGTGATAAAAATCTTTCACACTTGGAAAAAAAAGTATAAAATTTTGGTCAAACTTAAAGTTTTGTGAATAAAGACTAAAATCCCGTAGTGCGGAGTAGTGCATGTTCTTTCCACAGGATCCCCGGACGTAATTTTAGGTTATAATGAGTGCGGGATATGGGGTTCCGGACTAGGTTATAATGAGGATATGGGGCAACCTATGCAACCGCGCCCAGCGCCTGCATCTTTCCGACGATCGGAAACGTTCACTGCGTAGAGCTCATCGATTACTACAAGTAAATTAAAAATCAACTTGATCGGATATTGTTAAGTGTCTCATCAAAACACAAATACCTTGAAAAAAAATGGAACACAAATGAACACAAACATTGGATCAAAACCATTGAACCCATGCTTTTTCAAGTTATTTGTGTTCCGACGAGGCACTTAACGATATCCGATCGAGTTGATTTTTGATACACTTATAGTACTCGACAAGCTCTACGCAGTGAACGTCTCCGATCATCAGAAAAATGTCGGCGCGGCGGCGCCATAGGCTGCACAGCACGCTGCTGTGTGTGGGGCTGCACAGCAGCAACCCCAAGTCCTATAATGAGTTGGTCATAATTACGAATCGTGACATATATGCTTGTCAAATGGTAATTAATTCAATTCCTTGTCAATTTTTGTAGTACTAACTCTGTACTTGTCTGAATGAGATTCCTTTCGTTGACGTCTCAGAAGAATTCATCTAAGAGTATCAGAATTTTTTGGACTACCAGATTCCCAAGTAGCAATTTATCAAAGGACTCCACTACGTGTACAGAAAATGCATAATGGGTTCCACACGGATGATCCGAACCGTTCATCCATCCTAGAATAATTTTTGAGGGGCCTCGCGAAAAATCAACTCAACCATAAATCACCCAATAATGCCAAATAGAACACCAAATAATCCACATACGTCGAACCCAATACTCCCGCAATCAATAATCAAGACGCCCAACAACAAAAATATCGTCAATCAATAATCAAGACACAATACACAAACAAATATAAAAAGCGCAAACCAAGTTGTTCATCTCTTATGTTTCGCATTCAAGAGATCAATAGAACATTTAACTACGGGTTAAGCATTAATCCATATAATCGTTGTCAACTTTAAACGATTTTTTCATATATCTACCAATGTCGGATCAAGTTAATGTTTAATATCCATGTTCATGAGTGTAAGGTCTACAAGATGAATGATTTGAATATTTCTTTTTTAGCCGAAGATAGAGCCAAAAATTGTGAGAACCCATTAGGTGGGTTGTCCCACATCAATAGGGAATTTGATATATTAGGAAGCCGAAGCAGCTACTGTATAACTCGAAGTTAATCTTTTGAGTCACATGGTTAGGTTAAGGGATAGCAGGTCAATTGACGCGGCTCGTTTACAAATGGTATCAGAGCACAACCCTCCGTCTACATAGTGGGGGCCACCTCTAGAATCTGTATGAGTCACCTCTTGAATCCCGAAGTTGGAGCAAAGTGTTTTACAGAACTAATTGCTACACCATGGCCACCGGGGTAAAAACCCATAAGGTGGGTTATACGTCCCACATTGATTAAATATTGATAGGGAATTCAATATATTTGGAAGCCCAAGCAAATGTTGTATAACTTGGAGTTAACTTTTGAGCCACATGGTTAGGTTAAGGGTTAGCAGGTCAGCTGGCGCGGCTCGTTACAAAAATAGTTGAGTTTGGTATGATATAAAGAATAAGGGCATGGAGGGAACTTAACCCTATGACCATGAGGGAAACATTTGTTTTTTGGGTAAACAAAATGAAAAATTGAAAATGCGGTATGGTACCTGTCACATTTCCCAGAAGCATTATCTTGTTACACCACACCATTATTTCAGATGGACCACAACAGTTATGTCGAGATCGAAACTCTTAAAAGTATGTTTAGACTCGAACATAAAATTTCTCCACCCAATTCCGAGTTTTCACCATTGAGCCAACCCTTCATTGGCGAGGGACCATTTTATGGTTGCAAAAAAAAGGAATCTATCTTAGCAAGTAAAATGTTTGTTAGTACCGAAAAGTCGAGACATTGATGTCTTCATTTTGACAGACGAGGACATGCATGTTATGTTTTTAGCAAAATGGGTCCTCAAATTTTCAATGGTAATTGTTTTTTGCTTGAACTAAATTTGTTGTATTCAGGAGCCCAAATTTATCTGTCACTTGGGTCTATTATGATAGGTCCCCTCTCCCCACCAAAAACAATTCCAGAACACTCTAGTCTTGACCCCACCCTTAACCCCAATAATTCAAGCCATATTTTGAAGATCTAAAAAAAAAAATGGCATATATATATTGTTTTGAACTTTCCAATGTGAAGTTCAAATAGTCCATCAAATTTTTTTAATGCTAACATGTTATGTGTGCCTATCATAAAAGGAAAATGCTAACATGTTACGTATACTAGCATGTTATCAAATTTTTTTAATGCTAACATGCATGTTACGTATACTAGCAATCAGTCACGAGTCACGACATGTTATATATGTGTGCCTATCATAAAAGGAAAATGCTAACATTCACCCAATAGGTGGAGGATAACGTGTAAAAAGTGTATCGATATCTGTGAAAATGTATTAATATTTGTGAAAGTGTATTGCACTATTGCTATCCGTAAATAAGTATAAAAATTTGAATTCATTTGTCTTTATGTGTCTATTATCCTCCACCTATTTGGTGGAATTTAGCAAGACCCACTATAAAATTATAGAAACTTAAAAGTAAAACGGTAAAATAAGGTAATCAAATTATGGCATCTAAACTGTGATTGCAATCAAAGAAATAAAATAGAAACTACTGCTATGGAGCAAATTTAACAATATCTTAAGAAAATATAATTGTCGTAATTATAAGGCCTGGCTTAATAATTCTTGTGGATTATTCTTGTCTGTATTAAATTTTTTTCACATTGGTTAATTTTGTGTCAATTTTTAATGAATTATTACTCTTGATGAAAGGATTTTAAAAAGTAAGAAATTATGTTTAAAACTAAAACTTTTTTGACTAAAAAACGAATCGAAATGTATCGGATTATGTTTTTCTTTGGAGATTTTAATTAGGCATCCTATACCAATATTATCATTATGATTTCATCCTATGAGATTTGAATCTTTATGATTACATCCTGTAAATGAAAATCGGACCATTGTGCCCTTATAAGCTATTTTTACATCCAAAACATAATTTCCTTATTTATAGAGAGAGATAATGCCGTTACAATCTTCCCCAAATTATAGGGGCTAACTAATTCATTTTTCAATGGGATTCTCTCTCCTCTCTCTTTAATAACGTTCCCAAATTTTACCTCTCCATTTTCTAGTTGAAGAAGAAGTCAACAACACCTCTTGTCGGAACCCTCTCTCACTACTCTCCCGGTGCCAGATAGCCGCCGCCACGAACGACATCGGCGCTCCTCTCCCCGCTAGATCATCGTCATCTTCTTCTTTTCATTATGTCACCGTCACTGGTGTAAACAGTGACGCCGTTGTCAACGGCAGTGAATGGATCAAGTATTAAACCGGTGCAAAACCTCCATGACCAACCGAGTTCCTCACCGGTGCACGAGAAAAGCTCTGGATTCTAGTTTTGAACATAATTTTGTACTTTTTTTTAGGTTCCTCTCATCAAGAACAACCAATAATCCAAAAAAATAATTTACGCAAAACTAGGGAGCATGGACAAATTGGTCCGGTTCTATAGTAAATCAAGAACCAGGCCACTACCTATGGATTATGAATTTTGAGAACCAAACCAACCCATTAAATTTATAGGACCAAACCGATCCAAACCATTAAAATACGATTCAGTTTCGAACCATGATTGCGTGAAATTGAGATATCCTTTCCATAAACTATTTTAAGTACTTAAAATTTCATAAATAAATTAAACCAAAACTTATATTAAAACCATTTGTATTAAAATCACAAAACGCACTACTATAAACCAATTAAGGAAGAGTAGGAAACCATTAATTAGTGAAGAAATATGGCCACTAAATAGAGTATTACATTAGAGATTAAAAAATCAATGGACTAAACTCAAAAGTGTTTGTGTGTTTAGTGTAATGAATTATTGGAATTTGTTATCATATTTAGAAGTTTAGGGAATTAATCTTCCAATTTAAGGAATAGGGTGGATTTGTGCATTAGATTATGAAATTAATTGACTATGGTAGAAAGTTCATCCGAGTAGTTTTCGATAAAATTGTACATAACACATTAAACGGTTTGGATCGTCAAAATTTGATTGGGAAATGGGAGTCTTTAGGCAGGATTGGGGTCCCGAACTCTCATTTTCAGCCAATTTTTCATGAAGCGAACTGTTCGATGTGTTTAAAATGTATTTTAAGGATTCCCGGGAGGAATCACCCAAAAAAAATGACCCAAAAGGGTTTGATCTGAGCAGTTTTTTATAAAACTATATATGACACATTGGACGGTTTGGATCATGAAAATTGGTCGGAATATGAAAGGTGTACACGGGAGTGGACTGAATCCGTTATATATATATATATATATATATATATATATATATATATATATATATGTCCGCGGACACAAATTTTAACACAAGTTTTGATACTTCATCTCAACCCTTAAAATCAAGGGCTAAGAATAAAAGCTTATGTGTCTGCTCTCTCTTCCCCTCCTCTCATTCACACCTAATCTCTTTCTCTACCGTACCTGTAATCTCCTTCCCATTCCCCACTCCGGCAACCTACATCTCCGGCGAGACCCATCTGCGATTACCCTGTCTTCTTTCTCTTTTGATTCTTTCTTCTTTTCCCGGCATAAAAAAAATTCAGTGGACAACAAAACTACTACTTCAATCAACAAATCCAACACAAAATTATCGACATAAAAATACTCAATCGTGTTAATTTACACAATCAAACACACATCACATGATAATGGAACATTCTAACTCTTCTATGTCAATTTTTCGCATTTTGAAACCATTTTAGGGTGTTGAAAACCTAGAGAGATCAAGTGTGAATGAGAGGAGGGGAAGGAAGAACACACACATAAGCTTCTAATCTCAGCCGTTGGTTTCAAGGGCTGAGATGGAGAGTCAAAATTTGTGTTCCCGGAACCGGCCCGTATATATGCACACACAAAGTTTGGTTCCTTTGGTCATACTTTGATGAATCCGAACTGTTCAATGTGTTTAAAACATGTTTTTAAAGGTCCTCCTTGGAATTAGAAAAAAAAAAAAAAAAAGACTAGGAAGGGGTTGATCCAAGCAGTTTTTTGTAACAAAATATGACTGGGATTTAATAAGAGATCCCTCGCTTTTCTTATATGCTGACCTCCCCTCTCACGATCAAATTTGATAATTCAAATCGTTCAATGTGTTTAAAAACATATTTTTAAGGATCCCACAAAAAAAAATGACCGAGAAGGGCTTGATCCAATTAATTTTTCATAAAACATTTTTAAAACATTTTTAAATCAAAATTGACGGAAAATGGGTCCGCGAATTTTTATGTGGGATTATTAGATAAATATCACACAAAATTCGATCGGAAAATAACGAAATCCATGATCAAACTATTTATGGGATCAATTTCTTATTAGAACGAACTTTTTTTTTTTTTTTGAACAAGACAAGCGGTTGAATTGAATTGGGCAAAAAGATTTAACTCAAAATCCACATATCAAACCATTTATCACGGTTTCAAATTTCTTGAAACCGGAACCAAATCACATTACTAGAAATCCTAATCAAATGATTGAATTCGCGGTTTGTGGTTTGACCGTCCACAATTTACATACCCTCGAATTGAATCCAGGACTACGGCCCCACTCGGAACTAAAGATCAACAATAGTCGGACTGGGCCAATAACTTTTATGCTTCGGGTCGAGTTTTATATAAATCTAATCAAAATCCCAAGCCCGGTTTGTGGTTTGACCGAAAAGCGATCCGAATTTTCAGGACTCAGGCCCCATTTCGGGGGGATCAACAGGCCCAAACTCGTAGTCGGACTGGGAACTTCCACATGCCTTGGTCGAGTTTTCAGTAACCAGCCCATAACGCCTCTCAGATTCTGGAACCTTCCACATGCCTCTAGTCCTTCCAGACAACTCTCTTCCTTCTCTCTCTCTAAGATTTTTAATCAGTCGCTCGTCATCATAACCCCACGTACACACACCAAACGCCATAGCCGAAAACCAATCCGAAATCCTCTTGATTACCAGCGAAGCGAAGAGAGAGAGAAGAAGAATTCAAGAAGAAGAAATTCAAGGTGAAGAAGCGAAAGAGAAGTGAAGAGAAGATCATGGGGGTGGATTATTACAAGATATTGGGTGTAGATAGGAACGCTAAAGAAGAGGATTTGAAGAAGGCTTACAGGAAACTTGCTATGAAGTGGCACCCTGATAAGAACCCTAATAACAAGAAAGAAGCTGAGGCTAAATTCAAGGAGATCTCTGAAGCCTACGATGTAAGTATACAATATTCTCTTTCTCTCTCTATGATATAAATATAAATTTGGCCATATGCGTATATATTACTTAATTCACATATGAATAATTTCAAGATTTACTGTTTCTTGTTTTCCCGGTATTGATTGGACACACCCCAAGACCTCGTCTGATAATCTTGTCGGTGGAATTTTTATTTGAAATTTCGACTGGTTTTTTTTTTTTAATTTTTTTAATAAGAATCTGAATATTGGAGATAATTAATGGTGTTTCACAGTAAAATTTATGGTTGTCATGTCATCGAATCCATTTGTTTATGATACTCGATGTTTGTAAGTAGTACCATGGAAGAAACTGCGAAAAATCTCATCTTTGGCTCTGGGTCTGTCCTATTTCTTCTCAATTATGCGTTTTGAGTTTGGTCACATGAATGAAGGGATTTGAATTTTCATAGTGTATGATACATCGTTCAAGTAGTATAGCTCAAACTATAGATTTCAGAAACTTATATATTCGATGACTTACAGCTCAAACTATAGATTTTAGAAACTTATATACTCCCTCCATACCAAAAATATAGTCTCGTTCCATTCTGACCGGGTAGAAAAATCGATTATATTTTTCAATCGGTAATATATTTCACATGCAATGGATCTTAGATCTCAATTAAATCTAAAATACAAAGTTTTTAAAATTACTAACATATTATAGATTATAAGATATATATTCCATTGAAAAGTCGTACAACTTCCAAAAGAACTATATTTGGAAACCTTATAACTTTAGGAAGGGTAATGATTTTAACAAAGTATATGGTCCATCTGCACATGAAATATAGTAATTGATATTTATTGTTATTATTAATTTCACCCCTATTATCTAATGAGATTACATACTTTACCACTATTAGTATTGTGAGAGATTCAAGTGAGATAATCTCAGATTCTCAATACAATAGCTAAAACCTCTTGTATTGTATATTCTTTTCTTCGAAGTTGGATATGTTCAAACCAAGACTCAGAATTTCTCTAAAACCTTCTGTATTAGCTGTGTTTGACATGTTATTTTGTGTTTTTTTTCCCAAATAAAATTCCAGGTTCTTAGTGATCCCCAGAAAAGGGCAGTATATGATCAATATGGTGAAGAGGGACTAAAGGGAGTGCCACCTCCTGACGCCGGAGGCCCAGGAGGACCCGGTGGAGCCACCTACTTTTCAACCGGTGACGGGCCAACGACATTCAGATTCACACCTCGTAATGCCGACGATATATTCGCAGAGTTCTTCGGGGCTTCGAGCCCGTTCGGAGGAATGGGTGGGGGCATGAGAGGTGGTGGTTCTAGATTTGGGAGCCTATTTGGTGATGACAATATGTTTGGGTCTTTTGGTGGTGGTGGCGGAGGTCCTGGTGCAGGATTCATGCCGCAATCTGCTGGTCCTAGAAAAGCCCCTCCAATTGAGCAGACCCTGCCTTGTTCTCTTGAAGAACTGTACAAGGGGACCACCAAGAAGATGAAGATCTCCAGACAAATTGCTGACGCCAGTGGGTAAGCATATACAGTTCTATTTCCTATTTCTGACTTGTTTTCTTCGTACTATTGCAGCATACAGTTGTTTAGTCCGGTACATCATCAGCTTATACTGTTCACTTGTTTTTTGTTTTTTCCCCTTTTTGGATGGCAGCTATTTGGTTAGTTATTTTCAAATGATGCGTGTGTAAAAATGCTAAATCCTGGCAATGTTGTCTAATAGTTTATATACGAAATGGGAACCGGCCGATACACATGTGATTTTTGCTCTCGCGGGTACACCGGGGTGTAATGGTATTGGAGATCCCAAAAACCGTTACGTAGCAGCTGTTACGTATGTAACGGTCGATACTTAAAACTATGCCCCAAATGCATTCCTCTCTGATGCCTGTGTTTAGGGACTCATTGATACTTGCTATTTAGCCCAACGCGACATGAAATAAGTGATCCTTCATAATTTAGGTAAATTATTAGTATCCAGGTTGGCTCCATGGTGAGTGAATAGCAAATGCCTGACCACGTTTGAAGACATGAAATAAGTGATCCTTCATAATTTAGGTAAATTATTAGTATCCAGGTTGGCTCCATGGTGAGTGAATAGCAAATGCCTGACCACGTTTGAAATTTTCCACGTTATTTATGAGGGGTTAATAGGTTTTGCTTCTTTTTTTTTTTCATTTGAATTTTAATTTGCCTGTACCCTGAGTTTTATTTCCAATAAGAATTCGTGCAAAAGTGTAAACATTTTTCCTGATACTTTATGCATGCCTGTTGAAATTGGAGACAGACAAGCCTCAATAACAGCTGAAATATTTTAGAAATCTATGACAAGTCATCATGTTGTTTACAAATCAAATTTTACTAATTACAAATTACAAATTTCCTACAAGTTTATGGCTCTTCGATTGAGTTACTTCTTTTGATTGTAGAGTAGAGGGAAAATTACTCCTATTTGTTTTCTAGGTAAAATTGCACCCCAAAAACCAGAGGATTATCTGTATTTTTTTGGAAAAGTCGTAGTATTCTATGCCAACCCACCTGTGGTAAAATTGCGACTTCTTCGTTGAGGCCCTCTAACTTTCCATTGGGGTCCTCTGTCACCAGGGGAATTTCAATTAGGAGTAGAAAAACAAAGTTGCTTTATGTTTGATGATTTTCACATGTTGTAGTTGCTGATACTAAAAGTTGTCAAAACTCGGAAGCATATATTGATTCAGAACAAATTCCATTTTGAACAGTTGCTTACTTTGTGTTTATTTTCTATGGATGCAGCAAGACAATGCCCGTAGAGGAGATCCTAACAATCAACATCAAGCCTGGTTGGAAGAAAGGCACCAAAATAACGTTCCCCGAGAAAGGGAACGAGCAGCCAGGTGTCATACCCTCAGATCTCGTCTTCATAATCGACGAGAAACCACACAGTGTGTTCACCCGTGATGGAAATGATTTGATCTTCACCGAAAAATTACCTTTGTCTGAAGCCTTGAGCGGTCACATTGTTCGTCTAAATACTTTAGATGGCAGGACTTTAACAATACCTATCAACAACGTGATTCATCCAGATTATGAAGAGGTTGTCCGGGGGGAAGGAATGCCGATTCCTAAAGATCCAACAAAGAAGGGAAATCTGAGGATCAAATTCAACGTCAAGTTTCCGACAAGGTTGAATCCAGAGCAGAAGTCCGGAATCAAGAAACTGTTGACTTCATGAGTCCAAAACAGCTCTGTGTGAATATACATAAAACCGAACTGTTATGGGATTTAGTGGTCTTCTGATATGTTCAAGGCTCTTTCAATAGATTTGAAGTTATAGGTACTGGTTGGTAAGGGGAATATTAGATCATATATCATATATGATCTTGTGTCCTGAACAAATGTAGCGTCGAGGCTCTGTTTGTGTGGAGATGGTAAATTTTTTGTGTGGGTCGAAATAAGAGAGTTTTCTTTCCCTTGAGTTGTCTATGGTTTTTGGCATTGTGAAGTTATTTGCAGGTTGTCATTGGGTAGGGTTGGTTTGGAGTAAAAAAGTCCCATCTTTCCCAGCTAAAGTATACCAGATGGAACCCGGGATCTTGAAAATTGGAAAAGCTAGACTTTATTCTTCGTTCACCTTCATTCCCTCAACAGTTTCGAACAATCAATAAGGAAACGAAAGATTGAAGAGTACTTCTTTTTCCTTCTTCAGGGAAAAATTCCTGGGTACCGAATGGGTACCACATGGCCATGCCGAGCACGATCTCAGCCGTCCAAAAGTGTTTTGGACGGTCGAGATTGATTCCCTCTCCTCTCTCACCCGACCACTCACTCCTCTTTCGGACCGTTGGATCGCATTTTGGATGGCTTAGATTGCCGAGCGGGTACCACGTAGGCAGTACTCACTCGGCACTGAAAAATTTCTCAGGGAAAAATTTATGGGTACCGAATGGGTCACGTGGCCATGCCGAGCACGATCTCAGCTGTCCAAAAGTGTTTTGGACGGTCGAGATTGATTCCCTCTCTCTGATTAGGCAGGAACAGCTATGCCATCATTTGTTGCTGCAACTACTGGAATATTATAGAATGATCTAAAGAGAGTCGTTGCTTAGGACCTCTCCAGTAGTAACGTTACTAGTGTGAGAATTAGCACAGTTATCTAATATTTTCATTTTTTTGGTCCCGATATTGTAATTAGGATCAGAATTAAAGTGGCAGAATTTTAGTTTTGGCTTGTGTAATCAGAGTTACAGTTACGTACAGCTAGTAAAACGGGAATGCATTGTTGGACAACTACAGAGAGGAAAACGACCAAGCCCAAAAATGTAATACATGCAAATTACCATTAGCAATTACAACTGTTTATTCTTGCAGAACACAGTGTTTTTACATTTTCATAATCAGCTTTAACTTTAACACGGGAGCCACTATCCCAACGGTACTCCTAGCAAAATACAGGCGCTCCGTGTAGTAAATCCCTCTATAAATATCGCGCAGTGCTACAAAGTTCTACCAAAAAGAATACAAAAGCCTAATCATACAATCGTCTGTTGTACATGATAAGTTACTCACTGTAATCCGAAGATGACTCTGTAGCATCATCTGGATTACCGATTTGCTCTCCACCGTCCCTATTCGCTTCATCATCTGAATCACCGTTAATATATCTCTCAACATCAATATCCTCTTGTCCATCTTCCTCACTATCATCTTCCTCCTGATCATCAACATCATCTACATCCACATCATCATCTACCTCTTCGGGCCTATCGTCATCGTCTTCCTCAACATCTACGTTATAATCAACACCCTCTATTAAACGCTCAGACTGGCCGTTAAACACACCAGTATAGTCACCCGCCAGTAAATCATCATCATATTCATCCCCCGCCGTTAGGCCATTGTAATCATCATACTCCGACCTATCAGAGCTGCTGCTAGCCTCTTCCTCAGCCTCCACTTGAGTCCCCAGAGTTTCTTCCCTATTCCACTGCGGATCCAAACCTCTCATTGCTGTGTTTTCAAAGAAAGTCTCCTGCTGTTGATCTCTCTCGCTGCTGCCGATATCCACTACTCGCTTAACTGGTTTTGGCCTACTTCTGGCGGTTCGACGACTCCGCTTACGCCCAGCTCCTCCTCGTCCGCGGGACCGGCCTTTCCACCCCAGCAACTGTCCAAATCTAGAAGTATTTGTTGCGGTACTTCTCTGGGTGGCCTCAGATCTGGGATTCATGGCTGCTCTTCTTTGAGATCTTCCGCCGCGAGTACGACCACGGCCTCGGCCACGGGTGCCACGTCCCCGTCCTGAAATGGAGTGGATAGTGTTGTGGTCAATCCAAGGCTCTTGAAGATGATTTTCAGGATCATGGGGAGCTTCTGCCAGATCATACTCTCGGAAGTTGTTCGGAATAGAAAATTTTGATGGGAATGCCTGGTTAAAGAGTGACATTACAGATATGTTAGTTGAAAACGATCCAGTTCACAGAGAAAGGGATGTAAATTAAAAAAGAAAAAAAGAAAAAGACAAGCCACATACAAAGAAAATAAAAGCAATATTCCCAAAGAAACTTGTAAAAGATGCTAAAATTAGTATCACAAGAAATAACCTCAAAAAACATACAAACTGATTACCCAATTAAACATCTTACAGATTCTGTTTGCATCTGACATGTAAATTTTGGGATAAAAAAGTTGAGCAAAATAGCATATTTCTATTTGAGTTTGGCGTTTATACTTTTTCCGAGATTGCTCTAATAAATAGAAAGTGTAAAAGTAGCTATAAGAAGATTCGGAAACTTCTTTTTGCCCAAATTTCCTGAGTACAGACCGGGAGGTACCAGAAGCTAATTGCCGGGGAAAAAACATAATGTGCAACAATTAATTGCTTGTCTGGCATCTTTGAATGGCAAGAACGAAATTTCACTTGTCAAATTATACTTGGTCAAATAAGATATTTACAGACGAATAGACCTTTTGCAATTTGTAAACATGGCCATCTATCAGCATTTAACCCATCGTTTCACTACAGAAAGATTAAAGAAACATTTCCTCTACTTATATCCTGAGGCATTCAGGGAGAACTCATACAGAGGATGCCATCAAAAGCGTATATTGTTTTCCTCAAATCATTCTCTTGCAGGATTTAGTATATGATTCCTTAAATGAAGTAGTGATACTCACAATGAAATTCCCTGCTTCTTTGTCTTTCTGAGAATCGATTTTCTGTTGCAATGTATAACAAATGGATGCATCAAGTTCCATGAGCCTCAGAGCAATAGCCGCTGATGTTTGAGGTACCCAAGGAAGCACAGAAACCATTTCAGCGTTGGGGGAAATACTAGCAGCAGGTTCAGGTTGACTACCAGAACCCAATAATTCATTGCTAGTCTCAAAATTTGAAGACAAAAAGTCCTTCTGTATGACACCTTCTAACAAAGTCATAATCTGGAAGTACACAGAGCAAATGGATCAGCATGTTACCAGGATAAATGAAGCAAGAAAACACAAGGTATAGAGGAGTGAAACCTAAAAAACCAAGCACACAAACTTCTAAAAGTAGAATTGTGTGCCTTGGAAGTTGGAAAAGCTAGTAGAAAAGATTGCAAGCACAAAATAGATCTAGGAAAGAAAAACCATACACATCACAGGAAACCTTAAAAAAAAAAACGCACACCACAGGAAGCACCAGGGTCAGGAACTATGTTACATGGATCCTTCATTTTGCCTGAAATACCCGTGTCGATGTGTCCAATATACATATCATTTGGACACGCGGATCCTATAATTGCTATGATATATATATATATATATATATATATATATATATATATATATATATATATATATATATATATATATAGAGAGAGAGAGAGAGAGAGAGAGGAACTCTCTAGTCCGGGACCCTTGGGTCCGGAACTCATAGTTCCGGATCAAATTTTCATGATCCGAACCGTCCAATGTGTTCAAAAGGTGTTTTCCAAGGTCCCCGCGGGAAATCTTCAAAAAAAAAATACCGGGAAGGGCTTGATCCACGCAATTTTGTAAATATGCAGTTTTTGTGAAGAATTGCGTGGATCAAGCCCTTCCGGTATTTTTTTGAAGATTTCCGTGTGGACCTTGGAAAACACCTTTTGAACACATTGACGGCTGATCATGCAAAAACATCTTTTAAAGGCTTCAATCGGGATTTCGGGATCCTTGCCAGATCCTCGCGTATATATATATATATATATATATATATATATATATATATATATACACGTACTCTCCGGTCAAGGATCCCGGAAATCCCGGATTGAAGCGTTTTGGAGCATTTAGAAAATGTTTTTGCATGATCCGAGCCGTCCAATGTGTTCAAAAGGTGTTTTCCAAGGCCCACGCGTGAAATCTTCAAAAAAAAATACCGGGAAGGGCTTGATCCACGCAGTTTTTCGCAAAAACTGCATATTTAAAAAATTGCGTGGATCAAGCCCTTCCCGGTATTTTTTTTTTTTTTGAAGATTTCAGTCAGGCCTTGAAAACACCTTTTTGAACACATTGCGGCTTCCCGGATCAGAGAGTTCCAAAATTTGATCGGGAATCTTCAAAATGAGATCCGGACCTTGATCCAAGGGTCCCGGACAGAAGTTCCTCATATATATATATATATATATATTTTTTTTTTGTAAAATCGGCAAAAGTAACATTTTATTAGGGGAAGGGGAAGGGAAAGGATCCAACCAAAAGTTCCAAAAAAAGCCAGAAAAGCACAAAACATAAGGGCAAAGCCCTAGCCATAAGCCAAAACCCAAGGCCAAAAGTATAATATAAAACAATGAAGGCCAAAAGGGAAACATTTTACCAAAAGGGAAAGGGGGCCTAAATTGCAAAGGCCAATACAAAGATCATAAACGGATAAAACAATGGGCCAAGATTTGGGCCTAAGATGCCGGATATAACAAAAAGATTAAAGCCCAAAGCCTCCAAAGAAAGAGCAAAGCCTCCAAAGAAAGAGGACCAGCCCAAGAAACCCAAAACCAACCCTAATCACTTGCATCTTCACAGCAACAGCCACCGCATATTCCAGCAGCGAGCCATCAGACCGAACCACCAAACACAAACAGAACCGTAACTCCTCCGGAGCAAAACCACGCCACCATCAGCCACCCACCAAAGGAGAAACAGAACCACCAACCACACATCGGTCGCGGAAGCTCACCAAGCCGTTAGGCGAAAACCGATGCATCCAGCAATGCAAACGGCGGGAGACCGACGCCGGCAAAGCCCGAAGCCCATAACCGGACCATCTAGCCGTTAGGCCAAGAACCGGAAAACCCAGGGGAAAGACCGGCGATGGGGCAAAAGGGCGGACAAAACCGAGATGGGGCAAACCGAAAAAAACAGCAGCCAAGCAGCAAGGATGCAAATAACCAGGGAGGGGGTCGAGAAAAAATAGAAGAAGAGGAGGACAGAGGATACCCATACCGAACGCCAATCTCGCCGCCAACACGAAACCCATCAACGATCGCCAAGCCACCGCCAAATCGGAGCCCATAAACGACCAGGGATACGGGATGTCGAGATCCATAACTTCCGGAGACGAACACCGCAGCCGCCGCACCACCACACGCAACTGATGCCGATCGATTTTTGCATAAGGAAGAGAGGATAAGATCAGAGAGGAGAACGGAAAGAGGAGAGATGGTCAGAGAGAGAGGTGAGGGAGAAGGAGAAGAAAGAAAAGGAGAGGGAGGGGAGAGGAGGAGGCGGCGCCTCCCCCCCGCCCAGGTGAACCCTAGAAGGAGGCTTTTTAGAGAGAGAAGGGGTGATTGTTTTTAGAGAGAGGTCAGAGCAACCCTTCTTTCACGTTTTTGCTGCAATTGCTATGATATATTTACAGAAAAAGAATATCAAATTAGCTAGAAAAGCGATATTTGTAGTCTCACATGGACAGGAAATAGCAAAAACACAATTTTTTTAACCCCTTCTTGTTTAATACATTTGTAAATATGATTTACGATACATAACCTGAAAAAATTATGCAATATATACTACAAACAAGTGTTCAAGACATGTCCCTGTACCCATACCCAATCTGGGGACACATATCCCAGTATCCTAAGATTTAAGATTAGGAACGCTTGGTCTTAAACCGCACCTGATACTCGTACCCGATTAACAAACAGAAAAATCAATATTGCACTGAAAAACTTGCTTGGAAGATCAAAGAATCGCTTGAAGAGTGCATGAGAGAGAGAGAGAGAGAGAGAGAGAGAGAGAGAGAGACCTGAAGAAGATCTTCTGCTGACGATGCGTTGTGCAGCTTCATACCCCAAGATTTTCGATAGCCCTCAGACCAAGCAGGTAGAAGAGCTTCAGCTGGAATAGAAACCTGCCAAACCACATATTTTAGAATGTCTTCGTTACTGATTGGCCTAAAAAGGAAATTTTTGTGCTTTCGAGCGAAGATTGTACAATATGACTGCAAAGAAGGGAGAGAAGCCTAATTTCCATTCTCTCCTTTAGCCACATCCACATTGTCTCAGTCTCCTTTCTCTGCCTATTTGGTATTCTAAGTTTCTAACTACTATGATTTTCAACTATGTGAACTTGCTATAAAATGCAAAAACTGATAATAAAAAATTAAATAGCAATAAATAAATTAAAAACTTACGACCCAAATATACAGTTGAATGTTACAAACAACTACTGTATGTCAAGAACTTCTACTCTCATTGATTGAGGTGGCCTCGCTAGAATAAAGCTAAAAGGACTTGCCTCTATCAATGCTAATAATGCTTTGAGTAGTCTGATCCTTGAGGTAGGAGAAGAGTCCAGACGCCGTGAAGTCCATCCATCGCCTTTATATTTCTTTTCACATTGAGCCTCAGAAAAATTGAAGTCATCGGTGGAAGTTTCAAAATTCATATGGCAAGACGGACAATAATTATTCTCAAAAACGTCCAAATCATGGCAGTAGTTACAAATGCCTAGCAGCTGTTTGCATCTTTTCCTCCCATACTTCATAGCACGTAATACTGAAGAATTGAAGCATTCTTCCCACATCCACTTTTCTAAATCGTGATATCTCTTCAAGGCATCCTTTTTCTCTGTTTCATTCCTTCCGAGCCCAATTGCGAAAGATGACGAGGATTCTGTCACATCAGAATTTGGAACACAAATAATACTTGTAGGACTATCTGTGCTGGCACTGGAATCAGGGTTATGAGTCATGTCAGAAACTTCTTTTTTGACATCATTGACCATCAGTTCTCCACTGCTTATACAGGTCAAGCCCCTTCTAAAAGTTTCCTTGAAAGATGATTCTATTTTTTGCAACATAGAATGCAAATTAGATTCCCTCAACCCACGCACATCCAATGACTCAAACAAAGCATCAAATCCCTGCAAACAGAACAAGGAAAGACTCAAACAAAATGTCCAGGCCAAAGAATACATATATTTATATGTATGCTATGACAAGAATTTCAAATTTATGCTTTCCTCTGGCCCCCGTCCTTTAGGACATAATATAATCAAATCAAAATGTACAAAAAAAAAAGCTTTTTGTCCTCAAAGCTTCAAATCACTCTCGTTCATCTTTTCTTTTCCTTTTTTCCATTCAAAAACTGAGGATTTGTGCCCCTAAATCAAGGTTGTCAAACCAAGCAGCTACCACTGTTCCAGTAAGCTTAGTGGCAAACTGAGTACTCCATCCAATTCTTTCCAAATGGAAACTCTTGGTGCCCCCTCCCCCAAACCACAGAGAGAGAGAGAGAGATGAGGAGGGTTTTGGGGTGGCAAGGAAGATGTATAAGACCACAAGAACTTTTATCTACAAGGGGAGGTGCCAGAAAAAGGATAGTGTACTGAAAATAACAGTCACCACAAATAGATGCATATATATGGGGACCATAGCAATGAGAAAGTAGATATGAACATGAGGTCGCTACCTCTTCAGAATCAATAAGCCTCCAACGTCCATCGCGTAACTCGATAAAAATTCTGCCAGACGCAGGATCATTTTGAGAAGCAGATGTTATGAACTGCCAGTATCGATTCCGTCTGCGATCTTGCCCAAGAGGCAAGGATCTGTAGACATACATCTCTTCCGCCTTATGACCAATATAAGCCTTTAACTGAGACCGTGACCTTTCAGCAGCATATCCAGGTTGCAGGAATATAAGATTATCAGTGCCAGCAGAGAATTCTTGTAATGACAGGTTCCTTTCAGCGGGTACAGGAGTAGAGTAATTTGCGTCATCAAGACGATCTTGAATGTTTTCTTGGACAACAAGAGAATTCGACACCAAACCAGTTTTGTCATCAACAGCAGGTAATGGGCTTTGCATACCCTCTACAGAAGAAATTTGGACATTTGGTTCAGCCTTGTAACTAATGTGAGAGGAATACTGCGTCTTCACCACAAAATCCTCTTTCATTCGGCGTTTATCCAGTTGCACCTCAGCCCACATTTGTTTCTTCAGAGCATTTGCAGCTTCCAAACGTTCCTGAAAAGTTCTCACACATTTCAATCACGATTATAAACTTACAAAAGAAGAAAAACTAAATACCAAAATTTCAAGCCACCAGATGAGAAGAGAAGACAACATAATACCTCTAGAACAACACGAATTGAGTTTCCTTCATTTGCAATACCAACTAAAGCGACGAGAGCACTGAGCCGTTCTTCAACGCTCAGATCCGAGTACTCGCCTTCCACTAGGCCTTGAACCCATGGTTCCCCCGAGTTACTTTCATCAATAACAGTGTCTTCTTGATCAAGGTTGGCTGCCTCATTGGAGATTCCAGCAACATCAATCGATTGATCAACAGATACACTGCTGCTTTTTACCACATTAGGCTGCATCAAAGGCGACCTATCAGCCAAATTCTTAAGCCCAACAAGTGGAGTGCTCATACCATCATCATGGGAGGTATCCATTCCATCTCCAAGGCCACTTTTTGCTAGGAATAGATCTGCTTCACACGGAAGAGATTCATCATTTGGCTTCAGTTCAGTACCTAAATAATCAGCCTCCGGATCCTCAGCTACATCACTTTCAGAATCTTCATCTCTTTCAACGTCATCGTGTTCTACATCCTCTGCATCATCTCCATTTAGATGTCCATTTTTGAATATCTGAATTTTTTCCCTGGCTGCAGAGAGGATTGCCTCAGCATCAGTGGGGTCCTTCCTATAGGGGTCTCGCACGCAATATGTTGACGGAGCAGTTCTTTCAAAAAGCTTTGTATCCCTTGACAAAGCAGCAGCAATAGATGCTTCAGGTGTCTTGCTTGTTGTGAGGTCCCGGAGACCAGATTTCTTAAATGACAGACAAATATAAACATTACAGTGAAGGATTAACACAAAATGCAACAAATACAAAACAACTTCTTCGAAGAATGGGAAAAGAAACATCTTTTGGATTACCTGAATCTTGTCTGCAACTTCAAGTATATTAAGTCCTTCACTTCCCTCAATAGAAAGAACATGAAATGCAGCAAATTTGACTGTTCCAGGAGTCAAGCGATGTCTAGATCTCCTGGGATTTGAAAAGCCCCTTTCTTGCATTATGGCGACAGCATTTTCAGCTGCAGCTCCGTTGCGTAAATTAGAAATTATATCTTCACCATCATCACCCTGCGCGTTCACCCAAAACCTCTCTATTATGAATACGCAAGAACAAGCAATTTATACGTCTAAAAAAGCGTTGATAAATCATTTCTTTCTTCCTTTTTTTATATGTTGCATGGTAATATTACATGACAAGCTAGAGATTAGGAGTTTCTTCACAAATAAGTCAAAGGTTAGACTGAACTTAACCTAGGTTGCAAGGGGTTAACACTTAACATCTTCAGAAAAATAACAGTGAGAATGAGGAAAAAATAAACTGTCAGTGTTTGTAAATCTCTTGAAACGATAATTCACAGAAGTGTAAGAAAACGTCAATATTCATACGCATTATGCATGTCGTATTCTACATAAAACTCACAATCACAATCATAACCAGGAAATACATTAAGAAGCATACATAATTAACCTCAAGGCCCACTTCCTGTGGTAAAACATTCAGATACAAAGATAAAACTGGAAAAAAAAACTAGAAGAAATCATTGTTGATGAAAGGGGGTGGAAGCAAGTCTTTCGGGAATAAAGAGGGCACTACAATGGCTGTTGAGACCACCAGAGGTGGAGGAATAACCAGCAGGTCGAACCAGTCCATTTAGTAGAAGTATTAACAAATAAACAAAGTCCCTACCTCATTTTCATCACGAGGATATGCTTGTTCCATACTTCTTTTCTTTAGTTTTGGTCCAAATCCAGCAGATAAAGCGAATTGCCGCAATATCTCAGGCCAGGTCAATGGATTCAAGTGGCACTGCCAGCTGCGTATGTCGAAGCCCCAAGCGTAAGCCTGAAACAAAGAAGGAAATGAAAACGTAATAACAATAAGAAGAATTGAGAATTGATACATACTTGACTACAAAATTGCAGCAGAAAAATCAAACAAGCTTCATGCAACCAAGCTTACCCCTAGGGTGAGCATCGTGTCGTGTCCTACTATGTTTGTGTCGTGTCATTTCGGATTCGTGTCAAAACACCTGTTAAAATAAAAGTTTCAAATATCTTGCCACTAACCGGACTTGCTTAAAACCACGTCGTTTTCATGATGACATGTTAAGACCCTTAGTTTTTCTTCTTTTTTTCACCATTGGCCTTTGGGGACAGAGCTATGATTCTGTTGGTCAACCAAACATGACTTTGGAAAATCATATCTTTTATTGAATCAAAACTAATCTTTAAAGAAACACAAGTACAAGCCATGGGTTGGCATCACCGGCATTGTTCGTGTCATGTTCGAGTCGTGTCGTTTCAGGTTAACCGTTTCAACACGGAAAATAAAACGGTTATCAGTGTCTTATCGAGTTACGTGAGTCTAACCCGTATTCTTCCCATTTAATATTTGTGTTGGCTTGTTGTCATATTTGTGTTCGTGTCAAAAAGTGATCAGCCCAAAGCATCTAACTTCATGTCATGTTTAATGGGTCGTGTCCGGTCTTCTCACCCTTACTTACCCCTTCAACTATCTGTGGATGCCCACCTCCAGGATTGCCAGCACTATTTTGATTTCCTCCCAGCACAGTGGAGGGAGTCCTTGCTACATCTTCAATGTCTTTAATTATTGATCTCAGAAGCGCTACATGTATCTCACCTAACAGCCTTGGATCCTGAAAATAGTAGGAAACAGCTAATACAATAGGATATAGAAGGATAAAGAAAGTACTCTAAGAACATAATTAAACACAAGGATCTCCAGAACTTACATAATCATGGAAAGCTTGAACAAACTCATCCAATGTAAAGGGCCAAAGCCCCAGTACATCAGTGAAAGTTATTAAAAATCTCCAGACCTAAAAATTGAGTCACAAGTAAATACATTAGATGATTTGAAATCACATCAACTTTTTGGATAAGTACAAGACATCAATACTTCCATAAGCACAACACAACTAGAAAATCTAGGCTATTTGTTGCTTGGAAAAATTATGTTCTGCTATGTTCACTTGTTGAAATATGTTTATGTGCGTTCCATATAGATATACAGCTGTTCCATATAGATATAGAGCTATGGACTGTTTTAGGACTAAGTTCCCTGAGGGTGGTCTGCCCTGTGCAAGGTTCTGAATACCGTACCTGCTTGGGTACCGGATTCCCTACTGGTACGGTACGTAGCGGTACTGGTACGGTACTGGGTACCGTTTTGGATTTAACGGTACTACAATTAGTATATAATTATAAATCGATAATTTTTCTCCAACCATCCAATTTCTCATAACATAAACTTTCATTAGAAAAGAAAAAAAAATGTAGTATCATATAATGGTTTTCAATTTAATGTCCAAAAATTCCTAGTGCTAAACATAATAAATTAATAATTGTTGGTTCACTGGAGACTTAAATTAAGCAAGAAAAACAAGGACATAGCCTTCGGTATAGACAGACCTTCATAACCCTTATTTGGGATTGGCCTTATTACTTCTTGGGGCTTGACTTAATAAAAGCCCTTCTAATGTTTTAACCCTACCTTTCCCCTTCCATTCCCACCAAAATAAAGTCAGAAGATTAAAACTCTCTCTAGAAGCGGCAGCAGCCATGGACGACATGAAGCACCAGTGGCGACGGGAAGCAGCAAAGGCATCTTTGCCTCCTCACACAGAGATGAAACGAAATGAAGGAAGGGACCTCCATGGACAAGCAGATCGGGAATCATCTAGACAAGAGAGTGATGGACAGATTCAAAATGGCGATGCACTGCACGGTACCGGCCGGAATTGACCTCACCATTGTCTCACCCAAGATTGTCCGGAATTGCCGGTATCCTCCGGTAAGCACCGGTTCCTTACAAAGCAGGTATGTACCGGCCAGTACAGTACGGGATTCAAAACATTAGCCCTGTGGAAACATTCTTTAACGGGACATTAGCTTTAGCTGGCCGGGGCCAAGAAACAACAGGTTCGTTAGCGGCGGAACTAAGTAGGGGCCAGGAGCGGAATGCTCAAGTCCTCATTCATCTGGTTAACTAATAGGTCCATGTAACCCCCTTGTCATCTAATTTGCATGTTGTATTGATTTTTTCTAATCTACTTATTTATTTTTTTATGATAGAAGTGTCCTTACTCCTTACAGAATGTCATAGAGACTTCAATGTAGAATACAGGAGATTTCTATGCATAGGTATATGGAAGTTCCACATTAATAAGTACGTTTGTGGGAATGCCAAACTGCATATGGAGGACAAAGAGCGGATCAACAAAAGAAATGGAGAAAGAGAGAATAAAAGAAAATGCAAAGCTGGAGACTTTTGCACCACAATGGGGATAACGTAGTAACTACAGAACTTCTGTTTTATATAGACAATGGACTACTTTCCAGTTACAAAGTCAAACTTTGGTTTATCATTTCATCCAAGTTTAATGAAGCTGCTAATTAAACGTGATATAAACCTGAACCACGTGAACTTAACTAGTTACAAGAGCATTGCTGATTGTGCAAGGGAACAAAACTGGTCAATTTTCAGTCCATACAAACAAATTCAATCAAAGACAAATTGTTATACCATTCCCATCACCAAATTTATATCTCTGCATAGTAAGTGCGTTAACTGTTCCATTTATAATCAAACCCACAAGATTAATCAATGCAGTATCTCCTGATCTTGCAGCTTTTGACTTAATAAAAAATTCCAACCGATATAACACTTCCAATAAGCTAAAAGAATAAACAAGCATAACACAATGACAGTATGGTTATGCCTCTTCAAGAATTAGAGAACCAACAATGATCCATGAATACATAAACTCCAGAAACATATTTCATTTCTACGAAACACCTCCCATATAGAGAGAAAGAAATATAATATAGTAGTAAAAAGAAATTAGTTGTTCTCACCATAAGAAGATTCCCGATGTTCTCCTCAGAATCAGTCCATGGCTGAATTGCAAAAGGTCTTTTCAAGGGCACAGACTTGGGTGGGAATTCAGTGAGCTTATCTGAAGCATTACGAGCAGAAGGTTGGAAGAAATAGAACTCCACAACATAATGTAAAGATGAGATGGTAAAGATGGTTAAAAAACAAATTCAAGATGCTGAGATATTACGATAAGTGTTCAACAAGGAATATTTGGTTACTTGTTGCCACTGAATGCACAGCATAGGGATCGCGACATGCAAAAGGCCCAAAACACGAACGGGTACCCCTCTCAAAACACTAACCATTTCAGAATTCATAAAAACCCAACCACTTATGCATGGGATACCATAAACATGGGTATCTATATATGTTAGTATAGGACTTGCTTTCAAAATTCACATCTATGAGCTTAGGAAAGAATGGTTGGTTGCTACCAAGTCCGATATAAAGACCTAACTAAGGGTTTGTTTGATAACACAGATTCAGCACTTAAAACTGAATCAATTAAGTAGGTTTGATAACCACATTTTATATTACTTAACAGATTAAGTGCCACTTAAAATGTAGGCTAAAAAGTTTATAAAAATTAAGTAGCTTTGAGCTACTTAATTCTAGCTGAATTCTTATTTGCTTACAATCAACCATCACACCGCCACCGCCGTTGTCACCACCACCACCATTGCCACGCCGCCACCATCACCACAACAACTACCAAGCCACCACTCCACCACCGCTACCACGCTGCCACCACCAACACTGCACACCGTTGCTGCCGCCACCACTGCCACACCGCGCTACCACCACTGCCACACCGCCACCACTATCGCCATTACCCATATACCACCACCACCACCACTATTGTCAAGCCACCGCCATCACTCCACCACCACCACCACTCCACCCAGCCCACCACCACCACCACCACTACCACGCCACAACCATCACACTACCACCACTACACCACTACCATTCACTACAACAATAGTTGCTTTTAATAGCATTGATCTATAGCGTTTTTTCGTTTATGCTATCTTTTAGCATATACTATAACGTTTTCCGGGAAATGATACTTCCCTGCGTTCATTTTTATTTTCCATAGCGTTAAAACTGTATTGGATAGCGTTCAAAATGGCGACCTCAAAAAATCAAACATCATAAATTTCTCGTGCGCATTGCTAAAAACCAAATATCATTCCCAAAGCTGCTTTCTGTAATTTGGGGCGCTTCTCTCTATCGTTCTTGGCCCTGTTCTAGGGTTTGTGTTTCAATAGTCATACATCTTTGCCGAATGGGGTTTCAATGGAGCCCGTTTGTTTCGCTACTGGTGTACTTGATATATCCAGCAGATTTCCATGCAACAGTTCTTATGAACGTTATGAGTTACTTTCAATAGCGTTTTTCGAAAGCTATAAAAGGTGATTTTTATTTCACCACTATTACTCCATTGCCACCACAACTCATCATCATTCCACCACCACCATTACTCCACTGCCACCGTTACACCACCACCCCCACCCCGCCACCACCCCCACCACCTCCCAATTACCACTCCACCACTACCACAAATACATGATGACCATTAGTAAAATTAAGAGACAATTAGAACAAAAAAATTTCATTTTTTTAATTCAGTGGTTAATATGTTCTATCAAACAGCTTTTTAGCTTAAAAAATTCAGCATTCAGCACTTAATTTTTCAGCTTTCAGCTTTATCAAACAGCCCCAATTCTTAGTTGCAGAAATCGCCTAAACAAGGAGCTTCGATGATGGGTAATTTATTACTTGGGTGGGTTTTGCCGATCTTGGGCTCTATGTAAGACTAAGTTTGTTAATTTCTATTTGGAAAAATGATTCTAAACACTCTCATAGTGCTCCCAAACGTGGGGTTTCTATGATCCTCCGCACCCTCGCCCCCTTTTTGTGCAACTAAGAAATATTACCTTTCACCTGATAGCATGATGAGCATAGCAAGGCATGGTTTTAAAACAACAGAATCAACAGATTCATGTAAAAAAAAAAAAACATATGTTATATACGGGTATGTCAGACATAAGCACCTCTAAAAAATTCAAGATTCTGCAAAGTTTGACTGTCAAGAGAGACAATTGAAGGCAAACCCTTGCTTGAAGCTGCTAACTCCATTAGCTCCAACCTTTCATCCTCAATAACTTCCATGGATTCTTTGGCAATTCTGCGAGCAGTAGCCCTATCATTAGCAGCTTTTTGCCTTGCTGCTTCCTTCTCCCTACGCTGTTCTTCTTTTAATCTCATTTTCTCAGCCTGCGGAAAACTCAATTATCAGCTTAACTATCTAACTATAAGCAAGGAAACTTCATAAAGCTTGCAGGACAAGTTTAAAAACTTACTCTGATAGATTCTTTCTGCAAAAACTTCTCTCGCCGTTCCATCTCACGCCTTTGTTCCCTCTGGTATCTTACCTCCTCACGCTGCTTTTCACGCAGCAGCCTTTCTTCTTCCTTCCGCCTCTCACGATCTTGCCTCTCCATTTCTTTCTTCATTTGTTCCTCTCTCTTCAGAGAAAGATGGATACAATCAGATTACTAACAAAATCTTCAGAAAAGAAAACTTATAGTTTACAAGAGAAAAGACCTTTCGCCTCAAAATATCTTGTTTCTCAAGCTCCTTTCGAATCCTTTTCTCATGGGCGTCAACTTCCCTTGCTATTCTTGCCTCTTCACTCTGCTGATATATTTTATGCACATGAAATACTTTCTTTGTACGAAAGAAGGAAAAATACAAAGTGGTAAGTAGGAAACCTTGCGCTTTCTCTCCATCCGAGCTATGTCATCTTCAGGTGTGACCCTTGTGTCTGATGGGACAAACGGATTGTCCAGTCCAGTAATTGAGTGAGGAGCTAATTGAGCATCTGTAGCAATATTTGGGGAAGAGGTTTTCCGTGAAACAGTGTCATACTCCCCTGAAGTTGAGGGCAAGATATGGCCCTGCCGACCTTGATGAGGCAAAAGAGGTAAACTTGGTGCTGGACTATGTAAACCATATCCTGATGGTAATAGCTCATTACCATGCATAAATGAGCGGCTGGCAGACAATGCATTTCTGGCAATTGGAACATCATTTGGAGAACCAAAGTAGTGCGATGGAGCAGCTCTTTCATATGAGTCATTTCTAATAGATGGCTGCTCTGGCAGAAACTGGTATTCATGGAGTGCCCTCACCGCTCCCTGAGGAGAAGTATACAAATTTTATGCATTCATTTTGTTGTCTCCATCGAGCAGACTTCTAATAGTCACCTCTCGGAAAGAAAAACCAAAGAAAATAAAATAGAAGACGAAAACTGAAAACTCATCTATGGCAGGTGCTGAGAATGCAGGTACATGTAGGGGGAGGGAGGATTGAAAAAAGTAAACAAGCCCACATTCAGATGCAAACAGCAAAGAAGTTTACAGAAGAAATTTGAGTATGCATGCAGGAAATGATGAACAAAACCCTTCCTGATTAAGCTAAGCATGTCCATGCATTTATCCACCAAAAGCGACCGATTGTTATCCCATTTATAGAAGAATCTGACCGGTCAATCATCATCTTGTACATGTATTCCCACAATGTAATGCTGAAAGAAGCATCTTTAGACCTACTACCTGCAGCCCTCAACAGTTTTCAGCGGGAGTTACCAAATAAATGACAATTTTCCCTAGCCACTAGGCATTGGAAGAATGAAGAACATCGACCATCAGACCTTTCAAGTAGGGATTGAGGGGGCACCCCTTGCCTAACCACCAATCTAATCATGGGCAGAGGGACTCGGCATACATTGCAGTTTTGTATCTTTTAACATTTTTTTATTAGCAGTTTCTACAGATAAGACTTAAAAGGGATCCTCAAACACATAGAAAAAAAGGAGCAAATTAGGCGGCAGATAGGGAAAGCAATACTCTCCAAAGCTGTGACACGTAGAAAAATGACATTTATGATAAAGAAGTACATAGTCGGCATTTTATCACAAAGTCTACTCATGACCGTTTTAACTAATACCAAATGAAAATGGGGTAGATTACAAAGAAAACAAGCAGAACTCGCATAGAAAATAAGAGAAAAACAAACTAACCTTGATTGGTTTAGCATCAGGCCGCTCATATAGTTTCGGCTCATAAGGCCGTGTTGCTGGTTTCTGCTGACCAACTGTCACTGTTACATGAATAAAAGGAAGATATAAGGCTTATCTAGTCTTCAAGGAAATGTTAGCACATCTAAAGCACAAGAAACACCAAAGACAGACGGAACCATACAAGAGTTTGACAGTTTTTAATGTCCATTACACAAGGGAGCAGAAAAGAGTGGAATGCATACAGAAAAATTAAAGTTGTTTAAACGTAACAGCAGGTAAGTATTGAAGGCTTAAATCACAGGTACGGAGATAATGAAAGACTCAGTTTTATAATTTCAATATGAAACTAGGGCAGAATGGTACAAACAGCTCCTCCTTGAGGGGACGCGCTTCCAATTGTTGCTACGAATCCGGCGAGTGTGACAGCGTGTGAAGCAAGAGAGCAGGTGTTTATTTGCGGAAGCGAAATTAACAGGTAAGCATATTACCAACCGATGGGGGAAGTCAGAGAAAGAAAAGGAGAGCCTCAAGTCCCATACTCATACTCAGCCTTAGAAGTCTTAGAGAGGTGTCTTTTAATCTTCATAAAACACGATCGATACATTACAAAAGTTCTTTGCTGCATTCATTCCATACACAATACATTTGCCAACAAGTACTAAGGTATCCTGCAAATCCAAGTCCTCGACAACCTTCAGCAATCCATTAACCTATGAAATCTACCTCTGAGACGCTTGACCGGACAGACCTGAATTGCAAACTCAAAACTGACATACAAATCACCAAAATCCAGCAAAGTAGCTTTGAAATTTCGCGTTTAAATATTTTTGCCAATCTAGACATTTCACTTAGTATTTGCTCCAAGTTTCCAACAGGTATCTTTCTTCAACTAATCAGTAAACCCCAGAATCAGTACAACCCAGGTTAAGAATTAAACACTAGCGACTTTTTACTAAATTTCTTCAACATCGAACTTATGCGATTAAATCTTCAAGTGAATAAGAAATTCCAATGGTACCAGCATCCACTAGATATTGGTTGAGTACTTGAATCAACACATTCCCTCCCTTTTTCTCGTTCACATCCTTAAAGACACTTTAATGGCTTGCAGGTGCAGCTCCTTCAACTGGAAGTGCTTCATGGGAAATAATTGCAAAATGCTTAAGGTGCTTCAGACCATATTTAAACTAATCCATGTTGACTTCATAAAACTAAGAGTTGACTACTAGCTGACTCTAAATGGACAATAACTGTTTTCACAATTATACTTTTTAGGCCTTTACGTTAGATGTAATGGCATATGTAAGGATTGCATATCCAGCATCAAGTAAATGAAGAAATTTTTGCTGGTCTATAGCTCTTGTCTATTACTGGTTCAGTTCCTTTTCTTCAACATGATTCTATAGTTTTCTAACTTTTTCTTTCTATTAAATGAGTAAATCATGATAGCACAACAAATCTGCACAAATAGACATCCATATGGATCACTCAAAGCCCAGCCAGACCCCGATCATGAGGTAATATCAATCAATTTTATAAAAAAAAAAATAGAAAATGAAGTAACATGCTACTCTTCCTCACAAGTGCTCTTAAATAGCATCTTGTAAGGTTCCCAGTTCCTCTACTTCAATACAGCTATGCTAGAACCGTTGGCTCCTCGCGGAGCATAGCTCACATCCAAACTCCTATTGAGGAAAGGGGCTTGCCTTCCTATTGAGGAAACTACTCGTAGATAGGCACAAAATCCGCTATATAACTGAGTTTCTTTTCATTGTTTTGGGAGGCACAGAATCAGGCTGTAATAGTCACATTCCTATGAACCACACAAGGGATCATGGAAAAATAATGTAACTAAATAAATTGGAAAATCCAATTGGCAATATCAATGCATTGTGTAGATCAGTTGAAACCATAAGGGTGTATCCCCTGGGCCGTAATGAATGAAATTGTCATCCCTATTAGTGCTAGCAAGACTTTGAAACGAGTTAACAGCAAAACATTCCAGAGTTGTAAAAATCCCAACTTACCAATGGGCGCACCAAATGCACCCGGTGGCAAGGGATCAAACTCCATTCCAAGTATAGGCCCGTCTTCCCTCAACGGCTCTCCTAACTGAGCCTCCACAAACGCAATTGCTCTGAGCTCCGATATTGCCTGAGGCGGCTCGTAGTACCTCTTCACCGCCGGCATCATATCCGTCGCAATCCTCGCAATAGCAGCTCCTCCACGCGGACCCACCCCCCCGCTGCTGCTGCTGCTGCTGCTGCTGCTGATGCTGATACTGATGGGACTCCACGTGTCCGAACGAACCCGACCCCGATCCATGCTCGTTATTTCCCAATTCACCACCTACAGCCACCTCATCTCCAATCCCACTACACGAACCCACCACTGCCGGTGAAGTATCTTCCTTCCTCTGCCTCTTCATAGGAGGGGTTTTCCTGTCTTTTAACCTCCTGTGGCAAAACCACATCTGAAGCTGCCGATCTGAGAGCCCTAACTTCACTGATAGCTCTGCTCTCAACGCCTCCGACGGATACGATTCCACTGCACCCAAAAATCAAATTCCTTAACAACACAAATAACTCAATAACTACGAAATCCACAAAATAAAAAAGAACATAATCAAACCAGCGTAAGTTTTCTCTAGAATCTCCAACTGAGAAGCAGTCTTCATCTTCCTCTTCACTCTGTTCTCTCCCTCCACCGGCGGCTGCTGCTGCTGCTGCTTCTCACCCTCCGATAAACCACCACTTCCCCCCTCCTCCATTGCGCAAACCCCCTTCTCCTCTCTAAAACCTAGGGTTTGGAAGATCAAATTCCTCTACAAAGAAACTCCCATTTGAGCAGATCCAATCACTTCAACCTCTCTTAAATCATGCCATTTTACCAAACCAAAACAAGGGTTCCGTGTACAGGACTACAGGAATCTGGAATTGACGAAAACGAGAGAATACGAAATCCACTCCTCTTCTTCTCTCTCTAGAAGTCCTTGACACGCTTTGGTAGCACTTTCTCTCTCTCTCTCTCTAAAATTTTTTCCAAAGAAACAACAAAGAGGGGGGGGCGTGACGGAGATGTGCGGTGAGATTTGGAGAATAACGATAGTAGTAGTAGTAGAAGAAGTAATAAATAAAGATTGCGATTTTTATTTGTTGTTGATTTAAGGAGGGGAAACAACAAAGAACAAACGAACGAACAGTCTTTCTCTCTCTAATCCTTCCCATTCTCTCTCTATGAATCTTTCTTTTTACTAGTAATTTTTTTTGTTTTTGTTTATCGAAAACGTAGAAACGGAAATGTTCGTGTGCGGGGAAATTTGGGTAATTGTGTAATAAACAACTCCTCTCGAGTGTGTTTTTTTTTGCTTTTTCTTTTTTGTTTTTCAAAGAGGTATCAATCTATTGATTTGATTCACGAATTCGTTCGTGGCTTTGTGGTTGAGTTTCTTAAGTACCTCTCTCTCTCTCTCTCTCTCTCTCTCTCTCTCTCTATATGTATCGTTTTGGTTTCTCGCTCTATAAGTCTCTGTTTCTCTCTCTAGAATCAATTGGGTGTTTTCTTGGGCTTTTTGTTTTGGGCCTCGGTGTTCAATCCGTACGACAATTATATATACTCGAAATTACTCCAAAATATGATTTGCTTGCAACTCCATGGTCAATGGGATCTTCTCTCGTATTTCTATGGGTGGTCGAAATCTAGATTTTTAGGTAAGAGGTGAGCCAGATCTGGGTTTCCAACATCGGCGACGGCAGCGGTGATGGCGTGACACCTTCTCCGACGACTGTATTTTCTTTTTTAGGTTGTTGTATCGGTGCTTTTATTTTTATGAAATTCTCTCTGTTGGCAAAAAAAAAAAAAAGACAATCGTTTCACTAAATGGATTATTGACTTTTTTACTTTTTTATGTTTTATGAGACATGTTATTATCTTCACATATTTCAACTACAAAAACATAAAAATAAAAATAAAAATAACCAAAAAGCAAGTGAAATAGGCCCCAACTCTTTGATTTTTCACCCTTTATGAGACAAGTCTTTCTCCTCGTGTACATCAACTAAAAAAAACCAAAAAAAAGTCAAAAAGAAAGTTAATTAGTGGAACGGAACCTTATGTTATTTACACTTTTTGGGCATTTTAGTTGATGTGTGTGAGGAAGATGACTTGTCTTGAAATTCATGAGAATATGGACTTTTGAAATTTAGTCAATTTAGACAATATGAAAACGGTAATACTCCTCCCAATCTATAATTTTAGTCCATTTTGAAATTATTTTTTTTACAAAATACTACGTACTAAATTTACTACTATACTTTAAGGAAATAATAAATCAGATAGAATACAGTGTCGTAAAGTTTTATATACCTAACGTTGAAATGTTACATTAACAATTGATAATGTACGTAGCATTTGATAATGACATTTTCATATCTGCAAATCATGTTATCCCTCCGTTCGTTACACTAACAATCTTATAGAATTTATAACTAAATTGAAGGACTCAATTACAATTACGCACCATAAATGTTTTTAATCATTTCTAGCTACATTTCATTAAGTCCTTTAATTTTCACAAGTTAGAAAAAGCTTCCTTATAGAAAATTGTCTCACCAAAAGTTAATTTCCACCAGAAATTCAAAAAGTTAATCAATCATAAGCATCATCTAAACCTTTTAACTCAAAAAACGTAAAAGTCACCATATCAAACTTTTAACTCAATGTCTAACGGACACTTAAACTTCAATTTTGCAACTAAACTATTGCTCCGTTATTCAAATAACTTCATGGCATCTAAACCTGTCAAATGGCTAACGGATTTTTCTAACTTGAATGGGTAAGCTCCGTTAAGCCACCCCTTCTTCTTTTTTTTCCTTCTTCTTCCTCTTTGTCCCCTCTCCCCTCCCTAAACCCCAACCCTAACCCTAAAATCTCCAATTATAATTAGGGATGGCAATTCCCCCAAACCCAATGGATACCTGCCCCGCCCCCGCTTATTTGGAGACGGATATTACTCGATTTTTCATCCAAGAGGAGCAAGTATGGTAGAACTTAAAGAATCCCCAGTTGAAAACGGGGCGGATATAATTTTGTGATATCCACCTCCGAATACCCGTACCCGCCCCCGTTTCCAATTGTATATGTATATTTTTTATGAATGTATGTATATATGCGGGCATATAGTAGTATATAAATGTATATGTATGTGTGTATATATAAGTATGCATATACGTATAATTTGTGTATATTGTTCCGAATTTAAACTATATATGCTAAGTGTTAAAAAAAAGTTTAGTGATGGTAGTTAAAATTTTATATATCTTGGTAGACTGTTATTTCTTTGTAATTTTCCATTCTATTTTTTTGTAAATTGTTGTTTTTGTTATTATAGGACACATAAATTAGATCTTATTTTTTTTTTTTTTTGGGTTCAACAAGTTTGGATATGGATTTACCCGAACATACCCGATCCCCAGTAGGAGGCGGATATAGTGGATTGTCCACTATCCCTTTTGGGTATGGAGGTGGAGGTGGGGATGGGGATGAAATTCCCGATTGGAGATCGGGGGTAGAATAGGGTCCCCCGATCCATACCCTACCCGTTGCCATCCCTAATTATAATCTCATCCGAGTATCCGACATGACAAATCGCCTTCCTCTTCCTTCTCCTCCATTCACTTTTTTTTCTTCTTAGTATTCACACCAAACAATAAAACATTGAAGTGGCTGTAAATGCCATTCACTATCTATATGTGGGATCCTCTCATTGGGATGAGTTCATATATGTCCCTCTTACCCGATTGAATGACGCTATGATGACGAATTCAAAATAAAATCTAGCATTTAAGGCCCTCGATTAGGTCTTGGATGGGAAACACATGGTATCGCGAAAGATTTGGGTTTTGTGAGGGACCTTTTACTCTCTCTCTCTCTCGTGGCAATTGTTGTTTTGCAACTATTGCGACATCTTCTTTGGTTTGAGTAAAGGCTAATCTAAGCGTCCCCCACTTTTGGACATGGAAGTCATGTTGGTGAAATTGGAGTTAGATAATTTGTCGTCGGTGAAGGAGAGAGGAGGACGGGGGATAGTCATATGGGATGACATTAGGAATTGGAGATTTTAGGGTATGGGTTAGGGTTTGTAGAGGGGAGAGGGGACAAAGGAAAAGAAGAAAAAGGAAAAATGGTGGCTTACCGGAGCCCCAATGTCATGTTTAAAAAAAAAATCAGAGCCTCCAATGTCCAAGTTAGAAAATTTGTTAGCCATTGGATAGATTTAGACGGCAATGGGTTAATTAAATAACGGAGCAATGGTTTAGGTGTAAAATTAAAAGTTCACGAAAGTTTGGGCGTCTATTACATATTGAGGTAAAATTAAAAGTTCACGAAACTTTAGTTTTAGGAAAAAACTGCTGATGATACCAATTTTTTTTTTTTTTTAAGTTAGTGAAATTGATTGGTTTTTTGGGGGGATTTTTTGTTAGCGGAATGGAGTGTTTTTTGGTTAAAACTAAACTGAATTTTTCTCAATTTGTTTAAGTACTATAATTCGGCCGGTCCATGAAATTTGCAAACGGTGTTAGGTAGACACTAGGTGACTTTCGCCGTGCTTTGCAAAGCACGACAGGTATAACCCGTTAGTTTGTATTTTACATTATCTGTTTCTTTCACAGCCGCTCCTTTACCTGTATTGATACTTTTACTGCACAGCACTGGAGTTGTTTCAATTGCAAAAGCGTTGTTCAATTTGATTGCCAAAGAGAACTGGAATCGAATTACAACAATTTAGAACAAAATTACGTAACGACAGCACAACAAGAGAAATGGCATTTCAACCAGATTGCCACACAAAGGTCAGCACGTAGCAAAGCTATTACTTATTTAGCTAAAAAGCTATTACACAGAAGAACTAAGATCGGTGTGTAGTGAAACACCAGTCTTCTCTTTCAACCCACAAACCTACATGTACAAGAAGAGAACATTTCAATTTGACGGAACAATCAAGATTTCCAATCAATCAATTATTTATCTGCATGTTTCTTAGAGGTTAAGGAGAAGTACCCATGCCTTAAATGGCTAACGGTGGTGTCCTATTCTAAAGGGTAGTATCCTCTTCTATAGGAAAAAGGGAAAATAAAGATCCGTCACCGTCATCTTTTGTTATTAATTGTGGATGTAATTGTTTATCGTCACTTCAACTCAAAGAAACCAAGATCAAACTTCAAATAACGAGATTAATATAGTAGATAATACCTCAGTTTTTCTTTAAAACTGCAATCTTTTTTATTTTCAACCGGCGATCTTTCAAGACTTCCGAGTTCTCACATATAGCAGTAACTCACGAACGAGGCCTACCAGCCAGTAGGATCCCAATAGAAGTTGATGGAGCCAAAGTACACGAGAAGCATAGTAAAAACCAGGTATGGTTAATCTAGTCAGTTCTGACATTCACGAAGTACTATTCTTTGTCTGCACTCTACCGATTCAATTATTGAAGGTTTATGCCATGCCAACAACCTTTCAAACCTTAGTCAAGCAAGAGTAGCCTAACATGTCAATTTTGAGTAGTTAATAAGGGAATTATGGTGATGAATATATGAATCTGAAGTTCACACTCTCCTTTTCTTAGAATACAGTCACGTGATGCCCGAATCACTCCGGAACCACACATTTACGTAGGGTCTACAGACTTAATCGTGGGTCCCACAAGAACGTGTGGTGTTGGAGTGCCCCGGAGCACCATGTAGTTATGCTTCGGGAGCACGCACTGAGAGTGAGTTCAACCAAAAATACCTTATTTCCAATGTAGTTAAAAGTGTGTTGTTACTGCTAAATGGCATTTGCCAAACATGGCACGGTTAATGGTCACATCTTCTATCATGAAACAAAAACAAACCCACCAAAATTCCAATTGAAATGAATTGTCCTACGCATAAAGGTGTCCACATGACATGAATGCATATTAATTATCAATATAGCTGAAATCCAGAATACTAAAGTAAATGGCATAAGTAGATGTACCATAAATAACTCTTATCTTAGTGAAACAGGGATTAGATGTTTAACCTGAATGAGTCTTCAGTCTTCAAAGAAAAATATATCTTCCTAGCAGCGGAGTCGGCTGAGTCTGAACCATGGACACAATTTCGTTCTGAATCCAGCCCACACATGGCTCTGATGCTGGAAATAGTGCATACCATGATGTCATGTCATTAACCTAACGGACTACAGATAACAAACTAACGGTAATATGCATAATTTATAATCTTAGGACAAGTTGGCAGGACACCTCCAGCTTGTGTCGATAGATAGAGGCAGACCTGAAATAAAACTATGCAAGGCAAAAAAAGAGGGTCAAGTCAGAAGATAATACCTGTAAGGATGGGTAACCCCAGATTGCGTGCATCAGTTGGTCCAAATCATAGCACGGCAATCAGCCCCCGAGTTCTCTTTCTGCAGAACATAACCAATACTGGGCTTATACATGAAAATATGCAAAACAGAGTCTAAGAGCAGTTGGGAAATGTACTCATTCAAAGCATGATAAAATGAGGGAGAAGGCTACAATACACACCCCTTACTTGGGTGTGTATGATACACACCCCTATAAAAGTTACGAATTTTTTGTAAAAGTTACGAATGTTTTTATAAAAGTTACGAGACACACCAAAATGTTACGAATCATAAAAAAATGTTATGAATCATATTGCTAAAAACTAAAAAATGTTACGATTGCTGATGAGGTGGCACAATCTAGACCATACAATAGGTGCATATGGTACACCCAAATAAGGGGTGTGTATTGTAGCCATTTCCTAAAAGGAGAGCTTGAGGCCACCAAAAAATACAACAACGACATGGTTGTTGCTCGTATCAATGACCGCCAAGGTAGAATTCATTTAATTTTTGGCATGAAGGATTCCAAAATCCAAACTCATACCATGAAGTAATAAAGATCGATTTCTAAATCCAAGATGAAAAGTTTCTAGATTCAATAGGTTAAACCATATGTAACCTATTATATAAACATTTGAGATATTTTGATTGAACTGTAAGTACCAGAACCTTTCATTTCAAGTTGATTAGTATAATCGCAACCTTATTGCACATAATATTAGCAAGCAACTCGAAAAACAAGGAATTGAGAGCAATCCAAATGGAGTCAATGCTACAACAAACTGAGTACCCCAAAAAAAAAAAAAAGACAGTACTCCAAAGGGCAATTTAAGAGATTTTTCGGTTTTCAAATTTCAGTTGTTTGGGTCCTTGGGAACTTGATCTCATTGAACTTAGATTTTGGTCAGCATTTTGATACTTCCTTTTCTAAGCGATCCCAACACAGTTATCAACAAAATCACAACAATTTAGAAACACAGAATACATAATGATTCTGACAGAAAACAATACCTTGATTCCAATGGAGTACTCGCCATATGGGGAAGTACAAAGAACTAAGAATACTTCACTGAACCGATTCAGGAAATAAACTCGTTTCAGTTTCTCTTTGGATCTGTGAATAATAATAACATAGCAATGAGTTGTTGATTGAACCTGATATTGAACACAGATCGAACTCATTCAAATTTCTAATAAGCATTGAATTCTAGCGACAACGTTACCAAACTGATTTGGGAAATCATAGCAAACCGATGATTCATAAGTTTATTTATCAAAAGACATATACACGAGTAAAAGGCGTAAACGATCAACCGAATAAAACCCAAAAGCAAGCAAATTTTACTTATACTGATACTCACCCAGGGCCTACTTTAGAGAAGCGGTGAGGTCAAATTACCCCTCATCGTCCATTTAATCTCAACGAAGGTTTCCTTGGAAACTTTGCCCGACGAGAAAACCCAAACCAGACAAAATGAAAATACTAAAAATATGTGATCGATTTGTTTCGATCCTGAACCCCCTCTTTCTGACATTTAAGTTTGAAGGTCGCTATTATTTTTCATGTTCACAAGCCCTGGTGATTCCAATCAAGTACTTGTGTCAAGTTCTGTGAATTTGAAGAAATACTAAGCCAGTTGGAACACAATCCTGAGAAGGATAACACAAAATGGCAATGTTCAAACACAGCGGCTTTTACTTAAGCAGACTATGATTTGGAAAGCAAGGACAAATTTTCCATTCTTATCAAATCAAATAGTACGAGAAATAAATTTGGAGGCCACATGCAGATTTTATCATCAAATTATTAACATAAATCTATGAAGTTTAAACCCCAATACATTAATAGAATGAAAATTGATACCTCGATTAAAGTAAATCCAAGCCCTCTAAGTGCATACTCTCGTAAATCCTAAACTGATTATCACGGCCTAACAATTGACAAATAAAGATTAAAAACCGTACCTTTGTCATTGGACTCTTTGAGCAATGTTGCTTTGCTTCAACCGGTGCAAAAGGTCCCGAAATGGTTTTGATTCTTCTACGATCAAGGAATGAGGGAGAAGAAAAACATGAATGTCGAGCAATCACTAGCAAACAAAGGGTAATCGAAGAAATAGAGAACAGATATGACAATTAGAACCCTAGAAATCAGGAGGGAACAAACCTGATAATGACGATTAAACCCTAGAAATCTAGCCTAAGTTTGCATGGCTTCAGAGATCTCATACCAATTCATCGCCATAGCATGATTAGGATATCACGATTCTGGCACAAGTAGCGAAAATCAATTGGAATCTCTTAAAGCTTGTTCGATTTAGATCGCGATAGACCGGCGTGCCTATCTTTTTTGGAACCTATATTTTCCTTTAATGAAAGGCTATATATGAGGCTCCCGTGTGTTTCCTTTGTTTTAGCCTTGGATAATGCTATAATTATTCCTCTATAATAGCATTCCTCAAAAAGTGCTATAACCATATGTTATAGAAAGCCTAATTTGTTGTATTGTAACTTTCAGATTTTTTGCTCAATGAACGGCTCCACATATCTCTTCAAGGAAATCATAGAGAATCATATAACTAAGCATAAATAAAAAAATGCTATGCCCTTCAAAAAATGAAATGTTTAAGTGTGTGTTTGTACGTATGTACCAAATAAAGAAACAACCAGCCACCCGCTGCGACGACGGAGAAAGTCTGAACAATCACTAACATGAATAAGAAATTACACCGAAAGACCTTTGATTCCTTTTGTATATCAGAAGGGTTGAACAAATCCATCCTTCAAGCTCTAAAGCAGCCAAATAACTTTTTTTTTTTGTCTCCCAGTCAGACCAAGAGCATACCATCAAAACTCAGCCGAAAACAATGTGAAAGCCCTAACCAATATGTCTTGGGGGTAACCCAAAAAGACTTCGTTCAGAGAGAGATAGAGAAAATAGTCAATGAAAACACCATGGTTAGGGCAAACTTAGAAACACAAAATACTGAGTGTCGAAGTAGGGCAAAAGAAATAACACAAAATCCTACTCCGTAAACAAGAAGAACCTCCTCCTTCTCTCTCTCTCTCTCAAAATATCCCAACACCTCACATCGACTAACCCCTTGATTTCTCATAAAAATCGATGAAAGGCTCGAGCTATGATGCGTATCCAACTCAGAGGTTTTTGTGGCTGAACAAATACTTACTCGGCAATTACGGCTTTATGTACTGGGCCTTCATCGTCATGTCTGATTGTCTGTTTAGAAGATGGAGATAGAGAGAGGAGACGTGCATGTCTGAAAGTACGATTCTCATAAAACGAAACCGGAAGTTTAGCGTTTGAAAACCAAAACCTATAAATCGCGACCGGAGAGAAGGACAAACGGACCTGGATCAACCTCCGGCGAAATCTGTCGGGAATCTGTCTTCAGTACCTCGTGAGAGAGAGAGAGAGAGAGAGAGAGAGAGAGAGCCTTTGGCTCCTGTGAATAACCTTGTTGTTGAGCCATCAATGCAGATAAGTCACCCAACGTCCCATCTCAAGGAAGGAAACGTGCTCACTTGTTCTCCTTTCTCTCTGCCAAGAAGTATACAAGACACCACCTCCTCCTCTTTACCCTGGCAGAGAAGACAGAAGGCAAAAGAACTCGGGTGGCACCAAAAGGGCGGGTGCACGTGACCTCCAAAGGTTGTCCCATTTGCCAATAATTGCCCTTGAATCCTCAGGAATTAACGCTTCATAATACAAGCGGGAAGACCAATTTACCCTTTCCTAATAGCCTTGTGTCTGCCAATTGGAGGGGCATGATTGGAAAATTCACACAAAAATGTGGGCAGCCGCACGAAATTGCTCTAGCCGCTTTTTCTTAAGCTTCATGGATATTGATCAGGTTGCAATTAACGCTCTCAAATGGCCCATGTTGCTTGAAGAAACCTTAAAGGTGTTGGGCCCACATGTTGTATCCAACTTCAATGGTAGGGACCGCTTTTTCATTTTGAAATGGAGTAAAAATTTCGGTAAAATCCCATCCCATGAAGAACTATTGCCCGTTTTGACTTTTTTTTTTTTTTTTTTGTTTGTTAGGAAAATTCTAGTACGAGCATAAGAATACTGGCCAACTTGCTTCATTTCAGACCCAGAGAGAAAATAAGATTACTTGGTCAACTTTGTTGTTCAGACCACAAGAAAATTTTGTTGCAAATTGGCTATTCTTTTAAATTGAACTAGTGCAGTCTGACGCACGTCACTGTGTGCTCATTGGTTAAGGATTGTTTAGTGATCAAAAGAGTTGTTCAATTTTACAATATTTTGAAATTGTTAGTGGCTTGGAAGTCCCATACATTAATTCGGGTGTTTTCTTCAATCCCATTGCCATACCGACCAATAAGTGGAGGTTTTTAGTAGCTCTTTTGTGTTCTTGTTCACTTCTTTCAATGAAAGTTTTGGTTTTAGATACAGATTTTTTAAACTTACATTCGGAGATGGATATGTATTTATGTGTCTTTCCAAGAGCATCATATGGGACTCAAGTGTATCAAACGATTTCTAATGCCTTAGTTTGGAATGTTTTTTTCCCACTTCTTCTGTACTCTCATACATCAAAACACTCCATTATGAAAAAACACTCCATTATGACATTCTTTGGGTCCTTTTAGCCGACCTTTGAATGTATAAGGTAATTCATATTTGTCTTGACCATAATTCTAGCTTGACAAGTCAATAAATTTTAGTTCCACCACAAATTTATTGGAGGAAAAGGATATAGATTTTGAAAATTTATAAAATCCTTGACTTAATGCTTATTAAACAGCTATTGTTAAAAGAAAAGCCGTCCAAAATTTAGAAAATCCAAAAACGAAGTTGAAAGAAATTGAAGCATATGTACTATTTGGGTCATCTGCAATTGTCTGTAATATTCAGCACTTAACCTAATGAAAATTAATTAGTTAAGTCTTGTACCAACTATGATATTACCAAACAAACGTAAATTTCATACTTGGAGTTGCATTGCATAATACATTAGCAATCCTTTTATATGCAAAACACAACACAAGAAAGTCAGTTCCATCTAAAGTCTAAAATACTTTAGGAAAGCCATTTCATGATTGACTACATTTATCCAAATGTTAAACAAACCAGTGAGTTTTCAAAAACTATGTTTAGGTTGCTACTACAGTCCATAGTAGCCTATCACATAGTATTTACATCAAAAGGATTACAACAGTTTATACCAGAGTTGTTTTGCCAAAACAAAATAGATATCATCCAAATACTTGCCAACTTCTTGTAGACACCCCAATTTACGCCCTCTACGATTCTCGAACCACAGCCTAAACGGCCTCCCCAATGATGAAATAGGGCCAAAGTACCTCGATAATAATTAAAATGATGCTCTTAAGTACCAAATCAACCCTTGCAAATCAACCCTAAATACCCTGTGCAAAACCCTGGAACATCAAAGCCATAAACCAAAAATTACCAAAAAGCCTGCAGAGCACTTGTGCGCACAAGTTCAACCCATGTGCACCAATAGAACTTGTGCGCACAAGTTCAACTCCACAAATGCCAACTTGCGCGCACAAGTTGATTTTTGCATGCCAAGACCGTACAAGAATATTGCAGGGGAATTTGATGATGGTTATTCGATTCCCTGGGCTTTGTTAGGTATCCCTATTTCCAGGAAACTAGCCCCCATGTTTTTAGGGCCCCTTTGAGCCCTTTGAACCTTGTAAAACCCTCCTTTTGACCCTCTTCAAGCCTATAAATACCTCCCCAACCTTCAAAAACGTGGTACAAAATTTTCATGCATGCTCTCCCATTGCTCTCACTCCTCTCCTACTACTTCTCTCCTTAGCTTAAAAATTTCTATTCCATTTCCCACAACCTCTCCAGTCAACTTATATTGTCTAAACCTTCCAAAAACTCTACTTCAAAGTCCCATTCCCCTCCTTTGCACCCAAACACCAATCATCCTCAAAAATCAAGTTCAAAGGAGCACTTTTTCAAGCATTTTGAATGTAAAATTATTGACCTTTTAGGCCGCTGTTTGGCAACTAAGGGGACTTATTTAAATATATTCCAATCATCTATATTGAATTTGCACTCAAATAAAGCCTACAATATGTAAAAATAATTTTTCAAAGAATCAATCCTAGAATAGCATTTGTTCGCCCAAGTACTATTCGTGCACACAGATGCTCTCCTAGAATTATTTTTTTTCCAAAATCAATTTTTGCACAAATTTATAGGAATTTTGAGCTTATCATTTTATTTTTGCTTACTGGTCAAATTTGCATTCCATGGGGAAAATAATTTTGGTCAAAAACATATTTTCATTTTGTTATAATAAATTTTTAAAGTCAGGGCTGGAGTAGCACTTGTGCGTCCAAGTACTATTGGTGTGCACAAGTGCAGTTCATAGACTATTTTACCAAGTTTATTTTGTTCATCATTTTGTAAAAATCCATGATTTCTACTTTTGGTTTATTTGTCACTTTTCTGTTCAAAGTTTCTGGTAGCTATTAGGAAAATCAATTTTCAGAAAATAAAAAGAAAAACAAAACCATTTTCAAATCATCAAGTTTTAAATAAAAAGAATTCAAGTTTGGTTTTGATTAAGTTCTTCATTTTAATGCATTTAATACGCATTTCACGCATGTTATATTTATTCATTCGTGTTCTAATTTACTTTAGTTACCTTTTATCTTGTTACATGTATCAAGTTTGATAATAAGATATATTTGTAAAATCCCACAAATATTAAAGTAGAGACCGATCCCGTGTCGGGCGAGGGGGGTGCCGTAAAACCCTTCCCCTTCCGTAACCTGGCTCCGAGCCCAAAATCTTTTTGGTTACAAAGATCATTGACAAAGCCTTTTTCGAAACACGGCACGGATGTCACATTTTCAAAATGGTTTCCCAGGTGATTTTACGCAAACTCGGGTGGCGACTCCAAAACAAAATCAAAATTTCAAATCGGCGAAGTCGGGAGCCTCGTGACAGCGTCTGCACTTCTACATCGACATATCGTACCAATCGTAAATTCTCTCGTGATCATTCCAACCGATCACCAAGGCGTACAAGGTACGATTGGCATCTGGGCTGAGGATCAACACATTACCAGTTACCAATGTGTGCGCAGCCACAAATTCAATCCATCCATGCCCTGTCAAATGGCCATTTACATAGTTAGCAATCCATGTTCGCCCTTTTGTCACCAATGTAAATTCTTCACACCCCTGGACTTGAAAGGATGATCTGAATGGCACAGGCATTTCCTGCATACAGGGTATTCAATGGATCAAAATTCTAATAGAACTTTTGTTGTAGTTGCGTAACGGAGCTAACAAGTCTTACCAGGCTTTCTAGATCAGCAAATCTTAGCAAGATAGCACATCTTAGTGCATGCCTACATGCTCTAAAACAAATCGGTGGATGGAAGCTGAGAAAAACACAAACATTAACATATCTTATAGCTTTTAGAAGGTGTGGCTCAAATAATAGCCCTAATATCAGCATGCACAAATGGTTTATATGATGCAATAAAGCTATAAAGAAAAGTAATGGAAGTATTCCTACAATTGTTCCATGTTAATCCTCTCATCTATTTGCAGTATAGATGGCTACTTCAACATCCCAACCAGCTGGAGCATTTGGCTCTTGAATTGGCAGAGTAGTTGACCGATCATAGTTCAGTTCACATCCATTTTGATGGAAAACAAAGAGATCAAATTGAAGGTGGCCCACTAGATGCAAGCAACACACAATAATTTAATTGGAAATTATGAGCACGAGCAACCTCATTCCATCTTTCACTTAACGACTCCTTTTTCATTTTCACATACCAATGTCGGTTTCCACTATTAACAATTGCAACAGCTTCATTTGGTGCAAACAAGTATGAGCGAATACAACGTGAAATTTCCTGGACATTATATATTACACAACTTGTATAAGCAACAGCAATGCACAAAGGTTTTTTTTTTTTTTTTTGACAAATACAAGAATAAAGCCTCACCACTGTTGTGTTTCCCTGCACCTCGCCAATGATAGCAAAAAACCACGAAGGGTGATAAGCTATATATGTAAAGAAATCTCTAATTAGTTTCATTTTCTCTTTTAATAACATAAACAATCTCACAAAACTAAAAGACTGTGAACCATAGAATATACCAATGGCCTCACGCAGGTTTTTAGCAAAGTCAAACGTAAGTGATGAACGATAATACGGATCAATAAAAGAGAAAATTTCAGGTGTGGTTCAACTTTGATCAACCTATAATTTGTGTTGATAAGATATTAGTCCACCCCCATTTCAGGTGTGGTTCTTGAATATTGGATACCAAGGTTTTGCACAAAGTGTGGGCAAGAGGCAACCAACTGATCCTGGTAGCTTAAAGCCATACTGAACTAAATTTGGATTCAAACCCGCAAGGCGTGAAATCATTTAGGTAACTACAGAAGTGCAAATACGTCAAACAAAGCAATTATGGTTTAGAACGTTGACTTGATTTCATTTATTTTGCCATGTGTCTTCGATTATGTCAATGTTTTGTTTTTTTATTAGTGTCATGTTTAATGATTTGTAAGCTCATCTTGTCTTCTATTGCACAATATTTAGTTTGCACTGCTATTAATTACATGTATTTATCTATACATACATATAACGCTTGAAGACATGAGCAAAACTCAGAAAACCACAACATAAAATAATTATAGACGATAAATCATAAATGCCATTAGAATGCATCTAACACCATGCACTTCTATGCACCCATCAACTAAAAATAGCATTTCTTTTGTGGGTAGTCATTAGTTAAATAGTAGTAAACCAGAAGCAAGTAAGCAACAATGCAGAAAGCTGTTCCATGGAACTACAACTAAAAATATTTAGTCTTTTTTCTTTCAGTTCACCTATTCTAGTAGATGAAAGAAGAGTGGCCGATGATTTTTAGTATACCTTCCTGCAGTCCCTACAAGCGCTTGAGAATGAGCTTCCACCGAAATAACAGCAGACCATAAATTTCTTCTACAAAATAAACATATATGACAAGAAGTAAAAACATAATAAAGTAGTTGTTTGCCTAGGCTGATATTTTAGCACTTTTTATAGTCTAGTTTTGATAAATAAATGAACAAGTCCCTAGCTAGAATATTGCTAAGGCGTAATCCTAAGAAGATTTTTCGTGAGTATTCATCTATTGAAGTATGCCGTATACTTTTTGCTGTAAAGCATTACATGCATATGCTATTTCACTAGTACAGCTAATAATGAAACTCTTATGTTATCATATCAAGTACATGATGGAACTGGTTACATCCGTTGTTGAGCAAATTCATTTTGGAACAACAATATTAAAATAGGATTTTTTAAAAAAATTGTAGCATCAGTAATATATTTGTGCAAGTAATAAATCTGATAAGAAATTTGAGTATGTAAGTGTCATTTGATTTACAATTTTGCAATCTAAAGCCATATGTAATTAGTGTTGCATAGAATGTTTATTTACTAACTCCTTAATGCTTGTTTTTGTCATTTTTTAATCACTGTAATTTTGATATGCAAAAGGTCAGACTATACTTGAAGAGTTTAAGTGGAGTAGCTCTTTCCAATTCTCATTATGACTCTCTTGGCACTAATTAAACTAAACTAAGTCGTTCTAGTTCTAAGACGACGACTTTGATAAATTTTAAAATTAATCTCGAGCACTGTTGTTATCATATAATTAAGCGAATGTAGTATTCTCATTGTAAGGGATTATTCATTATAATTTCATGTTTTCAACATTAAAATTAGTCTGACATTTTTGTTATTTTTGAAATTTACAATTTTTTAAAGAATATTATTAAAAATATACAATATATACTCTAAAATCTGTTTTTTAGACCTTACCAATGGTGTGTTGAACTTTAGCCGTTCCATTGTCTCTTTAGATTTTGCTAGTACAAAACTCGATGGTACAGTTATTGCTAGAGCGGATTTTGTGGAATAAAGACTATTGGATGTCTTAAAATGTGGATACAAGTACAATTGTGCACATGTATAGCAGTTGATGTGCATTGTTAGTCCTTTAAGAGTATTGGTTGCAGCCTGTAAACAATATGTGTATATAATGCATGCAAAAATGTATAGCTAGCAGGAATTGGAAAATGCATTATTGGAATAAATTAAACTACTAAGAAGCAAGTAGAATGAATTTAAGCAAACACGCTGAATTGAATTGAATGGCAATTGGTGTACGTTTGTGTTAAGGACATGTTTTGTATTTTTTTTGGTTAAAATTATAATAGATATTATGAGTAAATATGTGTAGTTTATAGGGGTGAAATTTTTATGGATGTAGTCGAATTGACCGGAAAAACTGACGTGAATTTTTGGTCTTGCGTTGCTCTAGACGGATGGTTGGTCATTTTCAGTATTGAAATGTACAAAAATAATTATTTTGGTATGCTTTTTGTTATGTGGAAATATGGCTAGATCAAGTTGAACTGACCATGAATACATGCACTCACAACCATTCTTACCAAAAATCAACGCATGCAACCTAAAGCTCATCCCCAAACTGAAAATTATAACATTGCCAGAAGTCAACTTATGCACTGCAACAAAAGTACTCCAGCCCTCACCTTTAAGTATCCATCAATGCATCTAACCTTCCATGCCTTTCCCTTTGTTACGAGGGTTATTTACTGAAGATCATTGGCATTTGCGATTGTTTTGAACATGTTACGTAACTCCTTAAGAGCACAAGCGCAACCTCTAAGTAAGGCCATGTCTAAAACGTGAAATCGTGTTCATATTATTATTATTATTATTATTATTATCATCACGAGAAACAAGAACAACTAATATTACCATTTCTTTCAAATTTACCCTCCGTAGAGTCCTACAGAACTGATGTGCATAACTGGAGGCCTGGAACGACGTTGGTAAATAAGATGTAACAAACGAACCTGCCATCAAACATCAAATCCCCAGAGATATTGTCTCTAAATTACGATTCTATTATGCCTTGGATACAAGGATCGTGAGTGTATGGCTTAGGTTATGGTGTGTACTGGCCCAATATCTCCCAGGCTGTCAGTATGGTTAGTCGATATATGCATGACCCAGGGAAGACACACTGACAAGTGGCTAGATGGATTTTGTTGTATATTCTGGGGACCGCAAACCATGGTTTGAAGTTCGAGAGAAGCAATGTTTCTAATAGCCTTGTTGTTGGCTATGTTGATTTAGATTATGCTGGTGATCTGGACAAGCGGCGATCCATTACTGGTTATATCTTTACGATGGCTGGAGGACCAGTAAGTTGGCAATCTACTTTGCGGTCAACAGTTGCACTATCCACAACAGAGGTCGAATATACGGCTGTTACAGAAGCCATTAAGGAGGCCATATGGTTACATGGGTTGGTGGCAGATCTTGGCGTTGAGCAGGAAAGGGTCACCGTCTATTGTGACAGTCATAGTGCAAAACACTAGGCAAAGAATAAGGTGCATCACTCTCGTACGAAGCACATCGATGTTCGTTTCCATTTTATTCGTGAGATTTTGGAAGAAGGGGACATCTTCCTTCAAAACATTGGTACTGTAGATAATTTGACGAATATGATGACTAAGGTCGGCACTGGGGTCAATTCCAACATTGTTTGTACTCGATCCATCTCTCGTAGTGTTGAGCACCTTCTGGTGCATGGCGCATTAGGACGCATTGCAGGTAGCGTTGATTTGTGGAAGGAGAATTATCGTCAAGGTGGAGATTGTTGAAGATAGGGTCTACAAAGCAGCCCTCATTCTCCATGTGCCAAAATCTTCAAGATTGGCTCCAATTTAATGCAACCCATTTGGTAGACTTTTGAGGATCTCATTCACACCCAACTTAGTTCAAGTGTGAACAACAAATAGGGGCTGATTTTCTAGCCTATAAATGCTACCCATGTCTGCCTTGATTTTGTATTAGAGAGTAGCAATTGAGAGGGGTTGGGTATACACTTTGGATTTTGGGTGAATGATTTGTAATCTCCTCCATTATAGTGAAATCCGCTGCCCGTGGAGTAGGTGATTTGCCGAACCACGTAAAATATTGTTTATCTGTGTTTTTTTTTTTTTAATTTTTTTTTATGAGAGGCTCCTTCTAGTTTTTTATGAGGGCATTTTTGGAAGGGGGAATCCAAATGTCCTGGTGCCTCTACGGAAAAAATTCATGTCCTAATTGCATGATTAGATCTTATACTATGTCCTCCTCAACAAAGCTCCATTTTTTTAAAACTCATGGTTGTCATGTTTGATGTAGTTAATTATTTTGTTTTGGTAAATATGTTTGATGTAATTTGCCAGTAATATTTGTATACTCTCAGAAAAGGGGAAAAAAAACAGAAAAGAAAAAAAAAACATTAAATGTATTTTGTCCAATTTTGTTGTTATTTCAACTTGATATTAACATAATTTTTTGAATGCAAAATAATTATCAAAAGGATGCATATTGCAGTTACATGTAATAACACAACTCATAACGTGCAATGAAAAAGCATACGTAGGTACCGATGAATTCAAACCCTCCATCCGGTTAAGCTCCAGTCACACAAAACGAATGAAAACAATTAACATTTCATCGAAATACAACACAAATGAATCAAATCAACGCAACGAAAAATAGAGAGAAAAATCAAAGAAGAAAATGAGATGGGAAGATGGAATATGTAAAAAATTCATCATTTACTGATGAGAGAGAGGAAATCCAATTCCATGTCGCTTCGTAGGGAACGCGACAAAAAGCAGGCTGCACAACACCCCAACCGCAATAGGCAACGTCGCGAGGAGCTCCTGGGCTTCTTCCGAGGGATTCGGAACGAAGCACTTGACCACATTCTGATCAAACAATGCGACCGCGATGAACACAACAATGGATAGCAACGCGTGGAAGAAATCCACCAATTTCAGCCGGTATTTTTCCTCCTCCCCCGGTGGAACACTAATCGCGCACCCATCCATGACCCACAGCCCACGAAACGTGGCCAGTCCATACCGAACTTTTCCCTTTTCGTCCCTGAAGCTGTCGGTGAGGCAAAGGAGGAAGCACGAAATCCCGCAGAGGGAGATTAGGGTTAGGGTTAGGGCTTGGCTCGTATAGGTACGACATCTTCCCTCGTGGGTGAAGACCGGAGAGAGGATTTGGAACGCAAGGACCGAGCCTGTTGGGAGGAGGTTGGAGAGGTGACCTGAGATTTTGAAGGTTTTCCGGAGGGCCTTTTGTGCCGGGGTTTTGGTTGGGTTTTCGGAGATCGGTGGTTGGTTTTCTAATAGGGGTTGCCTTTGTTCTTCTAGGGCTCCGGCTGCCTCATGAGCAAGTGTTGTTGCACCACCTTCTCCCTTGATGTCCATAGCGCTGAAAACAATCTCTTCTTTCGGAATTCGGAAGAAGCTAAAGGTTTTAATGAGGCAATCGAATCAGGGTGGAGCAATGCTATATACAAAGGAAAAAATGTTGGAAAACTTGAACATAAAAAGTCAATGTGTGGCTCTGGTTTAGTCTCGAGACGGTCTGCGCTCTATTTTGGTTTGAATTTGCATCAACCATTGGTTTTTCCAGAGCAAATTCCTATCTTTTTCCGAATTAGGGTGTGAGAAGGTCAACAAGAAGGACTTTTCATTGAAAGAAGTTGCATTTATAGTAATTAAAGGGTTTTGAAACTGCTACAGATCAGGGTTTTAAATTAGCAATTGTTTTACCTTTGTGCTGTAACATAGGAGTTTCATGGGGGTGCATGCATGGAATTTAATTTCCTGTAATGCTGGGTGTTAATTGGGTTGGATGGGACAAGAGAAAAACCCTTGCCTTGGTCCTATTTATGGGGTAATTACAAGGTCGATCAGCCCTATTTTTGTCTTTTTACTTTTAATCTGTTATAAAAAAAAAAACATTACATAAAAATCAACTAATCCATCATTAATACAAAAGTTACCCTTAGAGTTGATCGAGTTGGAGCATAACTGCATAAGTAACGTTCTGCTCTCTTGAGTTTGAAGTTTCGGTCCAAAAAAAAAAACAAACCTCAAGTTAGTAGAGGTTTTGCGTGATCATTAACATCAATGATGATTAACTTTCTCTATGCCCCGTTGGCCTGAGGGGTTTTATCTGACCAGTGATCAGATTTAGTCGAATTTAGTCGAAGATGACCGGCAAAAAAATTTGGAAAAAAGGTGTCTCGGAACCTTTTCTTAGAGATCTCCACTCTTGACCAAATTTTTCACCAAATTTAAATTTGAGTAAAAATTACAAAAAACTTTCACCAAAAAAAATTTGCTCAACACCAAATTTGCAACCCCTCTTTTGTTCAAATAGTGTACTATTTGCTCATTGTTTCATTGTTTCAGATGAGATGAGGAAGATGAGAAATTTGTTCACTCTTTTCACTAGAGGCAAAATGAAAAAAAAAAACTGTTTTTCAAAATGGTGGGAAAGTTTTGGAGCCAAAATCAGTTTTTGACAAAATTTTAACTAGAATTTGGTAAAAATGGTGATTTCATTGGAAGGGTTGGTATCGGTTTTGACCAAATTTTTTCAAAAAAAAAAAAGTTTTGACTTTTCTTTTCACGGGTTTCAAAAAAACAAAAGTTTTGCTTGTGGCCTGGTTGAGCACTGGGCTTTGCCTTAAACCCCAAAACCATTAGACCCACTGTAAATGACCAAAGCCCACCCATTACTGGATCTGTCCGCATGGTATGGGAAAGTTTGAGTGAGGCCCACATTTTACTAGCTTGTATTTTTCCCCTATTAAGATTTTTTTTCCCCTTCACTGCAAGAAAAGAAAAAAAAAAAAAAAAATCAGTTTTCCTTGGGCTTGGTTTCCTTCCAGAGTGACGAAGAATCTTTTTCCACAAATGTCCAGAAGGTTATGCTGACATGCATGCAGCATTTACAATTTGCGAAGTGATTTTTACACTCCCCATTTTTATAACCACACTCTTTTTATGTCATTTTGTGACGTGAATTTATAACTTTGCCCTTCCAAGTGTGAGAGAGGATGCAAATGAAAGGTTAAATTTGTAAATTTGTATCACTACATAATTTGTACATGTTGTTATTATAAAAAAAAAAGGGGAGTGTGATATTAAACTTTAGATTTTTAATGTGTTTATAACTTTCAGGTGGTATAGGAAAACTTTTTCTCATGAACAAAATAAAAAAATTTATTTGAAGCAGATAGTGCAGACCCCAAGCAATATCTAATATTTTGCTTCTGTATAAACTTCTTGCGATTAAAAAAAAACGAAAAAGGAAAAAAAATCAAAAAAAAATTTTTGAGTTTGAGCTCCTTGAGTTCACCGTACATGAAACTTGTAAAAAGGTCAGTGTATATTATTGCATTGCGATAAAATTGTTGGGACTGTCCATGACAGTTACTTGATAAAAAAAAAAAAAAAAAAAAACAGATTTAATGAGGCCAACAACCTCCAGAAGGTTATGCAGCAGATTTATACTTTTTCTTGTTTGTCTGCCTCGTGTAAGTTTTTGCAAGTGATGGTGAAACTTCAAGACGCTAGAAGACAAGAAATTTGATCAAAGATTTATAACTTTGCCCTGATCTCAATTAAATAGGATGCAAATGAAAGGTTAAATTTGTAAATTTGTATCAAACATGCAAAATGCAAAAAAGGAGTGCTGTTATAAAAAAGGGAGTGTGATTCAATGATTTTAACGTGTTTGGTTGAGTTTTTTTGAGGCCAAATTGTTTTTGGGTCCATTAACATTTCAATTATATCCAGAGGCCTTTGCAGAAAAACCAAAAAGTTTTTTTAAAAATCACTTTTGTCTTTATTTAATTTTTTTTTGCAATTCATTAGTTTTCAGATCAAAAGATTTTTAAAAAATTTCGAATAAACTTCTAGCGATTAAAAAGATAATCTAACAAGTAAAAATTATTCAAAAAAATTAATTTTTTTTGAATAAAGCCAAAATAGGTGGATTATTGGGCATTTTGGCTTTATTCAAAAAAATTTGAGTTTTGATTTGCTATTTTCATTCCAAAATTGGTAAATTCAAATTGAATCCAAGTATAACAAATTTTCAATGTTATGTCCCAAACTCTATGTTTCTTCTTAATTTGGTACAACTCCCAACTTCTCTCCTCCTAACTTTAAGGGTACTTTGAGGGCTTATTAATGAAATTTTTGGTCTCCTAATTATTACTTGCGTGCCATTTTTGGTTCTCAACATACGTAAAAATTTCGTCCCCAATTTTGCGTTTAAAGGGTCCCTGTTACTGACGTGTCGCCTTTCTCCGTTCTTCGTTAAATTGACTGGGTAAATTGCAAATATCAACCTTAAGGTTTATATTTTGCATAAAAATTAAGCTCTTACCCAATTTCTACGAGGTTTATTCGACGGCAAAACCTCCTCCAATTTTTTTGCTTTTGGAACATTACTGACCTACGGTCAATAACGCAAAGACCTCTGTAATGCGCCCTACCAATCAACCGCCACACAATCATAGAAATATATCCAATTCAACACCACACAAAGGCATCCAACCACCAATCTCTCTCAAGTAGACCACTATAAACGCCAACCGGGCCTCATGACTCTAAATCTCTCTTTATCTTCTTAAAACTCAATTAGCAAATGAAAAATGCATACAAATTCATAGATATAAATTAATTTAAAGAAAAGCCTCAGTTCGCTAGTTCATGAATCACATAACTCACGTTCGCTCATTACAAGACAAATTAATTTTTTTTTCTAAATTAATTTATATCCGATCCATTGTTTTCTCTTTTGGGCATATTTTCGGGGATCACAAAATCCTAATTACGTATATGATGAATGAAATATCTTTTCAATCATTCATGAAAAATGAAATTTTATTGTGCCTTTCAAACCTGTCCCTTTACTCGTTCAAAGTCCTGGCTATTAATAATAAATTCTCAAAAAATGCCACAGTCATCTCTTTTCTGGAATTTAAAATCCAAACTAGTCTACCTTCTTTCCCTTTCTCGTTGACTACAAAGACTTTTGATGCAAGTGTTAGCCTTGTTTCAAATTTTGACATAAACTCGAAATTGACTTTAATACTGTACTCCATGAGACAAGTCATTTTTTCGAAAAAAAAAAAAAAATTAAATGTTGGAAAAAGAAAATTTGGAAAAATTTAAGTGAGGGTGAAATTGTTCCACGCACGTGGTGGAGCATTCATCCGGGTGGGTCCAAAAAGTGATTGGAGTTTTTCCGAGATTCAAACCCTCCCTCCTCTCTCTCTCTCTCTCTCTCTCTCTCTCTCTCTCTCTCTTCCTGACTTTAATCCGAAGTGTCCAAAAGAAGAATGGACTATTCAGAAGATTAAATGAAGGGTACTAAAAAATCACGAGTAAACCCACTTGCAGACTGAAAAATTTCTCCATTCTTTCATACTAATAGATTGACTTAAAAACTGGCTTATCATTTTTTTTCACAATACATCGACTTAAAAACCGGGTTAAACAAATTCCTGAATGACCAAGGCTTGAGAATAAATTTAGAATGCACTTTTACATCTTCCATTTTAAATGCACTTTTGCGTCTTACTCGTGTTCATCATTAAAAACTAAACTAAAATAGTAAAATGCTACATGATGATAAGAGTTTTTGTCACGGTTATATACCGTATTTGGTTTTGCTTCAACAATCATTATTGACTCCTCACTTGAAAAGAATACACAGGAAATTTAAACATATGTTTACCTCAAATGGTAATGATATGGAATACAAAAAAAGGGATATACGGGGAATGTTGCCAAATAAAATTTGATAATTATTGTTTAAAATTGGTACAAAAGGACAAAACACTACGCCAAATATTTGCTTTTACCGGTAGTAACACAACCGCCGTTAAAGAGCGCTATTGCCGGTGGTAATCACAACCCGCCGGGAAAAATGACTTTTCCGGCGGTATTAAAACCGCCGTTAAAGAGTACTATTCCGGCGGTAACCCCAAAAACCGCCGGTAAAACGTTAAATTTTAATATAAATATTTTTATATTTTAAATGTAATTGAAAAGTTTGGGTGGTTGTGTGGTTAGGTATCGGGGCTCCACGCAAAAGGTCGCGGGTTTGAAACTTAGGACAAACTTTTTTTTTCTGGAAAAAACTTTTACCGGTGGTCATAAAACCGTCGGTCAAAGTATGGTATTAGTACCGGCAGTAAATTACCGCAGTTTATGTATTCCCGACGGCCATATTGACGGCGGTAGGATTTTCGTGTAATTACCGCCGTTAATACTATTACCGGCGGTTTTGGGACTTTTACCGGCGGTTTTCTAATGCCGCAAATGCTAAAATTTGACGTAGTGAAAGATATAGTAAGTGCAGTCAATTTTTGGCTAGAGTTTGAAGCATCGCTTAGATATAACTAAAAAAGTCAATTCAAATTTAATTGGTTAGGTGTATTTTTTACTATCCTCGACAATCATATCATACAGAGTAATTGATTGAAAATTATTCCGACTATTGGTGAAAAATAATAAAAAGATTAGAAAATTTGTTGAAAAATTTAACATCGCGGCTAACAACTGCAAGTGTGGAACTATAAGCTAACTTTAAAAAAAAAAAAAAAAATTTACAAACCCACTGCTTTGGCTTAAAAGCCAAAAACTGGATTATTGGATTATTCGTTTTGTCTTTATTCAAAAAAAAATTTCATTTGTTAGTTTTGCGTCAAAATTTTGTGGTTTCTGGATTCCTCTCGACGAGACGAATCTAACAAGTATAAAATTACGGTCAAAACTCAATTTTTTTTTAATAAAGCCAAAATTAAACCAATAAACTGGATTATTTTGGTTTATTTTCGGCTTTATTTAAAAAACTATTACTTTTGACCACAATTTTATACTCTTTGGATTCGTCTCGACGAGAGGAATCCAGAAACCACAAAATCTTGACGCAAAACTAACAAATGAAAAAAAAAATTGAATAAAGACAAAACGAATAATCCAATAATTCAGTTTTTGGTTTTTAAGCCAATAAGTGTCAAATTTTTCCCTTTCTATTTTTTGGGCGCTTAAAAGGGCCTTTTTACTAGTTCTTTACTGCCGTCTCATGACTCTAATCTAAAATTTTTACAATTTCTATTCAAACGTGAGACTTTTAAATCCTGGTGTCACATTATTATTATTTTTTTTAGAAGGAAACCTCTAATGGTAGGGGCTGCACATTCCTTGTTCCTGGTTATGTAACAATGTCAGGTTACTCTTTTTACATATACTATTTTTTAATTCCTCTCGTTGAAACGAATGATTGATCTAAAAAAATCACGGAAAAATTTAAACCAAAAATACTAAGAGTAAATAACACAGACTGGAAAAAAATTTTAATTTAAGCAAACGCGGAATGTTAAGTACATAATTTCCCAAAAATTTACCTAATGATTAATCAATTTAACATTACAATAAGGACTACTCTTATTACGGTCTCAATGCTTCTTTATCCGCCTTGAACATATATTCCAGCGTGTGTAAGTTTGAATAATAATTAAATTCACTTCTTCGCTAACAATTAGCATAACAATACCTAGCTCCTTTCCAAATTCAACTATCAATTTATATTCTTTACCTTAAAATAACTTAATTATATGATACTTCAATTTTATGAGTCAATTGGAATCTCAAATAAAAGGAAATATTTTCGACAATTAAACTTTGTAATGAGTTTAAAGACTTCATTCGCCTAAAAGAAATTATGAAAGTCATCTTAAAACTTAAACTTTTAGAGAGAAGAGTAATTTTATTATTAATATTCTCAACACCTAATATAATACTCCCTCCGTCCCTTTTTAAGTGTTTAACTTTCCATTTTGGGCTGTCCCTAAATAAGTGTGTGGTTCGAAAAATTAATGGGTAAAAGTTTGTACAATTATCATTTTACCCTTTTGAAGAGTTAGTGGGTAAAAGTGGAGGATAATTTTGAAAAGTAGAGGTAAAAGTTGATGTGAATAGTGTAAAGTGGAGGAAAAAGTTGATGTGAAAGGTGTAATGATGATGTTTCTTTAATAAGTTGGATTTACGAAACAACACATTTAAAAAGGGACGGAGGGAGTAGTATCACTCACAGTATCATGATCACATAATGTGGAAGACGAAACATATTAGGGTTTTGTTAATGTATGCCCCTAAGGCATATGTTAAGAATGTAATAACTCCCTCATTTGGCTCCATTTTTACGGGGAACGTAAGACTAGAATTAGTGTCATTAGTTATGCACATTTAAATAGATTAACTTTTAGGTACTGGATTTAACATTTTGTGTTTAGCATTTTAGAAACTCAACTCACCAACACACATGACCTCATTCCCTCCTAAGATTTGTCTTTGATTCATTCCCTCTCTGTGCCATTTGTCAAAATCAATATAGAAGTAAAAAAAAAAAAATTAAGAAATTTCTTGCACCACTTGGCAGGTTGATTTCCTAGAGTTGATGTGAACGAGCCACCAAACATAGTCGTAATTTGGTTCGTCGAAATTGTCTTTGGTGGCTGCTCATTTTTATTTTTATCTAGTTTGATGGCTGCTCAATAAACATACATACGTTTGCTAGTCGGTAAGGATGTCAATCTCGCCCGAATCAATGGTTAACCAAAGCAAACCGACCGATTTTTAACCTATTTTTTAACCACGGTTATGGTTAATTTTGAATTTTAAAAAGCCTAATGGTTACCATCCCTTTTAGCTAGATATTTGGTCCCATTCACATTCATGCTCGGTCGGCTAAAAAAAGGTCTCTCCAATGATGGACAACATCACCATGAAAATTAATAAGGGAAAAAAATCAAAACGTAGACTAACCCATTAACTAGTCTAATATTAGAGAAAATGAGTAAAAAAAGCTAAGAAATGTGCGACGGAAAAAAGACAAGGGAAAATGGAAATGAAGGGAAGAGGAAGTAAAAGGGTATTTAAGTCAAAATCCAGATAAAATTTTTGCTTCATCCAAGTATTTTTATTTCCTATGTGGTTAGTTGAACTCATTTATTGAGCATTAACATATGCCTTAGGGGCATACACATTAACAAAACCTCAACATATTATTGTGCCTTTCAAACCTTTCCCTTTATTCGTTCAAAGTCCTAGCCGGTAGGCCCGGTACTAATAAATTCTCACAAATTACCAGTGTCATCTCTTTTCCCTTTCTCGTTGACTGCAAAGACTTTTGATGCCACTTTTAGAATGAGAGACTTGAGAATAAATTTGGAATGCACTTTTACACATCTTACATTTTAAAAATACACTAAAATGCTACATCATGATGGAACTCGGGGTGGGTGTTACACAACCACGTACTGCACAATTAGAAGTGTCAAACAGGACGTGCTTTGCCGGCATGACCCATTTAATTTTGTGTCAACCATGCTTCGTGTCGTGCCGTGTGGGCTTGTTTACTAAACTGTGTCGTGTCGTGTCGTCTCTTAATCGTGTTGTGTCGTGCCAACCCCTTTACTTAATCATGCCGCGTTGTGGCGTGCCATTTTGTAATCGTGTCGTGCTGTATAACCTAGCCAATTTTGTCGAAATTTTTTTGTATATCTAATAACTATAGCTATATTGACTTATTAAAAAGTATATAACATATAATTCACAACTTTTTGTATAATCTAGCCGAGTTTCGGCGTACTGAGATTCGCAAAATATTTGTATTGACTTATTAAAAAGTGTATAACACATAATTAGAAATTTCATCATTAAAAATTAGTAATTCTTTTGTTACATTAAAAATTAATTAGTATATGTTGTGTCGTGTCCTGGACCGTGCCCTGTGTTGTGCCGTGTCTAGCCCACTTCCTTGTCGTGCCCGTCTAGACCGTGTCGTGCCCGATCCCAATTCTGTGTTGCGCCCGATCCAGTTTCGTGTCGTGCCCATCTAAAACCGTGCTCATGCCACATTTAAACGTGTCGTGCCCGTTCTAGACCGACCCGTTTGACACCTCTATGCGCAGCGTGTTGTGCAGGCATGGCGGTGTCGTGTCAATGATCGAAGACGTTCATTGCATAGAGAGCTCGTCGAGTTCTACATGTGCACCAAAAATCTTCTTGATCGAATATCTATAAGTGCTTCATTAGAAAACATATGACTTGTTGCAGTGATCTAGTATCTTGGATCCATTCGGAATCATGCATTTCAGGATAATAATATTCTAATAAGACATCTAACGATATTCAATCGAGTTGATTTTTGGTACACTTATAGTAATCGACGAGTTCTACGTAGGCCCCCGCATAGCACGTTGCGCAGCATCCCGAATCTTTTTACTACTCCTGACTCTAATCTAAATTTTTTTCAATTTCCATCCATCTTTGTATACTTTTTTGTTTTAAAATCCTCTCGCCGAAAACGAATCATTGATCTAAAAAATTTAAACCAAAAAATCACTAAGATTGTATTTAGAAAAAAAAATTTAATTTAAGCAATCGAGGATACGAATGTTAAGTACGTAATTTCCCAAAAATTTAATCCATGATTAATCAATTTCCCAAGTTTCACTGTCAACTCTCATCAATTCCTTTCATTTTCCAAAGATGAAGTTATAAATCATTTTCCCATCGAAAACCTCCCTTTGACTCCACTTTACCAAATTTTGAATTCCCCCCAATGGCTCCATTATTGCCCACTCCACCAATGACCCATTCTTCCATTATTATCATCCCACCGCCCCTTTATTGCCCCCACACATTCTCCATCCATATCCACTGAGAGCCCGTTTGGATGAGGTTTATAGAAGAGAGATGACTGAGTTGGGTAAAATAGTCAGGGTTTTCCTCCCATATCCACTGTTTGGCAACATTTTCTTTCCCCAGACTAAATCATCCGGCATCACTCTTATCCTCTTCCCCCTGACTAAATAAAAGCAGGGGAAGGGGTGCTTATATTTAGTCAGAGTGGATGATCTTGACGTTTTTGCCACCCCACCCCACCCCCACCCCACCCTAGATCCTTCTCTTCCAACTGATTTCTCACAAATAGGTTTACAATCGGTAACTACAAAAAAATTAATGTCCTGATGATCAAATGAAAAAACAATCTTAACTACAAAAAAACCCTAGATCCTTCCTTCCAACTGAAAAAAGGTTTACAACACACCCAAAAATTAATGTCCTGATGATGAAAAAAAAAGATCAGGAAAAAAAAAATTACTGCTGCAAAAGATTTGGAGAAAAACATCTGTTGCTTAATTTGGAGATTGGCCATCGTTGTGATGGATGGTGAGGCGTCTCCGGTGTCGGATTTCTGACCGTCTCCGGCGTCGTGATGGACGGTGAGGCGGTGGGTTAATTTGGAAGAGAGGAGAGGGTTTTAACTTTTCTGGTGTAAAAGATTTGATGCCTCTTTTATGAGGCTGTCGATGTTTACAAGAGAGAGAGGAAATTATCTAGTACACATGCACACTTGTTCACAATATTTGGATTTCTTTTTTACACGTTTTTATCACAAAAAAAAACCTTTTAAGAATTACATAATTTGAATATTTAATGATTTTAATTTGTATAAAAAATTATTAGAAGGACTTATTTTAGCTTAATTTTTGTTAAGTATAACAAATTGATTAGTTTTGGCAAATTAATTTTAATTATTAACAAATTGATTAGTTTTGGCATTATATAATTAATTTAATTCATAATCTATTATGGGCATAATTTACATATTAAAAGGGCAAGAAAGTCATTTGACATGAATTTATATCATTCACCCTCCTATATCTCTTTTTATCCCTCATCCAATTTTTATTATTTAATCCCCTTATTTTATCCCCCATTTATTTAATTTACAAATCAACCCCGTCTTCTATTTAATCATTAATCTGTCACATCAATGTGGGCCCACCCTTCTTATTTAATCACACCTACTATTTTATCTCCCCTGACTATTTAATCCTTCTCAAACTAATACGCCATCCAAACGGGCCGTAAGGGGTGTTTTGGAAAAAATTGCATTTATTCAAAAGTTTTTTTTTTTTGTATTTGTTAATTTTGAATCTTTTTTTTTTGTATTATTGGTTTATCTCGATGAAAGGTAAAAAGTCAAAAATTATTACCAAAGTTTTTTAAAAGTTCACTAAAGGTAAAAATAATCTAAATTTTTGTGAATTATTTCATTATTTTTGTTTTGTACTCTTTAGATTACTCTCGTCGAGACAAACCAATAATCTACAAAAACGACGCAAAACCAACAAACTCAAATTTTTGTGAATAAAGAAAAAATAATAATTCATTTGGATTGTTTTTGCAGAAACACTGCTAAGTATTTCATTGTTTCGGCCTTTCGGGCCATTGCCACATATAAACTCAACATCCTTTTTTACTACACATTTTCGTATAATTTATAAGTTTAGGCCTAGTTTCCCAAAAAGATTTTTATTAAGATTTGATAAAATCTCAATTTTTGATGAAAAAAAGCAGAGATTTTATCTTGATAACATTGTTTGGGAAACTCACCCTTATTAGTATTGAAACCCCACAAAAATGTGTCACGTTGAGACCCAGGGTACTAGTGTGCGAATCAGGACCGCTGATCTCCGCAATCAACGACTCAGATTTCACTTTAGCAATGGACGGCTCAAATCTACAAAGTGCCAAGATAAAATCCGAGCTGTTAAAAATAGATCCAATGACTCTGATGCCGCACACAGGAGAGCGCACACCTGCACACCTTCCCACGTGGGGATGCCCCATGGAATAATTTTCCCATCTTCATTTAGAGGCCCCACTCTCTGCTTCATTTAGAGGCCCCACTTCTTTTTCTTTTTAGTGCAGTGGGCCCCGCCTCTTCAACAGAAGAAGAATCCATTCATTCCCTCCTCCTCACTCCATTCTGTTTATGCAGCAGAAGTGCAGAACACAACGCACACATTTCTCTCGCTCCATCTTCCTCACGTTTACTCTCTCTCTCTCTCTCTCTCTCTCTCTCTCTCTCCTCCCCTTCTCTCTCTCTACCTATACATACACATGGACATACATCCAATTACTAATTGACGATGCTGAAAATGAAGAGTACAATTCCACTACTGCTTCTTCTTCCACTCTTCCTCTCTCTCCAACCCCTTACTCTCTCTCTGAACCAAGAAGGCCTCTACCTCCACCAAATCAAACTCACCCTCTCCGACCCAAACAACTCCCTCTCCGACTGGAACGACAACTCCGACGACACCACCCCATGCAACTGGACCGGAATCACCTGCCACCCATCAACCCACTCCGTCAATTCAGTCGACCTCTCCAACCTCGACCTGTCCGGCCCATTTCCGGCCTCCCTCTGCCGCCTCCCCTCTCTCTCCTCCCTCTCTCTCTACGAAAACAACCTCAACTCCTCCCTCCCCCTCTCCATCTCCGCCTGTCAAAACCTCACCTTCCTCAATTTGGGCCAGAACTTCCTTAACGGTCCCATTCCTTACACTCTCGCTGAAATTCCCAATTTGAAAACCCTGATTCTTGAGGCCAACAGCTTTACTGGAGATATTCCGGCGAGTTTCGGACGTTTCCGGCGACTGGAGACTCTCAGTTTGGTCAACAACCTTCTCAATGGCATGATCCCTGCTTTTCTCGGTAATGTAACGAGTTTAAAGACGCTTTCACTCGCCTACAACCCGTTTACGCCGAGTCGACTAGTTCCTGAACTTGGAAACTTGACTGGTTTACAGTATCTGTGGTTGAGTCACTGTAACCTTATCGGTTCGATTCCGGATGAATTGATGAAACTGAGTCGACTCGTTAACCTCGACCTGTCGGATAACATGCTTACTGGGTCGATACGGAGTGTGATTTCTGATCTTAAGAGCGTAGTTCAAATCGAGCTTTTCAACAACTCGTTTTCCGGCGAGTTACCGGCGACTGGGTGGTCGAACCTGACCTCACTCCGGCGATTCGACACGTGTTACAACCGGTTAACTGGGCCAATTCCTGGCGAGTTATGCGGGTTGCCACTCGAATCATTAAACCTGTGTGGTAACCAACTAGAGGGTTTGTTACCTGACACCATAGCGTTGTCAGCAAACTTGTACGAGCTCAAAGTATTCAACAATAAGCTTCATGGGTCGTTACCGAGTGAACTCGGCAAGAACTCTCCATTACAAACCATAGACGTTTCTGATAATCAATTTTCTGGTCCCATTCCATCGGGTTTATGCGAGAAGGGGTCATTGTCACAGCTAATATTGATATACAACTTGTTTTCTGGTACAATTCCATTCAATCTTGGAAACTGTACTACTCTGAACCGGGTTCGGTTACGCGGTAACCGGTTCACGGGTGAAGTGCCGGCGCAGTTTTGGGGTTTACCTTTCGTGGATTTGCTTGATATAGGTGATAATTTGTTTTCCGGTAACATTTCTTCTATGATATCTGGTGCATCAAATCTGACAGTCCTTTTCATTTCAAAAAATCGGTTTTCGGGGTCTATTCCTAAAGAAATTGGATCTTTAGGCAATTTAGTCCAATTTTCTGGTAGTAATAATGAGCTTTCTGGGGAAATTCCATCGACAATTGTGAGCTTAGGACAGTTAGGGAGGCTTGATCTCAGTAATAATGGGTTGTCTGGCGAGTTTCCAGTGGGAATTGACTCATTGAAGCAGCTCAATGAGCTTAATTTGGCTAATAATAGCTTAAGTGGTGAGATCCCAGGTGCTATTGGGAGTTTGCCTGTTTTGAATTACCTTGATCTTTCGGAGAATCACTTTTCCGGGCAAATCCCACTTGAGTTGGAGAATTTGAAGCTCATTGAGCTGAATCTGTCATATAATAGTCTCTCGGGTGAAATTCCTGCCCTTTATGATAAGGATTTGTACAAGGATAGCTTTTTGGGTAATCCAGACTTGTGTGGTTATCTGTCTAATCATTGTACTCGGAAAACCAATGTTCGAGGTTATGAGTGGATACTTATTAGGTCTATCTTTGTACTAGCTGGCATTGTTTTTGTTGTTGGGGTTGCTTGGTTTGTATGGAAGTTCTGGAATTTCACGAAAACGAAGAATGAAATTTCGATGGTGAAGTGGAGATCATTTCATAAACTTGGTTTCAGCGAATACGAAATCCTCAATTGCATCGATGAAGATAATGTTATCGGCAGTGGAGCTTCAGGGAAAGTCTATAAGGCTATGCTTAGTAATGGCGAGTTTGTAGCAGTGAAGAAGCTGTTTAACAGGTCAAGAAAAGATGCCGAAAGGTTTAGCAATTCTGATTTAGAAAAAGATGCCTTTGAGGTGGAAGTTGAGACTTTGGGTAAAATTAGGCACAAGAATATTGTTAGATTATGGTGTTGTTGTAACACTGGTGAAAGCAAGCTTTTGGTTTACGAATACATGCCAAATGGGAGCTTGGGGGATTTGCTACACAGTAGCAAAAGGGACTTGCTGGATTGGCCTACAAGATTGAGGATAGCTATCGATGCTGCTGAGGGTCTTTCTTACTTGCATCATGACTGTGTTCCTCCCATTTTCCATAGGGATGTCAAATCTAACAATATTTTGTTGGATGTAGATTTTGGTGCTAGAATTTCTGATTTTGGTGTTGCTAAAATCGTCAAGACACTGAACAAGGGCGCTGAATCCATGTCTGTTATTGCTGGCTCTCGTGGTTACATTGCACCAGGTATGACAAGTCTGTTACATAATCACCTGTTTCCGTTTGTTAGCCATATCAATTATTACTAGCAGAGCTGAATCATGAATCTCCCATTTGTACTGTTAATATGTTATAGTATGTTGTAACACTCAATTTGCTTTGTTTTCTGGTATGCTTAATCAGTATATTTTTCATTGACTAGACAAATCGTTTTTTGTCTGCCATTTTTTGTCAAGCGTGTACGAATTGAACAATTCCCATACAGTGTTCTATGTTTTCCTGTGGCTTTATACTGACTACTGAGGCAATGTTGAGCTACATAATTTCATTATTTAGACAGCAGAACATCTTGATTCGAATTGTCTAATTCCATCTCCTTAGCTTAAATTTGAAATCTGCTCTTACTGTAACTTGAGTTCCCTGTTAAAGATTTTATATACTTTTGAAACAATCTGATTATTTGGCCATCATGTTGCTAAGTTTTAATGGAAGCTGCTGTGTTGGATCTTAAACCTATGGCAGAATATGCATACACTCTTCGAGTTGATGAAAAGAGCGACATCTACAGCTTCGGTGTGGTCATTCTAGAGCTAGTCACTGGTAAACGACCCGTTGATCCGGAGTTTGGGGAGAAAGACCTAGTGTCATGGGTCTGCAGTAGCTTGAACCAGAAAGGCATTGACCATGTGCTCGATTCGACACTGGATTCTGCTTCCAAGGAACAAATTTGCGACGTTCTTGATATCGGCCTCCTTTGCGTTAGTTCGCTTCCCATTAACCGGCCTTCCATGAGGAGGGTGGTGAAAATGCTACAAGAAGCAGAGGCAGGTACCAAGCCCAGGATAAGCGTAAAGAATGGGAAGCTTTCTCCTCGTTCCTGTGAAAATTCCTCCGATCAAGGAACTGAGGTATGCAGTACTTTTACTCTTTCCTAATTCATATGTCCATTTGGAGTAGTAGGCCAAACCTACAGTGCAGACTAGTTAGTGGATCCTCAACTGGTTGTAACATTTTGTATCTTGGATTGTAGTAGTTGAAGATTGTGAAAAATATTAATGAAGAAATCCCAGTAGTAGTTATCTCATATTTACGGTTTCCGGCTGACACTGTCTTTTGGTTTCACTGCTATTCTATGTTTTTTTTTTTTTTTGGGGGTAAGAACCATTATATTTTTATAGAACAACAACCTCAACATCAGAGAAATTTTTTACATCCCAATAGACTGCCCTGATAAAAGAAACAAGCAACAGGATGCAAACCAACTAGCCCACAACAGGCAACCATAAAATGCCTAGGCTTAAAGACGAACACTACCACATTTATGGCCTAAAAATCCTAGGACTTAAAGCTCCAAAAATTTACCAACAGACTATTCTCATCCGTGGACTTGACACCACGCCAAGAGCAAAGACATGCTCTAACTTTGTCAATGATCTTATCTCCTAGCATAGAAGCAGGAGTTGCCTTTCCTTGAAATATCCTGTTATTGCTCTCATGCCGGACCCAATATATTGCACTTGACAAAGAGAGTTTGTAGGTGCGATAAGAAAGGGAATCACCAGTCCTGTGTGTAATAACCCACTCCATCTCCCTTGACAAACCAAGACAAGGGTACTATTCTTTGTTATTTCTGCACTTGAAGCAAGGCCGCACAGCAGCAGTGTTCTAATACACTTGAATGTCTCGAGTAAAGAGAAAAGAAAAATTCTCTTTACAGACTACAATCAATAAGCCATCGTATGACTGAGCAAGAAAAACAATAAGCCATCATATGTCACACACACACAAAAAGAACTTTTTAAGCTTTAACAAGAATTTTCTATTTAATTTAACACCCCCGTCATGTCCCAAGAGTGTTCTGAAGCATTTTCTAGAGTGTCCTAGGAGTGTCGAAACCAAAAAAAGTTCCGAAAAAATAGGGCACTTCGTGTTGAGTGTCGGATACATGTCGGTGTCTGAAAAGTGCCTGACACCTGTCCGTGTCCTCCGACGAAATGTCCGTGCTATATAGACGTGGACACTTACCGGGTGCGTGGAACCTGCTCATATAGATTTGGCAATGTGAACAAGAAAGTGGTATAGGACAGAGGATGGGTATGAAGGTGATTTCCATGTCATTAAAATTTAAGGGCAGAAGGACGCGAGACAATAAGAGAGGGACAGGATTCTATCTTCCTTTTTGTACACTATGGCTGTCTCCATTAAGTGGAAACTTCAACGAAAGTGACAAAGCTGGCCCTCAATAGTTGACTAATCATTAACCGAGGAAGAAAGAAAGAAAGAAAGAAAGAAAGAAAGAAGGGCATCAAAAGATAGGCTGGACATTTAGGGATTACAATTAGGGTGATTTGTTTGGTGCTTGTCAGCTGGGTACCTGGTTTTCAATATCTTGTTGGCAAAAGTAAGCAACCTTCCAGAGCCCTCTCTCTCTCTCTCGACCAACTCCAATAATAGTTCTCAAAAAAACATGTACATGATGAACAATCCTGACCACATCATAGTCATTGGACTTGGCTTCAAAGCCAAAGCCAATAGCATGATAGGAAGGTCTGTGCAAAGTGAAGGCAGGGCCGGCTCGAGGGTAAGCATAGCAAGCCTCTGGGCTTGGACAACCCCCGGGCTGAGGGCAACCGAAAAAATAAAATCTGAAGTTATATATAAAGTTTATAAAGTTCCCATGTAAAACACTACACAAGTGCTTGCTCCATTGGTCACTTCCTACGGTAAAATTTCTGTGCATTGGGTGTTCGAATCCCAGGCTGCACATATTCCTAAGTTTTGCCTTTTAAGGCCTTTCTTCCCCCTTTTCTTTCTCTCTATTTTTGTTATATATGGCTCATTTTTTTCCCTCCCAATCCACAATTTTACAAAAATCACAAAGCTCCATTACATTGTTCAAAATTTTGCATTTAAAAACGATAATGTAGAAGTGATTTTTTTTTTCTTTACATGGGATTAGAAGTGATTTTTTTTCTTTTACATGGGATTAAAAAAAAACCCAATGGTAGAAAATTTAAAAAATGAAAGAGCTAACATGGTTTATTAATTTTTTCACACAAATCATAATTTAAATTTGAAGCAAAATTTTTCCATTTTCTTCAAAACAAACACTTATAATCATATCTTTTTACGTTTATCTTTGTATCATTTTAGTTTGAATTTTTGTACAGTATTTGATAAGAAATTTTAAAAAGAACTCTCGAAGATGTAGGGTCGAAACTGCCGGTTACAATTGCAGGTTTTCATTGGGCCTCTGAAAGAGCATCTTTAAAATGTTGAGAGCCTAGATTTGGGCTCTCAGGACCAGTTCTTGAGTGCTCAAGAATGGAGCATGGCACATAGTTGTATTTTCCAGTGCCTCTCATCATTTTCGCTTACTGTTTTCAGTATACCGTTTTAAATGTGCGCTGGTCTCTTTCTAGAACTTAGAACCAATAGTTTAGGAGCTGCTAAGAAGCATGACCAGAGCGCTCAAGAAGACTAGTTCTTGAGCGCTCAAGTCCATTGCCGAGCGCTCAAGTCAGTTGACAATAGGCAGAATCGTTTTTGTTAAGTATTTGGTTAGTTTATACTAGGGCTGCTCAGCGGATCATCCGATCCGCCAATCCGACCAATCCGAACCATCTGTTGATCCATCCGAGGTATGTACGGATGGATTGCGGATCGTCCAACACATAAGTTCACGGTTCTGGATCGATTCTAGATCGGATCCGGATAAATCCGAACCGCCCGTTGAAAAAAAAAAGAAAGAAAGAAAGCGTATTCTACTATTCTGTAACCCATTACCCACTCTCACACCACATTACCCAATGGCCAATACTACCCACTATCAGTACCCACTACGGCACTACCCCAGGTCCCCAGTCACTTACCCTAACCCGAAGCCTAAGTCTCTCTCTCTCTCCAATCCATCCATGTGGCGCATGCAAAATCGTGTGGTTTGGATTTCTAAGTTTTATATTGTGTTTTTACTTTTTAGCTACTGTTGTTGGCTTGTTGAGTAAAGTGTGAACCACCAAATGGGGTGGAAAAAATAGGCTTGAAAAATAGTCACTCTTGAGAAATGTTTGGGCCAGAAAATGGGCTGGAAAATGATTTGGAAAATTTTCTAGATTGGCCCAAGTTAGAGGCCCATTTGTCATAGCCCAATCCGTCAAATCCATCCGGAACCGATCCTCGAAAGATCCGATCCGATCCAAATTAGACCACGGATGGTTCTTGATCCTAAGAACCCAAATCCGTTATGACCGGATCGGATCGGATCCGTATCCGAACCGGCCAAATCCGATCCGTGAACACTAGGGGTTTATACCATTTCTTGCTTACATAATCATAAATTGTCACTTCATGACACCAAGCACAAGCCTACACTTGACTTGACGTTTACTGTTTTAATCCCAATTTATTGTTTCCATCCCCTTTATGTGAATAAAGTTTGGAAATAAGGTGTTTTTGAGATCCCACATATATCAAGTAGAGACCGATCCTCGCGTCAGACGAAAGAGGTGCCATAAAACCCTTCTCCTCTTGTAACCTAACTCCCGAACCTAAGAAATTGTCATTATCATGGACCGGTAACAAAATCATTTTCAAAAATAAGGTACAGAAGTCATTTTAATGGTTGCTCGGGTGACAAACCTCAAACCCGGGTGGCGACTCCGGATCTCGAAGAGGCTCCAGGGACGGTTGCCCACAATATCATTAAGAACTGAGTCTTATGGCGGATAGTATCAATTATCAAATGATGAACTACGAAAGAAAAATGATAAATTAGACCAAGTGTTTTACATTGCACTAATGGGTAAAAAATAGAACAAGAGTTTTACATTGCACTAATGGGTAAAAAATAAAAAATAAAAAATTCTAAAAAGTATGTAGAAAATAGAAGGGGATTTTAACTACTCAAAGTACATAGGCATTTTGACTACTCAAGTACATAAAAAAGTACAACTATTATTTAGCCTAGTTACTTCTAAAAAGTGTGTTCTAACATAAGAGCATCCCCAACAATGCATATATCTATTATAGTGAGATAAAGAGAGAAAGAACATTAAAACATTAAAATAAGGTATGAGGAGTGAATAGTGCGCCAACAAATGAGGCTTTATTTGAGGAGGCACTATTCATGGATGTAGTTTAGGGAGGCTGCTGTAGCGGGTTTTAGCTTGCTAAAATAGAGTAGATAGCCTATTTAGAGAGACTGTCGGGTATGCTCTAACTAGCTTTTTTGCCTAGTCAAAGTTAAAAGTAGAAATTTACATATTATTAATGGGGTGGCTAATGATGTGGCATTAATTTTTTCATTAGATTACTAATAAATTTGCCTAGCTATTGGAGACTAGCTTGTAACCAGCAATTTGAGCCCAATGCAAAATGCCTAGTCATTTGAAGAGCCAAGGTGTAAAAAATGTGTTTGACTAGTAATTTTGCCTAACAGGGCTCATATGGAGTGTCTGTCGAAGATGCTCTTAGTGAACTTGTTATAGTTATTGTTCAAATTTTTACTTTTTTTTTTTCGGTTAATAAAAAATTAAGGAGAAAAACTGAAAAAGTAAAAACTTTGGGTTTCTCCACCTTGTAAAGTAATTTTTACAAATTCAAACAAAGATCAGTTTTTTATGGGAGACTTGTTCAAAAGTCCTAGGCAAAGAATTTGTAACCCCATTAATCCACCAAACAAGTTTATAACCTATCCAGTCCTAATGTTGAAATCTTTTCTTTTTCTTTTTTCTTTTTTTTCTTTTTTTTACCAAAAAAAAAGTTTGTACCTCTAGGAAAGTGCCAAAAAAGTTTGTACCCTATGAAAGTGCCTAAAATCCTAGGGTACCCTATGAAAGCGCCTAAAACCCTAGGGTACCCTATGAAAGTGCCTAAAACACTAAAACCCTATAATAGGAAAGTGCACCCTAAAACCTAAACTCTAGGGTACCCTTTGAAAGTACCAAAATTTAAATAAAAAAAAATTGTGGACCTTAGACCTTGTAAAACTTTAACATGGACTAAATGGGTCAATAAGTCCCCACTCTGGACCCTAGAACAATTAACCGGTTTTTTATTTAGTTTGTTTTGACGAGAATCAAAAGTTGGGTTGAATTAAAAACTGAACATGTTTGAAAAATGTAAATTAAACCTAAAAAATAAAAATAACATAACTTAAAATTTTGATTTTATTATTTTTAAGTTACTCTTTTTCTTGCCGTCTAGAAAATTTATTGTTATTTTTATTTGGTAGCATATTTTGACCAACTATAAAAAAAAATTGCGCACAATAAAAAAGGTCTTTAAAAAGTTAATCATTTTTTATTTTTTGTTAGTTATTTTATTTAGCATTTGATACTTGTATACTGCCGGTATAATGGCCTTCTATTCATCAAATTTAACACCAGTAAGCCAAATTTAACAGCGAGGGAGCTATCTGCACATCATATCAGTTTGTAAAGCAAGGGAGGTGTGAGTAATTTCAGGAACCTAAGGGGAGGTCGGTGTGTTTTTCAGAAACCTCAGGGGAGGTAAGAGTGAATTATATTAGTGAAGCCCAAGTTATTAAAAGCCCAACAGTGAACGGATCAATCTTTTGGGCCATTACCATTTTCAAACCATCTTGGTCTTCTCCATCTGGACAAGATCAAGCAAGCCCTTCCCATGGATCATTTTTGACAAATCCTTAGAATATAGACAAACTTAGAAGTCATTTGTCTGTGCTCATCTCAACCATGACAAATAAATTTTCCGTACTTATTTCAGTCCATTTTCCTGTGTTTTTACTATTTTGCAAATTTTCTTATTTGTTTATATTACAAGCTTTAAAATGTTACAACTTCCAGTGTACATGTCCGTTTTTAGTAAAATTTATAATTTTAAGAATCTAATGAACAAGATATATCAAATGAGATTCATATTCATTATGAAGTTATGTACAGGTAAAACTAATTTTCTTTAGTGTGAATACTATGTGAATTGTGAACTAGGTGAATTGTGTGAATTCTGTGAACTATGTATGTTGAGTCTATGTGAACTACATAACCCTATTTGAACTTCGTATGATGAGGGTACGTGAATTGTGTATTTTAGAGTGTGGTGGGCTATGTGAACTGTGTGGTGAGACCATGTAAAATGTCTACTCACTTCGTCCCACATTGTTGCTTCTGTTTTGGGAGTCCAACTTTTTATGAATAGTACATAATTGTACCAAAAAAGAAAAAAAGTACCCAATTTTCTTTATTAACTTTTTAAATTGGCCTTTTGTTTTGGGACAACCAAAAAAGGAAAGAAGGAGCAACATTTTGGGATAGAGGGAGTATGTGATTTGCATAACCATATGTGAACTCTATATGATCAGGCTATGTGAACTGTGTGGTTAGGCTATGTGAAGTGTGTAGTGAGGCTATGTGAAGTGTCATTGTTAACTTATAACCCTATGTGGACTCTGTACAGTAAGGCTATATGATTGTGTATTTTGTGACGTAGCGTTCTAGCAAAAGAAGACTAGATATCGTTTTAGTAGACAAATTGGTTAGATATCGTTCTAACAGACAAACTCTTAAATCCACAAGAGGATTGATAAACACCTTACACTCAAGAAAAATAGGGAGAACTCTAGAATTTTATTGATGATTTATTAATTCAATATGCCCATAGGCTACGACCCTATTTATAAGTAGACAAATTTGTAACTTAGGGAAGAATCAAACAAGACAATTTCTTTCTAATCAAGAAAGGAAATAGAAATAAAAGCCTAATTGAATTAGTTGCCTAAAATGTTATGAAATCATGCCAAAACATGCGGCATTAATTAAAGGAAGATTCTGAAAATAAAATCCTACTTCTTATAGACCAAAAATCCTAACGAAATAGGAAACTAAAACAAAGGAAAAAAAAGATATTTCTAAAGTTAAAAAGAAAATTCCAACTCAAGATCTATTTCTAGAATTATCAAAATAAGAATACAAAATCTTAGCGGATCTTGTCTCCTATATCATTTTGTTTGGGGCCATGTAAACTATGTGGTTGAGCTACATAACCTTATGTAAATTTGTATGGTGAGGCTATATGAACTGTGTATTTTAGTGTGTGGTGGTGCCATATGAATTGTGTTATTGGACTATGTGAAAATGTGTGGTAAGCTTATGTGAATTGTCTATATGAATTGTGTAACCCTATGTGAACTCTTTATGATAAGGTTATATGAACTATCGTGTAGATTGTTTATTTTAGTGTGTGGTGGGGCTATGTGAACTGTGCATAGATCACAATGATTCATCACATAGTTCACATAGTGAATTATCCACTTCATATAATTTTTTTTTTTTATCTTTATATAATTTCACATTCAACATGGATCTTGCTTAGTAGATCTCACTGACCAAGTGTCAAAAAATGTAACTTTCTTTGAAAATTGAATTTCTACAGCAAAAGATGTGATACTTTTTAACCTTTGAACAATGTAGCAGTACATACATATATATACATGTATGACACGAGAATTTATGGGAAGACACGATAACATGACACGAAGTTAGTGAGTTAGGGTCGGCTAGATCAGGTTAAGGTTGAGAGAATTCTAACACGAACATGAAATGATACGTCGCGAAAACGACACGACACGACCGGACCACCCTTAACTATGATCCTACAAACTACTACAGTACTATTTTTTTTTATTTGTTTAGTTAGTTGGAAAGTTTGGAGACTCGAATTCAACTTTCCTACTATGATTAGTTTTGGGTGGTGCTAATGTCAAAACCGTTTTTGTTTGTGACAAAATTATAGTGCTTAAAAACCTTGTACCATGTGCAAGGTACAAGTCTTTTATGCACTATAGTTTTGGCACAAACGAAAATGATTTTGGCATTATTATTTCCTTCAGTTTTATCTCAAAACTTGAACCGCAGAAAGCACAAAATTTTGCAGGAAACTTGTTTTTGCACTAATTTTCAATACATTTACAGTAATTACTACTACATTTTAACTTTATTACTCGGGAGTCTTGTACTAAATTCTTGACTCGTGAATGGGAACTTGGTGTTCAATTACTGACTTTAAGAAATGATTAGAATTCAAAGTAGTAGAGTACCAAACGGTCTATTGAAATATAGAGAGAAACATAGGATTTTCAGCCGCTTGGCAATTAAAGTTTGGTGTATTTTGCCCTCTTTGGTGAAATGTACTAGTCAGTAGGTAGCTTACAAACAAGACTACTACATTGGCATCAAGTACCAGATTGAATAGGGGAGGCAAGAGAAAATCTTCTTTACGGATCCCTGCAAATGGGTTGTTTGTGCCGGCGAGATCTGGGTCTTACATTTGCTAACTTTTAATGGCTTGGATTGATTTCCTCTCTCTCTCTCTCGTTATTGAATACTGTCTAGAATTAAAAAAAAGGGTACCGACCCTTTCAATTACTAAATAAACGGCCCAGATTGTTCCCATTTGCACCCCCTCCGTAATTAAGTTTCTCACGGGAGCTAAATCCAAATAAGTTGTCTCTTGGTGGTATTGTGGTGTGTTGAGGACCTTCACTGGTGGAGCCACCTTAGGGCCAGTGTGGGCCTGAATTTTGACGTTTTTTTTTTTTTTTTTATTTAAAAAAATATATATTTAAGTATTTTTTTCTTAATGGTACATCACAATTTTGAGGACCTTGAGATAAAAATATTTTTTCCAGTGGTTATAAGGTAGTGGTCACACATATTTATGTGAGACTCAACACTAATAGTATATGATGAGCGGATAAAAAAATGATGAAGAAGATAGACACATCAATACCTCGGGATCACTAAATAACTAATTACTCACAGAAATTATTTTTTACGGAATTATATTTATTATATTATCATAAAATGCAAGTCTCTTGAACAAAACAAATGAAAATCAAATGGAGTTAAATTTTACAAAATTATTAAATTTTTTAACCAACAGAAAAGTAGAAGTTAAGTTAGTTTTTTGTTTTCTAACCGGATAATCAGGACCTTGAGATAGTTATTTTTTTCCAGTGGTCAAAGATGTTCTGCAGTTTAGATCGATTAATCCAAAGTTAAAGATAGACCATCGATCTTGGGGCTTAAATTCACAAGAAATTATTTTCTTACAAAGGACGATTTCGATCTCAAAGGGTCACTTTCAAGTATAAGTTTGAATTTTTTTTTTTACAAGTACTATACTAGCCTTGGAAAGATAAAATGTTTAAACATAAAAGGAGTACATATGCCAATTATCAAAGTTAAAGATTCCTTCCAAAAGTTTTTAAATACTGGGAGTTTTCAAATTTAAGAATAAAGAAAGATTCAAAAGCAAAAATACCACCAGCTTAGTAAAGTTTAATAATTTTGTAATCAAGTAGAACAAAGTTTTTTTGTTTTTCTTCGGATAATCAGGCCAGGAAGTTAAATTTACATAAGATACTTTGCAGTTTAGATAAATCCAAAGGACGATTTCATTGGCATTAGTGGTATCTAGAAATCATGAGGGTAAAAAATAGTAGAAGATAAAATGTTTAAACATTTGCCATACATAAAACACACAAATTATAGATTCCTTCAAAGTTTTTAATTGTCTCTGGTTTTCATTTTTGAGAATTTTGCATGATTCAAAAAGAAAAGAAAATCAAAGATCAATCGTGAACAAATGATCAATCTCTTTTAGCAACATTTTTTTATTTTAATCCAAGTAAAATAATTAGGTTGCAAAACCACAAATCATGCAGTAATCAAACTCATAATTAATTAAGTCTCTGGTATTGGAATATTTGTAAGAGACAATTATGGGAAAAAGAAAAGGAACCAACAAAGAGAGAGAAATGATCAATCTCTTTTAGCAACATTTTTTTTTATTGTAATCCCCTACAAAACTCTCCAAATATGCAATATTCCACATCAATCATAGGCATTTAATTGAACCTTTCAATTTTTCGATTGGTCTTCTAAAAAATTCAAGCCGCACAAAATGAAAACAGTACAATAAGAAAAGAAATGAATTGAGAGAATCTCGAAAAGTGCACAATACTCTCCTACTACTGCTACTTGCATTCAACATAGAGTGAATATCTCTTTTATTTATTGGTGAACTAAAACGTTGGTTTATGTATTTCACTGGAATGATCATTCCATTCCAATGCTCATTCCATCGTACCAATGAGAGAGAGGTTTCTTGTGAAATATTAGAAGTCTACGTGAAGAAATATAGAACCATAGGTTAAAACCCCATTTTTTTTTATTCTTTAAGGCTTTTGCTTCAAACTTCTAATTTCTTGATGTGCACTCTAGGTCGACACTAGAACAAATCTCTCTCTCTCTCTCTCTCTCTCTCTCTCTCTCTCTCTCTCTCTCCTTCTCCTTGTGTGTGTGTTAAAACCAAATGGAGGTTGCCCCATCTCCACTCAATACTTTTTTAGAAAAAAATCCTTTTATCTTTATACGTTGTTGGTAAAATTAAACGTACCAAATCAGTACCCCTTAAACTCAAATTAGATACATTTAGAGGGTGCAAAAAAAGGACACGTACCTACATTTATTCCCTCATCAGGTACTCTTTTAATCAAAATGAGCATAATTACGTAACGTGTGATCCAAGCAACTTTCTTTTCCCTCTTTGGCAACCATATATTTAATCTTTTATAAAAATGAAGACCTATACTCTCTCTCTCTCTCTCTCATACAAAGGGCTAAAAACTCTAAGGAGAGAACTCAATACCTTGCCAACCCATGAGAAGAATTGGCTCAAGGGTTAACATACTTTAGAAGAGACAGCTTGCTTTGCTGCCTTTTTTTTTGTCCTTTTTTCTTTACCATTTGTGTCTCGCCAAAAAATTTCTCTGGTATCACAAAAATCAAATAAGAGAAATGACTTGGTGCAGTGATTGTCGCGACGAGCCATCGATAGTGAGGATTAAAACTTGTCCTTCGTGTGGTCATCAGATCAAAAACCAAGAAAAGGTTCACCTTCATGATTACCCATTTACCCTTTTTTTACTTGCTTCTTGGGTACGTATAATAGTTTCAGATGTATTTACGTTTTTGATTTGGAAAACAGACTGGGATTCATAATCTACCGGGGTTACCGGCCGGAGTGAAGTTTGATCCGAGTGATCAAGAACTTCTTGAGCATTTGGAGGCCAAGGCGCGATCGGATACTCAAAAGATTCATCCTCTGATTGATGAATTCATCCCTACTCTTGAAGGAGAGGATGGAATTTGCTACACGCACCCAGAGAGGTTACCAGGTGAATTGCAAGTATATACTCTTACGTGTGTGTATAACCGTACACATATAGTTTATCGAAAAAAGCTCGAATGAAGCCCTTCTGGGTATTTTTTTTTTGGCGATTCTTTGTAGTGACCCCTTAAAAACACATTTCAAACACATTGAGCGGTTCAGATCGTCGAGATTCGACCCCAATCCATGAGATCCTCACAGAATTTTAATGAGGGAGTCCTTATAAAATCATCCTCCTATATATATAGTATATGTGTGTGTTGCATAAATTACAAGAACTAATGATTTACCTGTGTTATTGCAAAAAAGGGAAAATTTTAATTTTAGGTTACTAAGTCGATCTGTGATTTTGAAGAGCAATGACACACTACCATGCAAGAGATTTCATTTTCTTTTCTTGAAGTTAACCAAAAGAGGTTCTTTGAACTAATTAATTGGTACATATGTACAAAATTTTGTATATTGCATAGCACTTCCCCCACGTTAATTGGTTGTTGGTGAACTCATTATCATCTGAAGTAGATATTTCCTAGAGGGTGGACTGTCAGTGCACTTGACGTTCCATTATTAACACAGACGGTCAGAGCCTTGGAGTGGGGGGAGGTACTTGGCACGTGCCACCCCTGGGTCTTAAAAAAAAAATCTTTGTTGCAAGAGCAGTGTTATTCTTCAAAAAGTGTGTATTATTTTTGGTATTAAACATATTGATGAGTGATTAATAGATGAAAGTACTTAGTTTTTGAATATTAAGTATGTTGATGGATGATTAACCTATAAAAGTGTGTATCTTTTCAAGTATTAGAAATAAAATCTTAGAACAATTGTACTTTTTCTTATACTAATTTTACTTCATCTGTCCGTAACGATAATCTTCTACCAAAAAACCACCAATTTCGGATAAACAAATAAAACACTTCTGTGCACGATTTCCTATATTTCTTGATACAATATTAAAGAACTAATTGAGATTTTTATCCACAAATTGCACATCGTTTTATATGATACTATCTTTGTGGGACAGAACGAGGGTCAATCTTGATTTTAGATGCCACATTGATTTTAGATGCCACATCGAGTCGAAATTCTACCGACATCCCTGATTATTAATCTCCATGTCATATATATGCAGGAGTAAGCAAAGATGGGTTGGTCAGACATTTCTTCCACAGACCATCCAAAGCATACACCACCGGAACCCGGAAGAGAAGGAAAGTCCTGACCAACCCGACAGAAGGGAACGAGACTCGTTGGCACAAAACAGGCAAAACCCGACCCATTCTCACCAACAACAACCTTAATATTCCCAAAGTCAAAGGGTACAAGAAAATACTTGTTCTCTACACGAACTACGGGAAACAAAAAAAGCCTGAGAAAACCAATTGGGTGATGCACCAGTACCACCTCGGCAACAATGAAGATGAAAAGGAAGGGGAGTTGGTGGTCTCTAAGGTTTTTTACCAAACTCAACCTCGGCAGTGTGGCTCTTTCGTCAAGGAGATTTCGAATGGGAAGTCAAAGGCCGGTCGAGGCGGGAATCAGGTTCATCTGTTTCAGGACACTACCGGGGTTGATTACTACAGCGCGAATCCGACGTCCAATATCATTTCCTTCGTCGAGCCGGGTGATCGCGATTGAACGAGTTCTCGGGTGGTAATTCCCGAATTTTAGTGTCTCAAATTTCATCGGTCTTCTTGAATTAATGCAGTTATAATGTTATATTCAGTCGCACGAACGAGTGGTGGGCGAAACTCCTGCCCAATTTGGTTAGGGCTGTCTGGTCCCCTTTGGGCCTCTCCAAGCTCATTCACAATAATAATTAGAATCGTTTATTTTGTAAAGCTTATAAATTATATGTCACATATTAACTTGAACATATATAGATAGCCACCTGAACAAAATACACTTGTGTCATGTAAAACCAACGGACGAAATGTAACTTCAAATTTGAACCGAGGTTCGTCCTGTATTGCACATATGTAAGTAGTATTTTGTTAATGTAACTATATATCGTCATTTGTTCGAGCTAATTTTTTACACAAATGAATAAAAAGTTTATGAGTTCTAGAAAAGAAACGTTTCTGATTATTATTGTGAACTCTGGAGGAGTCTACAAAAGCCTACTAGCGAGACTAGATCCTAGCCAAACTGGACAGGAGCTTGGTCCACATTATATGGCTTGATGGGGTTAGGAGGTGAACAATTTTTTGGGGACAAAGGATCCTTAGCCCCAGTTTTTGTTCCCTTCATTGTTTCTTGTTAGAGGAACTCAAACGGCGTATTTGTCATTCCCTTCTACTCCCTTCCCCACATAATAAAATCTAGCCTTTCTTTTTCTCTCTCCTCCCCATCCTCGCATCGGTTCTTGGAGTTTTTCATCAAAACTAGTTGAAATCAAAATCATTAGACTAGTTCCTCTCAACCCAAAGGTTACTAGGGAAAGAAAAGGATCACAACTTGATTATCCAAAATAGGATTTTCCTCATTGCCACCCCCACAAAAGTCACGCCATATATATAATGTGTATCCTTAAAAACCAAGCCCACATAATTAGTTTATGAATTTGCAGAACTATAGCATAGTATTAGAGGATACATTGCAGAAATTAAACCAATGGAAACCAAAAAGCACGCTGGTATATAAGTAAATACTTGCAAATTTTGACCCGCTAATCAGGGACGGAGGGTAAGAGGGTGGCGGGGTGGCAAAAGCCACCCTGGGTCTCAAAGAAAATAATTTTGTATTATAAGAGCAGTATTATTCTTCAAAGCGCATATATTATTTTTGGTAGTCAAGGCCGGCCTTGACTTTTTAAGGGCTTAAAGAGACAATAAAAAAAAGTCCTTTATGAATTATTAAGATAGGCGTAAAATAAAAAAATATCTAACTTTCCCTAAATAAAAGAGCATCAATAAGAAATAATACCAAATATAATAGTAACTGACTATTTAAAGATTTCAAAAGTATCATTTAAATATCATTAATCCAAAAAAGTAATCAGTTTAAAGGTATCACTTGAATATCACCCTTCTTGCAGTTTTAACAGGAAAAATACTAATAATATCCACACAATCAATCTTATCCACCATCTCATGTTCAATGGATAGGATGGAAATCCATTCAGCCTGTCTTGTTACATAGTTGAGCAAAGGTAGTTCTTAATTAGCTTTAACTTTGATCTTTGGAAGCAATCGTAACGAGAATAGTCAATAATATCGGATACGCAATCCACACATTTGGATAACAACCCTCCATCAATTTCAAATGATTGAGCAATTCAATTGGTTTCCTTATCTCTTTCGGAAAACCTCATCTGAAGACTTTCATTTTAGAAAACAACTCAAAATTTTCGTCGATATTGGAAGTTCATGTTTCAAAGCATCTTCAAGCTTGGAGCAATTCATCTTCAAACATTTGTCGGTTGTAGAATTTAACTTCTTCACATCGAACAAAAAAACCCAAGTTTCCTCATATTTCTCAAATTGTTCGAACCAGCTCTTAAGTGAAGAAATAGCTTGAACTACTATAGATAAGAAGTAGTTAACTCTAAACGAGTCTTCATCCGAAAGGGTCACCTCCTCACTCACATTCTCATCAAACTGTTTCTTACGATGAATGACACGCTTCTCGTGAAATACTGGCTCAACTCCCATTTTTTATGCAATTGCCTTGCCTTCATCAATAGCCTCCCGCAAACCACTTTCTCTATATTTCTCAAGAAAGGAAATAAGCCCATTTAACTGATCAACGACAACATCTATATGTATATCTTCTTTTGCAGGGTCTTGCTTACAATGCTAACTACAAACAAAATAGTATGTCAAACAACCATGCTAACCAAGAATCCAAATCTTCAATTTCATGTCTTACTAAGGCATCAGCTTCACTCTTTGCACCATCATCGTCACGAGAATCAACCAGTTCAAGTAAAAGCTCTTTGATTTCTAGAGCTTGGTATCTTATTGCTCTAACACTTTTAAAACGACTTTCCCAGCGCGTTTGTGATAATGACTTAATAGTGAGATTTCCAACATGTTTGGTCAAAACTTTCCATTGCTTGGTAGAAGCCACAAACAAACAGTAGATACGTTGTACAACTCTAAAAAAGATGTAGCTTTGTTGCAACAGTTGGACATATCGCAAAGTACGAGGTTAAGTCTATGGCAACCACATGGTGTATAAAATGCTCTAGGATTTCTATCGAGAAGCCTTTCCTGAACACCTGTGTTTCCTTTTCATGTTGGAGCCGTTATCATATCCTTGCGCTTTTATATCACTAATATCAATTTGAAAAGTGGCCAACACTTCTTCATGTTCACCAAAAATTCTGGATCCCATTGTATCTTCCACCTTCAAAAATTCTAAGAAGAATTCCTCCACTTTTGGTGTACTTATTGAAACATCCACACATCGTATTACAAGTGACATTTGATCTTCGTAACTTATATCTCGAATACAATCAAGCATCAAGACAAAATATTTTGCATTTTGATTTTTTAAATCATTGCACTTTTGACCTCATTAGCAAGCATTTTTATCAATTCATTCTGACTTTTGTGGCTAAGATAATGGTAATAAATCTCACCTTTAGAAATCCACCGAAGGTGCTCTTGCATTATTGGATCATATGCGGCAACCATTTCAATTATGGTTAGAAAAATCCCATTCCTCTCTTGATAAATCTTTTCATTATCGCCACGAAATGTTAAATTCAATTTAGCAAGTGCTTTCATAGCGGCAATTATCCTTACTAGAATCTGTATCATCAGAGTCCCCACATTCCATATTTTGAACTCCCCATTGCTCTTCTTGATCACCAGCAAACTCTTGAATCACTGGGGTTATACCCAGTCGTTACCTTCAGGACACCGGAATTAGTTGAGTGCGTGCAAGCTAACCCGGACATCTGGTTACAAAAAAGAAAATGGACGTCCGGATATTAGGCTACAACCAGTTCATATGTAGACGTATATATAACCATTCTTGAACTTAATATCTTTCTGAAGATGAGATTGGGTAAAAGGGATGCAGATAAGCAGTAACACTTAACAAAGAACAACAAAAACGCAAGTCCTACTTCTATTCAAAGAGTTACTTTTGTTATCCAAACTCTTTAGAAAACGGGTGGGAAGGGGCGACTAGCGTAACAACTCTTCATGGGCGTAACCATTGGAGTACCCCTTTCCAATGCTCTTTCTCTTTGTTGATTTGATCTGCACACTTTTGTCGATTGTTTCATTCTTTTTAAAGCTCCACTCTAATTCGATCCATTTTCTCATGCAAGCAATATGCTTATCATTGCCTTCATTACTTTTGAGCCTTTGACCAATATTTCTCCAATATTTCAAGCCATTAGTACCCAAGAAAGTCTTGTTCTCACCTTGGGCAAATAATTTACAACAAAAGCAAAATACTTTGTCAAAAGTACTTGAATATACAAGCCACCTTCTATCTTGCTTCTCTCCGTTTGACACACGATGGATGTAATGAAAGGAAGTGAAATGTCTACCCTCTATATCCTTAGGAAATTGATCTCCATATCTTCTAAAAGGCCCTCTTTCTACTACAAAAAATGTCGATCAATCTTGTCCCAATTGCTTGGATTTTCAATGTTTGTAGGTCCACATTCACAATCCAAGTCCTCATTTTGACCCTCATCATTCATATCTTCAAGGTCAGTCTTGTTTGCGCATTCATTTGGTTCCTTCGCATCGGCATCCGTATCTTCCCCTAAGTTTTCTTGTTCTTCAGTCCCCATATTAACTATCAGTTCTTCATTCTCTAAATGTTCAACCACACTAGAACTCTCCTTTTGTTTCTTACTACCGAAGAACTTATCGAGTGAGCCCGCTTGAGATTGAACTAATTCATTCGCTTTTTTCTTTCTTTTTCTTTTTTCAGATCCACACATATACTTTTTAGGAGCCATAGTGAATTAAAAATCTGCGAATTCCCAACATAATCTCGTTACTAACACTATACATTAATTATCAAAGGGGGCCTCTGTTATTAAAAGTCTAACACTACTCCCAAGCAATGAAAAACCACCAACCGATAAAATTTTCCAAAACTTTCCCCAATTCATTGATATCCCCTACGGTCCTACCTATGCAGGAGGGGAAAAAATCATGAAAAAAGGTAAAAAGGACAAACACAATAGCATAAACAAGTGCACTCATATTAAAGAAAGCCAGTCATCAAGCCCATTCCAAGTTAAATTAAACCAAGCTTTTAAACCTCATAAACAATAAAATTAATTTCAAAAAGATAGAATCAATACCTTAAATGAGTTTGAGGTTTGTGAGAAGGAATAACATTTAGCACTAATCGAGCCTTGATTAATTTCAAAACTTTGTTCTTACTTCTTCGTGATTTTTGGACTTCATCTTCTCGACCTCTGAGAACGTGATCTCCAGAATTTCAATTTCAAAAGGAAAGTTGGTGTACATGTATTTTATTTTATTTTTTCTCTCAGTGTGAACGTAATGGGTTGGGATGCCCAAAAGTTACTCTTTCAAAATTAAAAAAGGGGCCCGAATGATTCAGAAATTAAAATTATACCACCGACAGTTTTAAGCCTACTTTTATTATATAATAATTGTTGGGCCTTCACATTTAAATTAAGGTGGGCTGTTTTTGGGTATATGTATACATAAAACTACTACATATTGGGGGCCTGAAAAATTAGCTCTTATTGGTAGGGCTAAAGCCCAGGGCCGGTGCTGGTTCATCAATAGCCTCCCCCAAAACCACTTCTTCTATATTTCTCAAGAAAGGAAACAAGTCCATTCAACTGATCAATGACAACATCAATATGCATATATCTTCTTTTTGCAAAGTCTTGCTTACAACGTTAATTGCAAAAAAAATAGTATGCCAAAACATGCTAACCAAGAATCCAAAATCTTCAATTTCATGTCTTACTAAGGCATCAGTTTCACTCTTTGTACCATCATCGTCACGAGAATCAGTCAATTCAAGTAAAGCCTCTTGGATTTTTGGAGCTTGGTATCTTATTGTTCTTACACTTTCAACACGACTTTGGTTTTTTTTTTTTTGGTTTTGTGATAATTTTTTTAATTTGTTAGTTTTTGAGATTTCCAACATGTTTTGTCACAACTTGCCATTGCTTGGTAGAGGCCGCAAACAAATAGTAGACATGTTGTACAACTCCAACACGAAGCGCGTTTGTGAAAAAAAAAAAAAAAGCTTTGTTACAACAGTTAGCCATATCGCAAAGCATGAGGTTAAGGCTATGGCAACCACATGGCGTGTAAAATGCTCTAGGATTTCCATCGAGAAGCCTTTTCTGAACACCTATGTGTTTCCCTTTCATATTGGAGCCGTTATCATATCCTTGCCCTTTTATATCACTAATATCAAGTTGAAGAGTGGCCAAGACGTCTTCAAGTTCACCAAAAATCCAGATCCCGTTGTATCTTCCACCTTCAAAAATTCTAAGAAGAATTCCTCCACTTTTGGTGTACTTATTGAGACATCCACACATCATTACAAGTGACATTTGTTCTTCGTGACTTATATCTAGAGTACAATAAAGTATCATGGCAAATTATTTTGCATCTTTGATTTTCCAAATCATAGCACTTTTGAGCTCATCAGCAAGTATTTGTATCAATTAATTCTGAATTTTGTGGGTAATATAATGGTAATGAATCTCGCCTTTCAAAATCCGTTGAAGGTGCTTTTGCATTATTGAATCATATACGACAACCATTTTGATTTTGGTTAGAAAAATCCCATTCCTCTTGATAAATCTTCTCATTATCTCAACGAAATGCTAAATTCAATTTAGCAAGTAATTTCATAGTGGCAATTATCCTTACTAGTACCCATTTCCAATGCTCTTTCTCTTTGTTGATTTGATCTTGCCCACTTTTGTTGATGGTTTAATTATTTTCAATCACCTCTCTAATTTGATCCATTTGCTCATGCAAGCAGTATGCTCATTACTACCTTCATAACTTTTGAGCCTTTGACCAATATTTTTCCAATTACTTAAGTTATTAGTAGCCAACAAAGTCTTGTTTTCACTTTGCGCAAATAATTTACAACAAAAGCAAAATACTTTGTGGAAAACACTTGAATATACAAGCCACCTTCAATCTTGTTTCACTCAGTTTGACAAATGATGGAGGTAATGATAGGATGTGAAATGCCTACCCTTTATATCCTTAAAAAATTGATCTCCATCTCTCCTTAAAGGCCCTCGCCCTCTTTCTACTACAAAGTCAATGAAATTTTGATCAATCTTTGTCCCAATTGCTTGGATCATAAATGTTTGTAGGTCCACATTCACAATCCAAGTCTTCATTTTGACCATCATCATTCATATCTTCATGGCCGCTCTCGTTTATGCATTCATTTGGTTCCTCTGCACCGGCATCCGTACCTTCCCCTAAATTTTCTTGTTCTTCATTCCCCATATCTACTGTCCGTTCTTCAATCTCTAAATGTTCAACCACACTAGAACTCCCCTTTTGTTTCTTACTACTGAAGAACTTATCGAGCGAACCCGCTTGAGATTGAACTAATTCATCCGCTTTTTTCTTTCTTTCTCTTTTTTCAGATCCAGACATATACTTTTTAGGAGCCATGGTGAATTAAAAATTTGCAAATTCCCAACATAATCTCGTTACTAACACTATACATTAATTATCAAAGGGGGCCTCTGTTATTAAAAGTCTAACACTACTCCCATGCAATAAAAAAACCCAAGAGATAAAATTTTCCCAACTTTCACTAATTCACTGATATCCCCTATGATACTACCTATGCAGGAGGAAAAAAATTAAGAAAAAAGGTAAAGAGGATAAACACAATAGCATAAACAAATCCACTCATATTAAAGAAAGCCAGTCATCAAGCCCATTCCAAGTTAAATTAAACAAATCTTTTAAACCTCACAAATAGTAAAATTAATTTCAAAACCCTAAAGTTAGAGTCAATACCTGAAATGAGTTTTAGGTTTGTGAGAAGGAATAGCATTTAGCACTAATCGAGCCCTGATTAATTTTAAAATCTCACTCTATTCTTACTTATTCGTGATTTCCAAACTTCGTCTTCTCAACCTCGGAGAACGTGATCTCCAGAATTCCAATTTCAAAAGGAAAGTTGGATTGTACGTAATTTTTTTTTTTTTTTTGCTCAGTGTGTGCGTAATGGGTTAGGAACTATAATTGTCACGACCAAAATCCGACGGATTTTAACATCGTGACCGTCTAGTGAGTCTATCTCACCGAAGGCCTCTATTGATGTTTTTTTTTTTAATAGAACTAACTCAACATCGGCAGAAGCAAGCTTGAATTAATAAAGTCATTTATTCATTATGCTAACGACAACGTAGGTTACATTTTTCCTTTATTGATTACACGACCACAAGCTTAATAATATAGATACTCGGTCTGTCCTTCTAATTCTGATTACCTGAAAAGGAAATATTTCAACAACATAAGCCACTGCTTGTGTGAGATTATGAATTATCAAAGTTACATGATGTATCATGGAATTTTAAAAGAACTTTTTGTCAATGAACCATAATTCATAGCATCACTTTTTCATGGACTGTAACCAAAATCATAGCATGATTAGTTTTTCATGGCTTCAACTGTAACCAAAATTCGTAACAAACTTGTATACAACATAACATGCCATAACATATACGATATACCATCCGACGATTTCTGTGCCAGCTATGAGAGAGCGACCCCCGATGCGCATAAAGTGAATTGATCCATTCAGTTGGACAGCTGGCTGTGTCCCTTTCCATTCCGCCCTTATAACACCATTCTCAGTGGAATCTTTAACGTCCCCCAGATTCAGGGACATCGTCCAGATGTATCGTTAATACTATTTTCATAAACTGCAAAATATCATAATTCCATGGTATATTTGCTACAAAAGAATTTCATATGTTAAAATAAACATCTTAGTAAGCTGAAAACATAAATTTTTACGAAAAACTCATGTAATAGAGATAATTCATAACTCACTTTCTTGAGTCCGAAATTTACCGTAAAATTTACTGAAATGTACCAGGTCCTAGAATAACACATCAATTGTTAGATTACTAAAATTGTGGTTAATTTAGTTAATTATTCTACTATCCTCATTGAACCCAGGTGTGTTCTAATTAAATGAGCATGAGAGCTAAGGAAACCACACTTGATAATTACCATGTTTCAAGGTGAACTTCTGTTACCAAAGTGAAATCGTAGGTTTGATATAATTTTCTAAGAGTAAATCACCTATACACCCCCTATACTATACCTCTTTTACCCAGACACCCCCTAAACTAAATTAACCTACATCGACACCCCCTCAACTATTGAAAAGGTTTAAAAGGCCTAACTCCGTTAAAAAAGGCCATGGAAAGACATTTATGCCCCTCATTTAACAATTCCTCCTACTAACACTTGGTCGAAATTTTTTCCTCATTTATCAGAATACATCTCCTTCTCTCCTCTCTACTTGATCTCGTTCTCTCCTTCTCTTTCTGCAAAATCGATCTTCCTTAGCTCTCCACCTGCATTGTCAATCGAGCTAGCTAGGGTTTGGAGCATACTTATGGACTTGGCTTGAAATAATAGAAGCTAGGGTTCAAAAAGTACAAGCTACGGTTTTTGGAGCATACTTATGGACCGATCGACCAACTCAGAAGATTCGAACCCAGAAGTAAGTATACGACGTACTGGTGTGTAATTATTTTCAAATCGACAGACCCAATAGGGGTTTGGGGTTTTTGGTACGATTTTTGAATTTACAATCCAAAAATTAGGGCTTTTGTTTCAATCGAACCCAGAAGTTGCATGGTTTGTGAGAAATCCTTCTTCTCTCTATATCGTGCATGGTTTTTTTCGTAGTAAAAGAGATTTTTTTAAAGTACATTTTTTAGCCTTTTTTATTGTTTGTGGTCCATCCATCCCCAAAAGTACCGACCAAAAGGTGTGGTCCATTTGTTAGTGTTTGTGGTCCATTTTTATACTCTTTGTGGTCCTTTTTTTTTTTTTTTTTTTACTGTTAATGTTGTTGAAAGTTGATCCCCTTCAGTAACCCATTTACTTTTTTTTTTTGTATAATTTGCCACTTTCTATTTAATAGATCTTCCTGGGGGAGGAAAGGGTGACTTTGCACGTTAAGTTTGGTGGAAAGTTTTCTGGAAATCCCAAAAAATACAGTGATGATCTGGATGTTGCCATATCCAGAGTTATCCCTTGGCTGTTTACCTACAAAAATATGTTGTCAATTTTTGGACAATTTGGGTGCTGCCAAGGTTCCACATATTTGTACTTAAAACCAGGTCATGGGATAGATGATGGGTTAGTTGAGCTGGGTAGTGATATGGATATAAAACAAATGTTTGATATACACGAGGGTAATGATAATGATATCCAAGTTTATCAAACCCATTTGCCAATGAATTGGATGAAGAAGAGGAGTTGATGGGACAAAGGGAGGAGTTAAGGGGGAGGGAGCAATGCGTTGTCAGCGATACATGTGGATATGATAGTGACACAGACAGTGATTACCGATGTAGTGGGTTAAGGGATTCTTCCTCATCAGAGAAATCCCTTGTCAAAGAAGTAAACTCTGAATGTGTTGTGCCTCAGAAAGAACATAGTGGAAACTCTGATTTTGTGGCTGAAGGAGGAACAAGTGCTAAGGCTGTGGAGGAGGAAGGAGAAGGAACAAGTGCTAAGGCTGCTGCTAAGGCTATGAAGGAGGTGGGAGAAGGAACAAGTGCCAAGGTTGGGGAGAAAGTGGGAGAAGATGAAATACTTGGTGATGATGAGGAGGATGGGAATAGTATTGATAGTAGTGATGAAAATGAGAGTGTTCTGGACTCATCAGATGATGAGAAGGGGAAAAAGAAGGTGACACACCCTGAGTTCAATGAGGAAAGAGACATGAGAAATCCTAAATTGGTAGACGGAACCATATTTCCCAATGTCAATGCTTTTAGAAAATTGTTAAAGGAGTTCCATATTAGGAATGGTTGTGATTATAAGTACATAAAAAATGAATCGAAGAGGGTGACTGTGAAATGTTTAGAGCCAGCAGAGGTTGGATGTATGTTTAGATTGCATGCATCTAGGGTGGGTAACACAAATTTTCAAATCAAGACAATTACAGGGGAACACGCTTGTGGGAGAAAGTACCAAAGCAGGTGGGCATCTGCGGAGTGGCTAGCGAAGAAATATTTGGATAACTTAATCGATGACCCTGATTGGAAGGTGACTGCCATGCAAAATGATGTGAAGAGAGCGTGGATGTTGGATGTGCCACAAAGTCAGATTTACAGGGCTAAGAGAAAGGTTGAATTGATTGTGGAGGGGGACTATGGTGAACAATATTTCAGATTGTGGGACTATTGTGAGCTGATACGGAGGGAGAACCCTGGTAGTGTAGCAAAAGTAATTGTTGACAGGCCTTTGGTGGATGATGTACCTTATTTCCAAAGGATTTTCGTAATGTTTGATGCTCAAGCCAAGGGATTTGTAAGAAATTGTAGGCCAATCATTCACTTGGATGCTTGTTTCTTGAAAGGTCCTTATGGGAGCCAATTTATGCATGCGGTTGGGAGAGATGGAAACAACCAAATGTACCCTCTTGCAATGGCTGTTGTGGAGTCAGAGTTAAAGAGTAGTTGGACTTGGTTCTTGGACATCCTCACTGATGCCATTGGCAAGCCTGAAGAGAAAGGATGGGTGTTCATGTGAGACATACAAAAGGCAAGTGTAGTTACTTATAATCTTTTATCTTTCATTATGTCCACTTTGAAATGCATTTTAATTAAAATCTATTATTAATACACGTTTTCTTTTATTTGCAGGGTCTTGTTGAGTCTATGGAACTGTTATTCCCTGGGGTGGAGCACAGATTTTGCATAAGGCACATGTACGCCAACTTTCAAAAATTGTTTCAGAGGGAAAAAATTGAAGGATCTGATGTGGGGGGCTGCTAGTGCATTTACAGTGCATGAATTTGAAGCAAAAATGAGCTAGTTGGAAGCACTTTCACCTGAGGCACATGCATGGTTGTCAAGGGCTGTAGGGTTGAGGAGTGCTGTAATTGGTGGTGGATCACAACAACGATTCAAAAGTGCTGCAATTGGTGGATAACAACCTAGTGGCTCAAAACAAGGGTGGAAGATTGCAAAGATTGGAGATGGTGTTTTTTCCTCCAAAGTCAGCACTAGATCCACTAAGGGGTCAACCCAGTAGACATACCAAGCTACTTTTAAGACTTTGAACTTTATTAATATGATAATTTTGTGGCCTTGGCATAATGAATTGATAGTAGGTTGAAGGCTAAGTTGACATTAGTAGTACATGGCTTGACTACTTTAACAGGTTGTTTTTGAATTATGAATGAATGTAAAAGGCTATGGGCTGTGGGTTATGGGGTATGGGAATGTTACTGGATATTGATAATTTGTTCATTTTGTTGATTCCAAGTTAAGCACAGGAGCTGTGGTGCTGTAATTTGTTGATAATATGTGCATTTTCTGCTATGGAATGCTTGTGTGTATTTGCCTAGGTTGATATAGGAATGTATATGAATGACTAGATTTTTCTGCTGTGGAATGCTTGACTGGATTGGAACAACTTTTTCTTCTTGCTTTCTCAGGACTGGATTGGAACAGTTTTGTTCAACTGATGTTTAACCTTATTCTACAATGCCCAGGCATTGGCAATGTGTGCATGTCTGTAGTGTGTGTGTGTGTGTGTCTGTCTCTGTCTGGATATTGTAGTGTGTGTCTCTGTCTGGTTTGTAAAGTTCCGTGATCTGAGAATGCACTTTTACTGCTGTTGTGTTGGATATTACAGTGTTTAACTGGACTGTGCAATGTGTTTGTGTGGGGCATTCCTCAATGCCCAGGTTGTGGCATACTGTTGATGTTGATACTTGGAGCCAACAAACAAAAGTACCCAGTTAATTTCGCTATTTGCCATTTTGTTACTTGCCAATTTTGTTGTTGTTGGACACTGCTGCTGGACACTACATTTCGTTAGTTGCCAATTTTGTTCCCTTTTCCATTTCAAGTACCCAGTTTTTTGGGCATAGATACCAAGTCACCTATTTGAAGCTATGTTTTTTGGCTTCCCCATTTCAAGCCATTGGTAGTGCCATGACCATTAATCATTCCAATAAGCCAATTTGAAAAGCATCAATAAACACTTAAACACAAAAGCAATGACATTACCATAAGCCATTTGGAATCCCATCGACATTTCCAACCATAAGTTACAAATAAAAACCCCTACTTAAACACCCATCACCTTGTCCTTGGATTACAAGATAAAACAAAACATTAAGTTGGTAGGTTGCCTTAAAAAACACAAAACATAAACATCACTTCCATATTCTTACACTAAGGTAATGCCAACAATTTTTTCTTGCACATTCCTTCACCACAAAAGAACATAACCACTGTGGCAACCATAGCCAACACCATTGAAGCCAAGACCCCCACCTTCCATTTCTCTGACTCAACCTTGTCCTTCAGTACTTTGTTTTTCTTCCTTAAATCTGCGTTCTTTGATTCCACCTCTTCCATCTTCACTGCATACCAAGCCTCCCTCTTCTGCCACTCTTCATTTGTCTTCTGCCACTCTTCCATTTTCATTTTGAAACCATCATCCATTTCTTTCATCTCGTTTTTCATCGAAGCCACCTTAACTGCAAACCACTCCTCACTCCTCCATCTTCTTCCCCATGTCTGCCAAATTCTTCTGCAAATCCATGTTCTTCTTGACAATCCACCGGCCAAACTCTTTCCCCCTTGCACATGTTTCAGGATCAACCCATTCGAAAAACTTGCACTTTTCGTCTGGTCCCTAACATGCATACAATAGGTTGATAAAGATTCATACAAATTAGTTTATGGGGTGTCTGGGTAATTAAAACAGATATATTATTATGTGTGTTATATTTGTTCTAAACGGCTTTTACAACTCCTTTTGGTCACTACGAGTGGAATGTAATGCCATTTGGTTTAAAAAATGCCCCAAGTGAATTCCAAAACATAATGAATGATATTTTTAATCAATTTAGTCATTTTATAATTACTTACATAGACGATGTCCTAATATTCTCACAATCAATTGATGAACATTGGAAACATCTTAGAACTTTTGTCCAAACTATCAAACACAATGGTCTTGCGTTATCAGCATCTAAAATCAAATTATTTCAAACACAAATTAGATTCCTTGGATATGATATATATCAATCAACAATTACCCCAATTAATAGAGCAATTCAATTTTCTGATAAATTTCCAGATGAAATAATAGATACAAAACAGTTACAAAGATTTCTCGGATCCCTCAACTATATATCTGAATTTTATCCAAATCTTAGACAAATTTGTAAACCCCTCTTTGAAAGACTAAAAGAAAACCCTCCTCCTTGGACATCAATTCATACTTCAATCATCCAAAAAGTCAAATTATTTGCCCAAACTCTACCTTGCTTAGGAATACCAACAATAAATTCAAACAAAATTATCCAAATTGATGCCTCGGATATTGGTTATGGTGGTATTCTTTTACAAAAAATTAGTATAGATTCCCCTGAACAATTAGTTAGATTTCATTCTGGCATATGGAACAAAACTCAAAGCAATTACAGCACCATCAAAAAAGAAATTTTAGCTTTAGTTCTATGTGTTTCAAAATTTCAAGATGATATTTTAAACCAAAAATTCCTCATTAGAATAGACTGTAAAAGTGCAAAATACATATTAGAACAAGATGTAAAAAATGTAGCTAGTAAACAGATTTTTGCTAGATGGCAGTCCATTCTTAGTATTTTTGACTTTGACATAGATTATATTAAAGGAGATCAAAATTCAATCCCAGATTTCCTTACTAGAGAATTCTTACTAAATTAGTTAACCTTTCCTATTTGTAGGATCAAATGGCAGATTCCAGTAAGAAAGAAGGCAAGAAACCTGTCAAAGTCCCGAACCAATTAGCTCTTACTACAACAACAATAGCTACACCACCCATAGAATTAGTTAATAGATTCCAAATACTCAATCCAAGACCAGTAAACCAATACGGTTCGGGATCTTCTTTAGCATATCCCCAAATTAGTCAAAACTATACACCAGTTAGTCAAATTGTAGCCAACCCTCCCAAAGTCAATATTATTTCTCCAGTTAAATCTGTTTATATTCCAAAACCCCAACTAACAAATCTTTTTTACATTGAACCTGCTTTTGAACAATTTAAAAACGCAAATGATTTAGCCCAACATTATTTTCCACCTGATTGGCATTTTGTTCCTTTGCACCCTGAAAAATCCATTATGTTTTACAAAACTATTTTAGAACATACTAGTTCTGCAAGTTTTAAACCAATTTTTGACAAAACCAACCCTCACATTATCATTTACCAATCTTTTTATATAAAACAAATTATATCTCAATCTGATTGGGGCCCTCCTTCTTCTCTCCGAAACCTTCCAAATTTCAATCTTCCTTTTAATTATTATGATTACATCAATGCATGGTCTTATGCTCTTTTTCATGAAAACTCAAAATTTTCATATTCTTGGTTCATCCAATTTGATTATAACTTCTCATCCATATTTCCCAATTGGTTTCTTCGTTGGTGGGCACAATTTGGGGCAACTGATACAATCATTCCTCAAGTCCTTTTAGATCAGGTAGGATATTTTTCCTCTAAAAAACAATTTAGTCCTCACCTTCGTCAATTTCCCAATCTGCTCCATTTTATTTCAAAGTACAAAGTTGCTTGGATTTTCCGTTGGAAATATGTTATCTCCGACAATATTGTATCCCGACAATTTCTAGTTAAGTGGTGGGATAAACTCAATATCCAACAAATTGTAGATCAAGTCACAAATGACTTCCAAGTTAAAGTTCCAACTCCAATCCAAATTAGTACTCCCCAATCACCATATGCAATTTCTAATATCAAGCTTGATAGCCATGCTACCAGTTCCTCCAAATCTCCAAATTCTGCAATCATCAAATTAGCTCAACAACTGATCAGCCAAGCAGCACAAAATCCAAACCAAGAAGCAAGTAGGACACTGCTACAAATTGCTACTGACATGCTTAGCCAAAGTCAAGATTTAGAAGGATCAAACTCCTCCACACCAGAAATCAATCCTTTTGATTCTCTCTTTCAAGATTCCCAAGATCCAAATGATTTCTAATTGTTTTGCAGGATCATTATAACTAGTCAATTTACACCTCTATTATCACTCACTGATAATAGCAGAGAAACAATCATCCCCACTGGATGAGGATATAGCGTGAGTTAGTACAATGAATCATAATGAGTTCACTCTTTTGATTATTCCACTCTTGACCTTGGAGGAACTCAACAGACGTAGGCAAGTTCGTAATCAATTACAAGAATTTTGGACCAAATTTCTATTACAGCCAAATACGAAATCTAATCTCAAATTATGGATTTACAAGATGAACCGACTCCTAGATTTCTTTAACAAAACAGTGTATAGCGACCTAGCTTTAAATCAAAATCCCATTTTCTTCTCTGATGGAGAAAAATCTGATTTCCATTGGTACAAATTCGTTGTTAAAAGAATGAACAGCAAACTCAAAGTATTATCAATATAAAAAGAATGATTCCATGGGAGAACCAATTCCCACTCAAGTTAGCACAATGATCCCATGGGAGAACCAATTCCCACTCAAGATAGCACAATGATTCCATGGGAAAACCAATTCCCACTCAAGTTAGCACAATGATTCCATGAGAGAACCAATTCCCAGTCAAGTTAGCACAATGATTCCATGGGAGAACCAATTCCCAGTCAAGTTAGCACAATGATTCCATGGGAGAACCAATTCCCACTCAAGTTAGCATAATGATTCCATGGGAGAACCAATTCCCACTCAAGTCTCTGGTAGAATCAATTCACCACCAGCACATGGGCATCACTTTCCCACCGAAAGTAGAAACCAGCAGCACATGGGACTTTCAACTCCCACTCAAGTTCTCCGCAATTTACGGATCAACTTTCCAAAATCACAATGATTGTAAACAGGGTTCCTTATTCTATAAAAGGACTCTCAAGTTAGCTAGTTAGATAGGTTCAATTTTTAGCATCTCTTTCAGAGTTCTTTCACAGCTCTCCCTTCTCCTCAGTTGTAACCTCTCGTCTCTCTTCTTTCCCCTGGGATATATTCCCTCCATTCTCTCCTTCCATTTCATGTACTGAACTTCAAGTAAGTTCTCTCAAATTTAGTTTTAATGATAACTTCAAATTAGTTTATACATTGTCTTCTATGGCTGGTTCTACCGCCCTTATTATTGTTTACTTACAATGGCTGGTATAACCGCCTCATTTACTCTGTAATAACTACTAGTACAGCATCATGCCTCTCCCCTCCGCCCCCCTCATGGTATCAGAGCCAAGTAGTGAGTAGTGAAGTAGTGGTGGTTATAGCTAATTTCATATCTATACACATTCGAAGTCCTTCTTTTTGAATTGTGCTTATAATGTCTCCGTAAGTTAGATTGTCATATTCTATTGCACCGGTTGGTTGACTGAGGACATCTCTAATTTTGTGAGCAAATAAATTTGGTAAGCCATTGATAAATTTTTCTTTCCAGAAAGCTTTGGTGCAATCACTACGTAACATAACCCTGGAAGTAAAAACATCTTTATACCATCTAAAATCACTTAAAGTTGGACATCGTAAGTTTGTAAGTTGGTCATGTATTCTAGATGTAACATTACTTGGGGTTCCTATAAAATGTTTAATAATTGTAAAAATTAGAGTATTTATTCCATCTGGTTTGGCTAATTCTAACTCATCAAGAATGGGGAAATTATTTTCATCTACTTGGATAGAATTTTTAACTTGATCTCTGGAATCACTGGTAAGATATTTATCCCACCATGATTTTAACATACCTGTAAAACCAGTGGTTAATAGATCGACTATATCCGGTTGTGAATGGTTAAAAGTACTAAGATAAGTATTAGCTACCATAGACATGTGATTTAGTTTTTCTAAAATTTGTTGTTCACTTAAACCATCTATATTCCATTCATATAATTTATTGGCAGAAACTGAAAATTGGTTGTTTAAATTGTTGTCTTCATATTGTAGGTCTACGGGGCTTGGTCTAGTATACCAATTTTTTGATGGTACAATTTGGTTGGTAGGTGTATATAATTTTTTTAAGTTCAGATCCGTAAATTGGTTTTCAATTTGATTGATTTCTTCGTCAGTGCTAGATTCATCTATTTTAGTTAGAGTACTAATGCTTTCATTTTTTAGTTTCAAAGTTTGTTGGTTTAATTCTATATTTGCTATAAGTTGTTCTATTCTTTCTAAATTTTGAGATGTTGATAATAGGGGTTTAATTGTTTTTTCTGGAAAATTGATTAGAGGGGTATCTAATTGTTTTGAAGGAGGAGAAGATGTCGAAGTTTTATCTAATTGGAGTTCAATTTTATCTAATTGGAGTTCAATTTTATCTAATTGTTTTCCTATTATATTTAAACATTCATTTGTATAATTTGTTTGTTCTATAATTTTTTTAGTTTCGGGGTTTTGTTCATTTGGAATTTTGAAAGGAGAGGCTACTACCTTGGATCCTTTGTAATCTAAATGTATGGTTTCCAAAGTACTATGATAAAACAAAATACTCTAGAAATAAAGAATCAAATTCAAAAAATACCATAGCCCAGAATTTTAAAAAACCAATCAAAGATATTACATGTTTTAATTGTGGAAAAAAGGGACACTACAAAACCAATTGCAAAATTAAAAAACAAATTAGCAGATTAGAAATATCTGAAGTACATAAAATTGCTGTTTTAGATATTTTCAAATCATCATATTTAGATGAAACGGATAAACCAGAGTCCTCGTCAGAATACCATTCTGTTAGTTCTAGTCCAGACGATGACCAAGTTAAATATTGCAATGATACCTGTTGTAAATCAATTAGCGTAATTACTAAACAAAATTCTGAGGAAGAATTATTAATTGATCTTATTAGTCAAATAACTGACCCTAATCTAAAACAACAATACATTACAAAACTTAGAAAATTATTATCACAACAAATTAAACAACCTACGATAACCAAACCAATTGTCAATCTTAGCACAACTTTAGAAAGATTCACAAAACCCAATTCACAGAAACCAAACAATGAAATAATAGAGTTACAGAAAAAAGTAATTAAATTAGAAAAACAACACCACATTTTAGCTTCGAAAGTTCAACAAATAGAATCCCTAGTCCAAATCAATAATTTAGTTTCTGAATTTAACGAAATAGACTTAGACCAACCGAATCATACGGACAACCCACCAATTAATACCAAAGTCAATCTTCTTCAACAAATTCACATATCTAAGTGGCACACAAAGATAGATTTATTTATTGACAAATTTCAAATTAGTGTAATTGCTCTTATAGATACTGGAGCAGACCTTAATTGCATACAAGAAAATTTAATACCACCACAATATTTTCACAAATCTAAAGACCAATTGTGTTCTGCTAATGGAAGTATACTCCAAATTAATTACAAATTACCTACGGTAGTAATTCAACAAAATCACATTAAATTCGAAACTTCGTTTGTCCTAGTAAAACAACTTACGGATACGGTTATCTTAGGAGTCCCATTTATTTGTCTTCTTTATCCTTTCACCACAAACAGTACTAGCATTACTACCCACAAATTAGAAACTGATATTATATTTCCTTTTATCTCAAACCCAGATTTAGATGCACTAAATAAATTACAGCATTCATCAATCCATCACTAATTTCTCTTTTTTCTTGTGCAGATGACTTCAACAAATTTAGTTTCTCCTAATGGTGTTTTTTCTTTTTCTAACCAATCAAATATTAACAATGATTTCATTCCAATAGATTTCTTGAACAGGCATGTTGAACTTGAAGCGGAAGTTCGATCTCTCCGGCAACAACTCAATCAAATTAAGGGTAAAACCACTATTTCCCCACTGGAAATAGATGAGAATGTGCAGTTATCCCTACTGGATAATGGTGAAAGTGTGTGTTCAAAATTCCAGACCAAATTAGCATTACCTAAATCAATTAATTTCTCTCCTTCCCAAATTCCTCCTGAAATTACGACCCAAATTCGAAGAAAAGCACAGCAATTAGGACAAAATTTCCAAGTCTTCCTTTTCCAAACTTTAATCCAGTTAGCAAACCAAAAACCATTTAATTATCCTCAGATTTTACCTGGCCTTTCTTTTACCTGGAATACTTTATATCACCAGCTACCAAATTTCATCAAATGTCCAAAAAAGGACCCTCTCTGTATTGAAATACCTTTAGAAAGGCAAAATTGCAAATGTCACCTAATATATAGTATCCCTCAAGTTTGTCTAGATTTAGCAACCTTCAAAGACATTACTGTTCAATTCCAAAATCAAAATATCCAAATCACCCCAATGACTTTTTTAGATTACGGTTTCCTTCACCAATTACTCTTTACCCATCCTGAACAAACCTCTCGTGTTACAAGAAAATTAGCCATTTGTATTCAGAATTTCTTTTCTTTCCCTACCATAGAAAGTTGCCAAGTTATTATCCAAAGTAAAATGCCCGAATGGACCCCTCTGGGCACATTAATTCCGGCACAACATATTATGCAAGTTACACCCAGTTATCTATTAGATCACCACAATTTTTCACTCCTTGGAAATGAATTTCCAACCTGGCACTGCTCCGATACAATTCCACACCAAATTAGTAACTTCATTGCTTATCAGATAGCCAGTCATATTGGTGATACTGATTCCTTCACAATGTACCAACATCAATTCAAATTATTCGCCGAAGACTCTATCCAAAAAATTAGAGTTATCAATTATAATGGGGAAGTTCCTTTTCGAATTTTTACATATAATCAAGCCAAAGTTCAGTTCTTCCAAGATTACATTAACTTTGAAGACGACCAAAATGATGATCATAGCTCTGATTTTTGGGATAATCTTTCTCCAACTTCTCTGGCCAATTTAGACAACCATAGAGAATGATTCCATGGGAGAACCAATTCCCACTCAAGTTAGCACAATGATTCCATGGGAGAACCAATTCCCAGTCAAGTTAGCACAATGATTCCATGGGAGAACCAATTCCCACTCAAGTTAGCATAATGATTCCATGGGAGAACCAATTCCCACTCAAGTCTCTGGTAGAATCAATTCACCACCAGCACATGGGCATCACTTTCCCACCGGGCATCACTTTCCCACCGAAAGTAGAAACAACACCACATGGGACTTTCATCTCCCACTCAAGTTCTCCGCAATTTACGGATCAACTTTCCAAAATCACAATGATTGTAAACAGGGTTCCTTATTCTATAAAAGGACTCTCAAGTTAGCTAGTTAGATAGGTTCAATTTTTAGCATCTCTTTCAGAGTTCTTTCACAGCTCTCCCTTCTCCTCAGTTGTAACCTCTCGTCTCTCTTCTTTCCCCTGGGATATATTCCCTCAATTCTCTCCTTCCATTTCATGTACTGAACTTCAAGTAAGTTCTCTCAAATTTAGTTTTAATGATAACTTCAAATTAGTTTATACATTGTCTTCTATGGTGGTTCTACCGCCCTTATTATTGTTTACTTACAATGGCTGGTATAACCGCCTCATTTACTCTGTAATAGTGGTGGTTATATCATTTATTATATATATACAGAACATATCCTATGAGGGCTCCCTCACAAAAAAAGTGCGGGAAAACAGTTGTGGGCCGTTGGATCCTATGCCCTTCACGCGATCCAACGGCCAACAACTGTTTTCCCGCACTTTTTTTTTGTGAGAGAGCCCTCATAGGAAACTTCTTGTATATATATATATATATAGTCAAATTACCTTGTGGTAGTTCACACATCCCAGGAATCTTCTCCCCACGTTGTCATTTGTTAGGGATGTTCTTAATGGAGACCTAAGTCGACAGAAACAGTCCACTTTGAACTAATCCGGTGTGTTCTAACTCGAAGAAGACATTGGAGGATGGTTTGATGAAACAAATGGACGGATTGATGGAACAGATGACGAGAGGAGATGGATGGATTGAAGAGAGAAGGACGAAATAAGATGGATGGATTGAAGAGAGAAGGAAGAGAGGATAGGGGGAGGGGGTGTTCTCAAATGCGAGAGAGAGAGAGAGAGAGAGAGAGAGAGAGAGAGAGAGAGAGAGAGAGAGAGAGAGACAGAACAGAGAGAGAGAGAGAGAGATGAGACAAAGATGGAGGTGTTTCCTAGGATTTATATTTGGGAGGGAAAAGGCAAAAGGAAAATGGAGGGAAATGTGAAGGAAAAATACGTATGAGAGAATTGTGGAAGGGAAAATACGTATAATGGATATCATATGTATAATATAGGAGGAGGGGCAAGTTTGGAAGAAAAATATGTATTTTTCCAAAAAAATTAACAGAACTGGACGGATTACTAACGAAAGGGGTGTCGGGGATAACGTTAAATAGTTGAGGGGGTGTCGTCGTAGGTTAATTTAGTTTAGGGGGTGTCTGTGTAAAACAGGTATAGTATAGGGAGTCTATAGGTGATTTACTCATTTTCTAATTACCAACAACTAACTTTTTTATTTATTTTATTTTATTCTTTCTTTTGCTCCCTTAATCACCATCTCAAGCGGAAAATAATATATGTGCTGAAATCATTAAAATGCTTGATGGGGTATCCCTAAACGAACCTAAAATTTGGACTCAAGTTTGGTCCGACTATGAAGCGAGTGCTAGTAGCTCAATTTATATTCAGCCTAAATTGAACCTAACAACTATAACGGATAAATTATGTTTGGTAAATTTTATGAACCGAATTGATTCCGAGTTGAAATGATAGATATGTATTTTATTTTTATTATTATTATTTTTCCAAACTCTAATTTTCCGTTGACGGTCACTAATTAAAAAATATGCTATTTTAAAACACGTGTGTGTGTGTGTGTGTTTTTTTTTTTTTTTTGGCAGTGAGGTTGAGAAACTCACCTCCTGATCACTTTCTCTTCTTTCTTTCTTTTTTTCTCCTCTCTTCCTCTTCTTTTCCTCCCTTTTTTTTCCCTTTTGTTTCATCTATTAGTAAATCTCCTTAGTCATCACTTAGTAAAGAATTAGTTAATGCCTTGTCCGAATGTTCCTATACCTATAATATGGTGCCACCTCACGCAACTTCCCGAAACCCCCTTACTTGGGCCCCAAGTTTATCACCTCGCGGTTGGTCGTGCCACATTCTCGTGTCGCAATGCAGCAGGGTTGAAATAACATCTTAAAATGTTCTTTTAAAAAAATGGCACATATAAAAAAATATGCTATTTTAAAACACATTTTCTAATCGTAACGGTTAGCGGATCATCAAAAGTTAACACCATTTTATAATTCTTTTTATCGTTTGATTTATTATTAAAAGTCGGGGTGTTAGAATAATTATGCCATTGAGAGTTTTGGGTCTACTTTCATTGGATAATATTTATTGGGCGTTTACATTTAAATTAAGGTGGGTTGTTTTGGAGTCTATGTATACATAACACTACTACATATTGGAGGACCCTAAAAATTAGCTTTTTTTGGTGGGCCAAAAGCCCAGGGTCGACGGTGCTATTGGTAGTAAGCATATTGATAAGTGATTAATCGATGAAAATATTTAATTTTTAAGTATTAAGTATATTGATGGATCATAAACATATAAAAATGTGTATTCTTTCGGGTACTAGAAATACTTAATTTTAGAACACTTGCACCTTTTTTTATATACTAATTACTCCCTCCATTGGTAAAGATAGTCCAGTGCAAAAAAAATCCAATTTTCAGATAATAATAAAGTACTTCGGTGCATTATTTCCTACATTTCTTGACATAAAATTAAAGAACTAATTGAATTTTTTCTCTATTCGTTTTATTATAGACTATCTTTGTGGGACGACAGATAGTCAAAGGCAGGGACGGAGCCAGGAATTTCACTACGCAAGGGCGATTTTTTTTTTTCAAAATTCTTTGCAAGGGCGAGCTTATGTAATTCATAGCAAATTTTTTTTTCTTATATAATACTAGAGGTATTTTTTTTTCTTGCAGGGCACGACTGCCCCTACTGGTCCCTCATTGGCTCCATCCCTGATCAAAGGGATATATGAGAAATTTGTCATTTAATATACAAGTGGATCTTGTGGAAGAGAATAAAAATGGACAGAAAATGCAAAGAATTGAAAATGATTAACATAAGAATTGACATCTAAGATGAATTAGGAAACAGTAAAATATATGAGTACAGATTTCTAGGCACAGAAATCGTACAAATTTGTTGATTTGGACCAACGTCGGGTCCCACAAGGATAATAAGAGCCGTTCCTATTTTTGAAATAATGTTTATTGTTACCCTAATTTTTTTTATAAGGTAACAGTAAAAATTATTTTTAGAAACATGAACGGCTCTAATCATCTGTCTGAGACTCGAAGTGGGTTCAATGAACTGCTTTGTACAATTTTTGTACAAAAAAATTATGTACCATAGTACTGTCCATTAGGAAATCAAGACTAAAAAGAGGACTTGGGGTTGCTGATGTGCAGCCCCCTGCACAACAGCGTACTGTGCACTTCATGGCGTGGCTGTGCCGGAATTTTTTCGACGATCGGAGACGTTCACTGCGTAGATCTCGTTGACTACTATATGTGTACCAAAAATCAACTCGATCCGATATCGTTTAATGTCTCATCGGAACACAAATACCTCGAAAAAATATGGAACACAAATGGAACACAAACACTGGAACAAAACCGTTGAACCTATGTTTTTCAAGTTATTTGTGTTCCGATGAGGCACTTAACAATATCCAATCGAGTTGATTTTTGGGACACTTGTAGTACTCGACGAGCTCTACGCGATGAACGTCTCTGATCGTCGAAAAAAATTCCGGTGCGGCCACGCCATGGGGTGCTGGGTGCACAATACGCTGTTGTGCAGGAGGCTGCATAGCAACAACCCCAAGTCCCTAAAATGAGTGGACAATAAGCTGGTTAGGACAGCTGAGTTATATATCCAAAAAGAAAAAAAAATTGATTGCGTAATATTGTTGGAAAAGGAATGTAACGACATAACGTCGAGTAGTGAAAAACATCATTCCATTACATTGACGATGGGTTATTGAATATTAAATGAACAATCTTTACCACTTGAACTAGACCTATGCGAATGACGGAACGAGCACGGATGGAGCCAAAGATGGGCCAATAAGGGCGATCGCCCCGGCAAGGAAAAAGAAACTTTAGTATTATATAGAAAAAAAATATTCCTATAAATTATACAGACTTACCCCTGTAAAGTATTTTGGGAAAAAAATTTGCTTTTACGAAGTGAAATTTTTTGCTTCGTCCTTGGGACCGAGTATGAAATACCCATTCTTTTAGAAAATTCGCATATCATAAGAGGAATTTGTAAGAGCAATGAATTAAATGTGCAAAAATCAACAGCCAAGTTTTGGACCATAGATTTGCGGAGCAATTTTGAATGAAAACAAATAAAATGAAAAGGAGAAAATATAAACCTCATCATTGTCCAATTTGCGAGTACTTTTGCATCTCTAGAGCCTAGAGGTCGACCCCAGATGTTTTCTTTTAGGATTATAATGTAAGCAAGAGGATCTACAACTTGGGTAGTAGATTTGATGAGATCCATTTGCTTTTCCCTTTGACAAACAAACACACCTGACACCCCCACCTTATCTTTTCTGATTGATATTTCGATTGCGCAATGTTGTTTTGTAGCTTGGAATGTTTGGTTTCCAACTTCCAAATATGTACTACACAATATATATGCACTGTTGATTCCTATTTATGTCACAGTGCTCACTTTAATTCAAACACTCAATTCACATGATGCAAGCTAAACTATTAGGGTGGCGTTAATGCCATGATCCCTTTTTTTTTTTTTTAATGTCGATAACAGTTTTTTTTTTTTTTTGAACGGCAAAAATAAAATACATTATTCTTAAAATTGTTACAAGAATAATAGAAGCAACGAATAATAAATTAATTTTTTAATGTTTTTTTTGTGTTGTGTTTTGTACGGCAAAAATAAAATACATTATTCTTAAAATTGTTACAAGAATAATAGAAGCAAGGCGTTATGGAATAATAAAGGCGTGTTTTCTTTTTTTTAATGTTGAAATTGTCGATTCCTAAAGTAAAAATGTGTTGTGTTTAGATCGCCCTTCTTTCATAGGCCTTGTTGCTTGGATCCTTTTAATCTTTGTAATTCATTTTCAAAGGTTTAAAAATTTTCCGATGGCATTAGACCCAAACCAACGTTTTATCTTAATACAACATCCCTATGGGCTTCTCGGTCTATTTGGATAAAGAGTTAATAGGTCTATTAGCAAGATATTGGGTGAAGATTATTTGGGGGATGATGATAAGATCATTAGTGGTTTTTCTGTTGCAAGCTAAGTTTGTCGATGTCTATTTGAGGCGTTATGGTTGGTTTTTTGAGGCGTTGGTTTCAATTTATTTTTTTAGGGCGTGTTTTCTTGTTGGGGGTTTTTGTTGGCTTCTTGCCAGCAGCAAATTGTGTTTTCCCTTCTGGTTCCTAGTAGCTTGTGTCTTTTGGTGTGAGGGGAGTTTTGTTTGTGACTCTGCCCTTCTTTCATCTTAAGGCCTTGTTGCTTGGATCCTTTTAATCTTTGTAATTCGTTTTCAAAGGTTAACAAAACTTTTGCTGTTCAAAAAAAGTAGAAGCAACAAAACAACACCATGCTCAAGAAGCAATCATCTGTCCAATCGGAGACCCAAACCAACCATTGACAAGAACCAATCAACGATACCCTTTGGGACAAAGTCCACCTAAAAAGACCGAAGCCCAACATCCCTATGGGTTAAAAAAAACTCCCTCTGTCCCTAAATAAGTGTGTAGTTTGAAAAGTTAATGGGTAAAAGTTTGTAAAATTATCATTTTGCCCTTTTGAAAAGTTAGTGGATAAGAGTTAATGGGTAAAAGTGGAAGATAATTTTAGAAAGTAGAGGTAAAAGTTGATGTGAACAGTATAAAGTGGAGGAAAAAGTTGATGTGAAAGGTGTAATGATGATGTTTCTTTAATAAGTTGGATTTACAAAGTAACACATTTAAAACGGGACGAAGGGAGTAACCAGAATTTACATTCAACTCATAGAAACACCAAAGGGCCTATCAATGCCCAGATAAAATGGGCCAAACCCAACCAATAAAGCCCTAATCAGCATGCAACCAACCATCAAGAATGCCGCTACCTCCGCTGCCATATGTTAGTAACAGTTAGTTAGTTTGATCTTCCCATTTTGCCCTCCATGATGTCATTCTCTCTCAATCTCTCTTGTTCCCCCCTCTCTCATTGCCAAGCATTCACATCTCCTAAGGTGTCTCCTTATCCTCTTCTTGTTCCCCCTCTCTCACTCATTCCCCAGCATTCGCTAATGAGAAAGAAAACTCATATTTCCTAAGGCCTCTCCTTGTCGATCCTCGTCTCTTTCTTTGATTTTTCACCCTCTGAAAATGACTTTTGCCCAAAATGATCCACCTCCATCACTCCAAGTCCATATCCAAGTCTATCCCTTATTCTTTATCTTTGCCACCATTGTTCCAAAATCGATCCAATATTCCCAAATCCATCTTATTACTGGTGAAAATCGATTCTCAAGAATGAATTTGGCATTCTTTCTTTTTGAATCTTTTTTTCTTTTATTTCTTTTATTTTCTTTTTTTGATTCTCTCTTTTTGATCTTTTATTTCTCTCTATCTCTTTAACGTTTTCACTATGTACGTCCCCAATCAAGGTGCCAAAAAGATAAAGTCAAGAAATTAACAATTGGAGAGTCAAATTAATCAAATCTAAATTAAAGAATAAAGGAAGAGATTTTGTACTCTGGACTAGCTTAATTAGGTGTACTTGAACTATTTTTGAAAGACCTATCCCATCATCCATGGTGAGGGACACATTATAACCGGGACAAATTAATTAATTAAAGCCCCTTATGGATTATTCTCACAAATATTTTCAGTGGTGGAAATCAAATGATATAAAGTGAGATTAACTTGGAATATTCAAGCTATTCCATAAATGCCACTATGGCTTGATGTTACATAATTAGGTTCTAAAATAGTTAAAAATCATAAAAAGGTTCAATTCCTTTCATAGTGGGGATGAAATAAAACATTTCTAATCCCTCCATTTCATGCAATCTAATGTAGGAAATCTTATCACGTACAACTTAATTTGCATGGTTTATTGAAAGAAAAAGGCTACATAATTTTATTTAATAGATACATTATAGGGCTAAGCCTAGGCTTTTTTGGCCACTGAAACTCCATTTGATATCCAGTACCACCACAACAGAGAAGCAAAGATTGCAATAATGGAGGTCAAAAGGGCCTTTCATCACAAAATAAAAGCCACCATTTTTACAAAAGGTTACAGCTTTCAGTTTTTTTTTTTAAATCTTTTTTTGGACATAACAGCTTTTCAGTTATTGCAAGAGAATATGCATGGATCTCCTCCTCCAACGGTTGAACAAATTTTGTCAGCAGCACAACTTTTCAGCCCCTCATCAAAGCACTCAATGACACCTTTTCCAATCTGCAAAGTTTTTCATTTACTAAACACTCTCTTTAGTATCCACCTTGCTTTTCTTGAGTGCATGAAATTCCAATATATAGAGTAATTTTACGATGACCATAGGAACAGGTTACAGAACTGGCCAACAAAAAATACATGGAAGTTCATAATTTTGCGAAAGTAGGCGCCACCAAACATTGCTTTTGAATCCGGAACATCTATGCAATTTATGTGGCCAGTTCTGCCTGTAAAATTATTTAGATTTGAGTATTGATCAAATCCATCCGTTGACAGAAGACGGGTGGCAGAGGGATTGAACACCAACACCCAAGAAATCCCTAGTCTGACCTCCAGCAGCAACACTTTCTTCCTTCTGTATGTTCCGGCGTTTCGAGGGGTACATCTGGAACTGATTAAAGTTGGAGAGATCATTTCCTCCACTCTCCACCTCAGTTCCAACACTAGTTGTTATACTTGGGTTTGCACCATACATTAGTCCACAAAACTTGTTCCCATCTTGCCCCTGATTAAAACTAGAAGTTGCACCAATTTGTGCAGCCTTCTGTAACAAAGCTGTCGCGGAGGTATTTGCGGAAGCAATTTGCTGAGACTGGTTATGGATTCCAATTTCATACAAGGAAGGAATCGCAATGCTTGTCATTTCCTCAGTATTGCCGGAACCAATCTTGTTTCCAAACACCCAATTCATTTGGTAATCGGATGGTGGGGGGTTATGGTACGGAGCCACTGGATCCCCCATTTGATGAGGAATCTCTTGGAAATTACTGTTTCCAATCCAAACAGGGAGTGGTAATTGCTTGTTTGGAGTGAGATTTTCATCGTTTTTTGTCGAGGTTGGAATGAAAATTGGGGAGAAGTTTTGTGCCATCATCGTCGGGCCCATTTGGGCGCCGATGAAATGGTAGCTGATGTTGTTAGGAGTGGCCATTGTGGTGGTGTTGATGTTTGATGCCGCGGCGACCCTGGCTGATTCTTCGGCTAAGGCATCACAGAAGGCCCTGTGAGTGATGAAGCTATCTCGCCTACAAGGAATTAATTTACAGTTTATTATTTGGCATATTTTAGAACTAAAAAAACCAATAGCATATGAAACAAATAACACCTCAATAATCGTACACAAAAAGTCGGTCTTGTATATAGGATTTGGGGAGCCTGTAATGCTCAACACTACAGGGTTAATTGTCAGATCAGGGACTATAACCTTTGTGGCCTTGTAGTGCCCCAAAACACTAAAGGCTCTCCAAATCCTTTTATAATCCAGAAACTATTCGTGTGTATTTTCCAAAAGCTTGAAACAAAACTTCAGAGGAGGGAACAAAACATATCGGTATTTTTTTTTGCTCAACGGGCAAGGGTGTCCGGATAAGTTTACGTGTACATATCTTGACTAATCCTTTTCCCGGGGAGGTTAAAATACCGTAAGTAGTTAAAAGTGGGTGTTATTTCCGCTAAATAATATTTTTATAAATTATGTGAGGAGAATGATTTATGGGAAAATATTGTCATAGAAACTCAGCCTATATCTTCACATGATCTTTCTCATTAGGGATGGGGCCAGCATTTTTGAATAGGGGGGACAATCTCAGGGTTGGCCCTGAGACTTTAGAGGCTTAAAGCGAAATTAAAAATGTCCCCTGGGTTTTTGTTAAAAAAATCACTACAGGTGGGTATATAGGATAAAAAGATTAAGCATGGTATTTTAGTTTCGCAATTTAACTAAAATATTTTTTAATTTTTTTTATACAATTAGAAAAAAATAAACCAAACATAGCAAAGTATTGCTCTTATTACGCGTTTTCTCTAACTAATTATGGGGTTGTTCCAATTGTGCGTGAAAATAAATTACTTGGGTATATTTATTGTCAACACTTATTTATTTATGAATTTGATTTAAAAAAGATAAAAGTAAGATTAAAATAAACTAGAGAAAAAAATTCATCAAAATATTTATCACTAGCATCTACGACCTCTAAAGCATAAATTGTGTTGTGCGAGAGTTTTGTTTTATACTAGATTCAATCAAAAAATATGGCAAAATAATGCTTGGCCAAAATGTCCTTGAATCCAGGATAACTAGCTCCAACATATATTAATAAACAACTTGATCTAGCTCTCATCTTGAGCTAAATCGCATAATAATTTATATATATTATATGTACAAGTTCTATGGAAAATGGGATCCTAATTTTTGCTTAATTTTTTTGGGTTTAAAACAGCCGCACCTCCCGTTTTAGGTCATGGCTGATACTGGACGATCTATATATCAAAGCTATATAATTTGATGACATATATATTTCAATATAAAATTGTACGCGTGTTTTAAGCTAGTGTTCCCAGAAATAGACCAATTCACAATCTATTAAAACAGAAACACTTTCAAGGAGGCTAGTGGCTAATGAAAACAGGTGCGGATACCATGAGCTATAAAAAAGCACGTCGTCAATGCAGCTAAACTTGAATTTGGCCATCTTGGTTCTTTCTTTCTTTCCTTTTTTGTGGGGTAGGTTGATGCCTTTATCAACCTAACCCTATTACAGTATTACTTCAAACTTTTATGTAATCCTTCTTTTACCATTTATAAAAATATTTTTCTTTGCCGATAAAAAAAAATGCAGGTAATACTACTCGAAAATAAAAATCTATAAAGGAAGTAAAAATAACTGACAATGGATGCTTGTCGCAAGACATCCCGGACACTGTGGGAACCTCATGAAGTCTAGTTTAAGTACCTGGAAAATATAGTCCCGCAGTCACACTTGTACTCCCTCGTCCCACAAGTTTTGGAATGAGCCTTCCAATCCGACTGGACAGCGTATCGCTTCGAGCACTTGTCGCACTTCCACTTCTTCTCGCCGTGCTTCCTGCAGAAGTGCTTTTTTATCCCGGTTAGGTCGCCGAGCGCCCTAGAAGGGTGGTGGTGGACACAAGTCTTTTCGGGGCACACATAAGCGCGCTTCCGAATTTCCTTGCTTGTCCTTTGCTTCAGCTTCCATGGCAAGTTATGTCCGCGCCTGTGTAATTGCAAGTTTTGATCCCTTTGAAACCCTTTCCCGCATATCTCGCACAGGAATCGGTTGGTCGCCATTAGGGTTTTGGGAGATAGCGCGATGACTTCGGCCTCAGGATCTGAGAGATATTGATAGTGATCGGATTAATAATCGTGTTTCTCATAATCTTGAAAAAAGAAATTAATTATGAAGAGATTGTAGTCATTTTACATTCACGCACAAAACAAAATATTATTCTTCAAAATATTTTCCAACAGCGATGTCAAATGGCAAAAACATTTCTGTTGTTGTTTTGATCGGCAAAACAAATTTTATTAACTAGAAAAAACAAAGCACGGCAACGATTAATGAAAAGCTATAATAATATAGTTATTGAAAACAAAATATGACAAAATAAGTTAATCAAGAATATGAACTGAACAAACTAAAAATAGGGGAAAAGACATGGAAGTGACTAACTGAGGAACTATGACAAGTTCCTAAAAGCTGAAGAACAAATCTGGAAAGAGAAAAAAAAAACAGATTGATCATGTGGGTATATCCATGAATATACCAAGGATTATAGGAAACAAGAAAGAATCCAGAAAATAAATTAGCTATATATGAATATCCATGAATATACCAGTGTTCATAAAGCTAGGCTGAAAGAAAAATAGAAAGCAAAGCAAGAAAGAAAGAAAGAATGGAAAGGAAAGCTATCTACATATGTATTTTTTTTATCGGCAAAGAAAATGATCTTATTCAGAAGCACGATAATGGTACATCGAGAAAGAGAAACAGAAAGTATACACACATATGTGTGTGTTTGTTTGGTGGAAAAAAGAGAGGCTTGCCTGGATTTCCAGGGAGATTTCTCTTCTTCCTTAGAGGGGGAGGAAGATTGGATCCATGATCACTTGGGTTTGGATTAAACCCACTTGGAATTGCTTCTTCTACCATTTTCTCAAACATGTCAACTCTCTTTCTTCAAAGTTTGGAATTAATTTCTCTCTCTTTTCTCTCTCTCTCTCTCACACACACAAAAGTAATAGAGAAAGAACTAAGAAAAAACACCAGAGAATGAATGGCTTAATAACAAGAGCTCAAGGATAAAATCTCTCTCTCTCTCTCTTTCTCTCTCTCTCTCCTCAAATGTCTTGCAGTCTTTTTTTAAGAGGTTTTGGTTGGAATGAGAATATAATAAGAATAGTGTTATGGGAGGCGGTGAAAAGTGGAAGTTGAAGGGGGGAACATAGAGGGAAAGGGTGGTGGCAAAAACGCACACTACTACTAAAGGTGCATCATGACACATATCATGAGAGGGAAAGCTATACATCTCTCTGTATATTTTTGCCTTTCTCCTTGGAAATGATTATCCCATAATTTGCTAGCTTTTTGTTTTTATTATTTTCTATTGTGATATCTTCCAATCACCATGTCTAAAGTATCTTTGTTCAATGGATAAATACTAGCTTACTATTTGAAACAACCCCACAAAATATTTTGTGTCCATCTACGTTTATCCGCAGAAGTATTTATTAGGCTAAAAACATTACTCCACCGTCTCTTTTTAAGTATTTGCTTCGTAAATCTAATTTATGAAAGAGTTATCATCATTACAACTTTCACATTAACTTTTATTTTTACTTTACACATTTCACATCAACTTTTATCTCCAGTTCCAAAATTATCTTCCACTTTTACCCATTAACTCTTTATCCACTAACTTTTCAATAGGGAAAAATAATAATTGTACAAATTTTTATCTCTTAATGTTTTTTAATAATTTTGAAAAAACATACTTATTTAAAATTGAATAATCGACTTAAAAAAGGGATGGAATAATTTTTTTAACAATTGCAAAAACTTTTTTTATTGGTTGGGGTTTTTAGTTCATTCTGAATCTTTTGGGGTTGAATCATATGTTGTTTTGGAAGAAATGTTTCTTTGGAGTCTGGTTGATAAGGTCTGTATGACCTCCAATCCTATTTTTGAATTTCTTTAGGGCTGTGAGTTTTTTTTGAGGTTGAGTCCTGTTCCTGCTACTGCTATTTTGGGTGCTCAGTTTTGCCTTGTCTTGCTGCTACTGATATGCATCGATTGCTGTTGAAATCAATAACCTTTCAATAAAGATGCTGCTGTTGGAATCCTTTTATGTGGTGTTGTGCAAATTTGCTGATGTACATCTACTCCTGCTACTATAAACATTTGCTTCAGCCAAGGTACCATGAGGAGGCTTTGCCATTGAAGAACTTTAGCTGTTATGCCATTGATTCTCATTGGCATCAAGTTTATCTCAAGGGTATGGTATCTTAGGGCTTTCTAAGACTAATGTTTTCCGGATAACTTTTGTTGTCCTGGAAAAATAATCCCCATGCTTTTCATTTAAAGCTTGATGTTTAAAATGGAATATTCCTTGCACATGTGCTTGGAATATAAGATGCAAAAACCCTTTCATCAAAAAAAAAAAAAAGATAACACTTTTAGCCCCTTGGTGATCCTCCATGCTGTAAAAAGCAATCCAATGGGAATGAGCACCCTTTGATTCAAGTGGGTGTAATGAGATTTTTGGTATTGTTTTTTATAACTACAGTTGAAAAAGAAGATCTTTAATTAGAGAGTGATTGATGAGCAATACCCAGCTAACAAAAGGTTGCATTGTCAAGAAATGAATGGACAAAGCAATATTCCCAAGAAAGATAGGTTTTGACTATTGCATATACTATGCAAAGATAGATTCAGGTGTAAATATTAACTACACAACTTATTTTGATGATTCAATCAGTTCATTTATGGCCTTTTATGGATATACTCTCTCCAGCCCTTTTTATGTGTGTTGTTTTGTAAATTCAATTTATTAAAGAAGTATCATTACTACACTTTTTACATCAATTTTTACATCTACTTTACACCTTTCCCATCAACTTTTACCTCTACTTTTCGAAATTATCTTCGACTTTTACCCACTAACTTTTCAAAAGAATAAAAAGATAATTGTACAAACTTTTAGGTATTCACTTTTCAAAACACACACTTATTAAGGGACAACCCAAAATAGAAATGTCGACTCTAAAAAAAGAACAAAGAAACTAGTATAGATTATTCGGGGATGATAAAACAGATAGCTTAACTTTTTATTCATCTACTTATTATATGATTCAAAAAAAAATAGAGTTAAGTAAGTAAGTTGTTGGATTTTTTTTCCTTTTCCAAATTCATGGATTCCAAAGGATGAAAAAGCCATGCACGTGCCCAACTGTCAAAGACGGTAAAATCCAAAGTAACGGACGAACAAAGCACGCATAAAAGGGAATAATCGTCCTTATGGCTGTGTCGCATGCTAGGCCCACCTCACACTGAAAATTGGAAATTGGATCTCATTTGTGCGTATGGGGACACTTAGGATCCACTTGAGAACCAATTTTGAAGACTCAACTCTTAGGATTCAAATTTGAAATTCAGTGAGGTTGGGAGAGATCTTGGGTTCAAGTCTCTCTATTTATATTTGTTTTCCGTTTGCATTTTTCTTGTGCCTCTCGTATTTTGTTTCGCTCTATCTATCAACATTTGCATCTCACGCGGTGTCGCATGTGAGAGAGAATGTTAGATACTAGCTTAATAACCATTTCTCGGTACATTTCTTAACAACTTAAGCTTGTGGGACCAATTTCTTAACATGGTACGTAGTGAGATTTTAGCTTTGGTTTCAACATATAATGCAGTGTGTTTGTTCTAGATGGCTATGGAGTACTTGGAAACTGTGCTTCTGACTAATATATGGAATAATCTATCTGCATATCCATTTTTTCACCATATTTTCCCACTTGACCATGTAATTAGTTTCCACAAGATAAATTTAAATTTTTTTTTCTAACTATAAAAAATCCTTGATGATCAGCATGGTAGTGATGATGATGTTGATGACGATGAATTGAAGGTGTTCTGAGTAGAGAAAAGTCGTTGGACGGTTAATTTGATTGTTGGGTTTTTCTTTTGAATGGTAGATGATTTCCACTTTAAAGCTTTAATTTTCTGTCGAATCATTCAGGTTTCTTTCTTTGAAAGTCTGTCCTGGGATTTTTTTTTGCCGACCAAAACAGAAGGGAGCAGCTCCCCTCAAGACCTCATCTCCCCCATACCCCTCAAAACAGTGATCCGAACTGTTCCCCTCGTAAATCTCGATGAGACAACTAATGTGCAAATAATTTAGTCGATCGGATATCGATAGGCACAATTACTAATCATGTCTTGTTTTACGAAATTCACTGTAAATATAAATATAGAACTTATGGTTTAATTTGTAATACAAGACATGAATAATTACTATGTTTATCTATATCCGATCAAGTAAACTTTTTGTATATCGGTTTGTCTTATTGAGGTTTACGAGATGAATGGTTCAGATAACTGTCATTTGGCTTGTGGAGCCCACAAAGTAGGGTCTTAAGGGGTATGGTGTGGATGAGAGTCTTGAGGGGAGCTTATCTAAAACAAAACCTTTTGTACTTGTACTTGTATAAGAACATTAGGCGCGTACACTGTAGTTTTTGTCATGAACAAATTCAATAGTTCTACATACCCATAAAATATACTAAGAAATTGTCCAAAATTTGAAATAAGTGAGTTGGACAATTTTTTGGGTACTTAGCGTTTCTCGAACAAATTATGTTAATGCATAACCTAATTTATTTCTTGCCCGGTAGATGAAAAAAATAACGTTGTGTAATTTTTGGGTCTGGCCCCGTTTAGTTACACAGAAAAGATGAGCCTCGTGTGTATTCTCTTGGCAAGGAATTTGCGGAAAAATTAAAATTCCTTCCTTTTGGCATGATTTGTTTTGTAAGAAAGTGTTTCCCTATGGAAAAGTTGAAACTGTGGGTTTTACAATTTTCTTGATAACTGATCACATAGAACTTTACAGGAAAATAGATTTCATTTTATTTTACTTTACCTCACTTCACTTTTTCTGAGAATCCATTTTCCGTGCAACATTCTCAACAGCTGAACAGGACATTATCTTTTTGGTGAGTGACTTGCTACTAGTTGAGTCTTTTGCGGGTAAGGTACATATGGGTGCTACTAGTTGATCTCTTGTTTGCCGGGGTTTTTGGTGTCTTCATAGTTGGGATGTCTTTTCTTATTATGTTGCTATTTTGGCCCTTCCCCTCCATATTGTAATCTCTCTCTTTCTATATATTCTTCTTTGCTTAGCAAAAAAAAAAAAAAAAGTTTTATTAGTAACTAATTAATTACTACTATTGACCGTAAAAATATGTAAATTATTACTACTGTATAGAATAAGGTTTAAGAAAAGGTTAAAAGACAGAAAACTGACAAAGGCAGTGAATTTTTGGAAGAGCGAGCAGTCGTCTGGTTGTGGGCTGACTTTTCCTGCAAACACCCCTTTGATCATAATCTAATCATGTTTTTTTGCTTTCTAAACTTTGTTTAGAATTTAATTTTTGGAGTTTAGCTGTTGAATTTTTGTGGCCACCAGAATATTCTCTCCTTCTCCAACACCTCTCACTCTCTCTCAAAGGCACCAAAAACAGCTTCAACTTTCAAGATCTACCCTTATTTATTAGGGATGCCCTACCTTGTTTAACCCCCCGCAATCTAAGTTTGCATACTCTCTCTCCTCTCTCTAGATCTCTTGTTTTTTGAGGTAGTAAAAAACAACAAGATCTGTACAAGATTGAAATCATGTGGGGAGATTTCAAAAGGATTTGGGAAAAAGCAAAGTGTTGTCACCAAGGGTATGTTTGTTTCCTTGGTTGTCTATAATTTAGTCGGGAAAAAAATGAAAGAAATTGTTAGTAACTCTTTTTAAATTAATTTAACTCGAGATAAATCTTAGGTCTCATAATCCTTTCGATAGGATTGTCCACCCTAAATCAGGAACTTCGTTCTATGGTTCTCCTCTGCTGCTCTCAGTCCTCGCAATTGCATTGGCAAATTAAAATGGCTTTAAGAGGCGTTTATATGCTCACGCTTGCACTCATCCACGTGCATTGGATGAGTTCTTTTTCTTTATAACCAACTGTCTGGGCCGGCTTGTGCACTCCTTAACTAATTCCGGGGCCTTGAAGTTAACGACCGGATAAAACTCCAATCTCCCAAGGTTTGGTATGTTTGGCCTATGTGAGAATTAATGAAATACATTTGACCTCAAGGAGGCATTTATTATTTTCTCATAACCACTTGGTCAAACCCCTCGGTTTAGCATTATGTGAGTTAGAGTAGTAAACCCTAAAAATCCAAGAAAATGTTAACATTTTCCCCAGCCAAAAAATAAAAATAAAAATTTACAGCCCCAACAAAAGTTCAAAAGTTCATGTGAGAATTCAATGGTTGTTAGTCTTTTCTCTCCTTAATGCTGCGATACACTCAAGATCGAGTTAGGAATGGAGTACTTTTGCCTTATAATTTACTCAGTGATTTCGAAAACCAAGAGGGAAATTATGGTGTGTGTCTAAAATTACACTAATGGCTAAAGAAACTTCTTGTTAATCGAAATTATATATATAGCTGATTACCATGAATACATAAATCATTGAGTGAACTTATATACATACTTCGGAATTTAAAATTGGTTTTTGTAGGGAAAATTGATATTTTCAACCTAAAATTGAAATTTTTGTTGAGGGATAATTGAAATTTTTGTTGAGGGATTTATCACAAAAGTTGAATAGATTTGGATCTAGGAATCTGAAGGTCCACATGCATGCCTTTCGCTTACTAAAAGTTGGAGAATATATGCCTTTGAAGCCCCTATTTTATATTTTCAATGAGTTTTTCTTAAGCCTATTTACATAGTTTTTTAAAAAATATTTTTTATAAACTTGTCTCAATCGTCAACATTAATACATGCATAATTATAGCTGCTTTAGTATATCTAATTACCATGTTGACAAAAAGCATATCTAATTACTGCAAAACAAAAAAAAAGTTTGATCTCGACAAAATATATTCAAAGATGAAGTGCGGCACAGCATCATTCGTTCTTTAGAATGCGCAATATTAAGGTTCTCTATAACTCAGGTGTCTACAGTGCAGCATTACAACGGCCTTGTTCGTTTAGTAGTTTTAGTTTAGTTTAGTTTTGGAAAAGATGTAATAAGTGGATTGGAGAGATAGAGAGATAAATGAGTGTAATGATTACAAAACTAAACTAAAACTATGAAATGAACAAGGCCAACATTTTTTACTTTACAACTCAGGTGTCTAGGTAAGCTTACACTACCACGACTAATTCTTGTAGCTCAATTCTACGTCCCATTTGTGGGGAGTTCAATTCAACTATCCATTTGCCAAGCCAATATTAGTGATATTATTTTGAACGATTTGTGATGCGGCATTAGATCAAGATTACATTATCGATTGATATACCATCCAGATTACAGAAAATGCTTTGGAGTACTGGTTCAAATGCTAGCAGCATGTTAAATTACAAAAATAGTAGCCTGAATAGCAACCAAATATAGTGTGGTAGGCGCTTCACCGGAATTACCCCCTTTTGTCCTTCTAGTTTGGTACGAAGAGGTGGAGAGGTTGTTGAACCTTGCTGATACCCTAGCTGATGACCGGGGAGGAAGACCTATACACGTGAATAACCGTGTTAGTGCCAAATCGGCACTCCGATGATAAAGTAAATGACCGGAGAAGATGAAGTGAACTGGAAAATTTAGAAAGAGAGAGAGAGGGTTAAGAAGTTATGAGGGTATTCAATGTGGAGAGAGAGATCCAGAGTGAGGTAGGTGAGTGATGTATTTACAGACAAGGTGGAGCGTGCCTATCACGCCCCCCGTGTGCCCCACGCACTCCATCCGTACCTGACACCCCATGTGATCTGATCAGAATGTCTTGGGCAGAAACTATGCTTTGGCTGACGTCATGTTCAATGCTTCGGCTGACGTCACGCTTGTTACACGTGGATGGTCAACTGGTTTGGGAGTACTCTCTAGTCAACCACATGGTCCTACAGGCAAAGCATGTTGGGCAGTTGACTGACACTATTAATGGTCTGCCTAGTCTGTCAGACACGCCTTGTGTCGAGCCCCTAATAGCCCACCGAGCGCTATGAGACTGACATCCACCAATTCGGCTCTTGGTAAGCACTCGTTATAAAGGCTATTACATATGCCAAGAGGTATGCCTACCGGATCCATTGATCAAAGCGGTAGGCTCCTTGGGCCTTCTCGTGAGTGCTTTGCCGAGGGCCATGCACTCGAGACCGCCGTCCAGACGACGGGGCGTAGCTTCTTTTTGATATTCGTCCAGATTTGTACTGAGCCTCCCAATGCCGAAGGCATATTCCGTTCGGCAGGGTTGAGCCGGTTCGATCTGCATTCGCTTTTGTCATTCTTGTACAGGTGACTTTCCAAGGGATAGGGTTGAACCCTATGAGCCTTCATGGACCTGGCCGCTATATATAGACTTTTATATTAATTTCGAATTATGACTTACACTAAATGGTACCTATTGGCAGGTTATAACATTTTTATCTCTACTGCTTCCCTTACTTCTTATAGAATATTTTTGCTTTTCATATTGATAAGTTTTGAATCAACGTCCAACTTTAAAGTTGCACTAAACCAATGCTGCATCACCAAAATGAGTTTTCTTTACTGCTTTTATGTTCTTTTACTTTGCTTTTTTTATGGTTCTTTTTCATTTGATTCGACTAGGCAATTAAGGAAACCCAAAAAAGAATGCTCTCATCTACCATTACAGCAAGGTCTCAGGTTCGATTTCCCTTGTCAGCAAACTCTTGGGGAAACTGAGGGTTATGTCAGGTCGTTATCTTCAGGGCCCGGAATTAGTGGAGATGCACACAAACTGGCTGTGACATCCGGTTATAAAAATAAAATAAAATAAAGAATCATTTTTTATGTCGAGAGAGAGAACTTATTAACTAGCTCGAAAACAAAAAATATAAGGGGGCATTTAGTAACTTTTTGTTTCCTATTTTTTGTTTTTGTTTTCAAAATTTTCAAAACTAAAAACAAAAAAGTGTTTGATAATTTATTTATTTATGTATTGTGTTTATTAAAAACGTTTTCAAAATTTCTGAAAATTTTCAAAACATAGAGAAGGCGATTTGCCTTTTTTATTAAAAAAAAAATAGGGTCGTTTAAATTTTTATTACCAATCATTTTTTTCGTTTTTGTTCTTATAAACAATAAACATAATTCTGCTTTTAGTTTTTTACAAACAAAAAACAGAAAACAAACGTTACGAAACGCCCTCTAAGTTATGACGAGTTAAATGGTAATTAGTTGAGATAGCATCAAAGATAGGAAGGCATATCGATTATCGATCCCCATTACGTTGGCACATATTTGTCCCAAATCATATACTAACCAACCAACCCGGAAGACATGTACCAACAAGCTAGTAAAAGCACATAAGCCCCCATCTCCCGCTGCCCCGCAAAAATCTAAAAACTAGTAGCCTAAACAAAATTGATCGCCTGACTCAAACAAGACTCCAATGAGATCTGGTGGTCAGGGATTCGAGTTGTCGAAACAACCTCTCCAATTGATGAGTTTAGACGGTATACGTACATTCAATTCTTCTCCAAACCCTGTAGTAGCGGGACTCTCAACCACTGGGGTATAGGTAAGGTTGCGTTCATATAACCCGTCACCACTCACCACACCGTCCAATAACACGAGTCTCATTCAATGAGTAGCCCTTTTTTATATATATATAATCGATACAACTCCAGTAATTCTTCTAAAACCCCTCATGATCCATGATAACGGCTTCATACAGCAAGCATCATTGTTATTGAAGAATTCAGTTTTTCTGTATGGTACTATTCTATTCCAAAGAGTTCACATTCCAGTGCATGAATAATTATATATAATATGGAGTGGTTAATTGGTAAGTAATTCAAGATCATTCAAACTTTATGAACAAAACACTAAACAGATGAGACGAAGACAACACTACGTGCTTATGTCCTCTAGTGAATCATATAATTGATTCTAGTTTTACATAGATTGACCAAGTCAGATCTCTCTCTCTCTCTCTCTCTCTCTCTCTCTCTCTCTCTCTCTCATATTTCAGTCAAATTGAAAAAGATGATGTTGCGAGGGATGTAGATTTATTTATAGTTCTCCTTTGTTTGAGTGTGACTGTAAATTTTTAATTAATAAAGTAATATAAAAACCAAGTGCTAACCCTACTAACATTAGCTGCTACTAACCTACTCCTAAGCTTTTAGTCTTATAACAATCTTTTATTTCCTGCATGTCGACAATGTTGTACATATACTAATTTCTTAGATTTTCTTTTCACTAGAGGAACCTTTTAATGAGAAAGTGTTAAAAGGAAATACAACCCCACCTTATTTGGATATGGAATGGGTGATCACTAACTATAATGCTGGGACTTCTTCGCCTAAAACTTAATCTTTTGGGCGGGACATAAAATTTATACCTACGATATCAGAGAGGGGCTCATTCTACCATACAATTTTAATCCAAACCCCACAATGACAGAGACAATAAAAAGGCTGCACGATGATAGACTCAGAAAAAGGTACACGTGAAAGACCTCGAAAAATGGGCTGCATGTGAGACGGGATGTTAAGGAAATACAATTTCACATTGCTTGGGTATGGATTGTCCCGGTAAAATTACTTAAGGTAATGTTGAGACCTCTACGCCTAATAGCTTAAAACTTTTGGGGATATAAAGTTTTACAGAAAGTGTCTGATAGGTTTTCCATTTATATGTATATCACTATCTATAATTTATCTTCCTTCTTATCTTCTAGTTTTCTTTTTGACGATGGTGTCTAAAATTTTGAGCTGACGAATCTCTGGGTACGTATAAATCTTTATACTATGTATGGTTGTAACCTCACATAAATGGACTGAGAATGACACACTGTTGAATATAAATGGAGTAAAAAGGACACACTATTTTGTTCAATGAACAAAACAATAATGTCATGCAATATAGGATATAAAAATCAAAGATTCTCTTTTTGGGTTTGGAAAGCAAAGTTAAAGCACCCCACTGTCTCCCCCTCTCTAGCTAGGTGGATTGGATGGTCCCTATCCAAAAAGGATTTTCACATTCTACATATGATTCATATATCTTCAGTGTCGACTGTGGGTAATTGAGAGAGATAGATATGTGTTTTGAAATGCAAAAATGAGCCTTTTTAGAGAAAAACAATGTTGTCAAAATAAAAGCACTGAAATTCCACTAAGCAACAATGCCAAGGGAAGGTTACGAATGGAAAGGATTTGTTTGGTGCATAATGGTTTAATCATTGAATAGTTGGATTGATTGGGGGATAGAGATAAACAAAGGAGCATGCAAGAGGGGAAAAAAAAGGCTACTTTCAAAACCTCAAAAAAAGAAGATCAAATATTCAAAGGGAGGTCCACCATCCCACTTTGTGGGCTTTATTTTTTTAGCTTTAGTGCCCAACTTGATGGCCAGCATTCTCTTTATTAAATAAAAAATGTACATAGAAATAAAAGCTAATTGATTTTACGAATTATTAACTTATTGACAGATATTACCTGCATCAATAAAACTTTTGTATGTAAAATGCGATCCACGGTCTAGAGTAGTATATAGGATAGTGACTTCTGATCATGTCAATAAGAAAAGGTTAGTGATATTGAGTAGTTTGTATAGCATTACTTGTATTTCATAAAGAAATGTCATTGGCAAGACCGTACTAGCAAAGAGGACAAATGCACACACCAAGCCCAAAGTTGTGAAGAGATTTTAAGGTTTTGTTACCAATGTAAATTGATCTTTCAACCAAGTGATCTTGCGCGATTATATGTAACACCCTATTTTTTATGAACGGCAAAAAAGAATTTTATTAATCAAATATCAAAGATACAAGATGAAACGGGGCAAGAGAAAAACATTAAAGCGAGGAGCGGCATTCCAACGAGATTAGCACCCCACCCGACGGCAAATCATATGCCTCTCGAGACCCAAAAGATTGGAAGGTTTACAATAAGACAACCAAACAAACGAACGAAAACAACCTACACCCACACCTAAACCCCAACACTAAAACACCAAACAGAAATAAAGAGAGCAAAAAACTCCAAAAACACCAAAACTCCCAGAGAAGTAGAACCATAACACCTACAACAGCAAAGATGAACTCCAGCACACGAAACAAAGCTGACAATTAGCTCATCCTATTTCTTGCCCTCTCATTTTGGCTATTTTACTAATAACTTAATCCGCATCCCCCTCATAACCGATACATGTCGCCTTGTTAATGGCCCAAATTGCCTGAGCTTCGCTTATTAGAGTTTTGCTTTTGTTTGCAATACTATCCGTTGAGACAGAAGTAGATAGAGCAGCAACAACCAAGGCTGGCCTAAAAACTACACATTTTTGTTTGATTCTCCCACCTTTATAATTTCTTGGATAAACTTTAGAGACACCCAAAATATCATCAATCGTTTTCCTCTTCTTTTTCTTTTTGGTTCCTTTTATAGCTGCTTTGACTGGAGAGAGATGGTTGACTTTGTGTTGATCAAGGGGGTATCATCGGTTGGCCCCACATCATTGTTATTCAACACCTACACTGAGCCTAGACTAATGCATAGTTGAATCCCCTCATGCTCACTCCCTTCAACTTTGCCCTTACGAACACCAATAGCCGCCAAATCCAGTTGCCTCGCAACAGTATTATCCTCGAAAGAATCAATTTCCTCTCTCAATTCACCCACCAAAGAGTCACAGTTGGAAAACAAGTCGTCTATTCTTCTCCCAATCGAATCCGGCTCCCTGAAGGAGTCATTATCAACTGGAATCTCACCATTGTTATCCTCAACCATCTTGAAGATCTCCAAGCCATCACAAGCTTGGGCTATTTCTGGATGAGAATCCCCCCACCAAAGAAGCACCCTACACATGACCTTCATAGTTCATACTTAATTTAGCATTTGAATATTGTAAAATTTAGGAGAAAGAAATATGGAGAGAATAATATTTTCTTGTGTATTGATTTAAAAAGATACATGCCCAATATATACAGAAAAGGGAAGTTATACTAGGTAAGAAGTTAAACTAGGAAAGAATAAATTTACAATATTCCTATACTACAATCACGGATCTTCAATCAATCAGTCAACCGATTCTTTCTCAATCACAGATCTTCAATCAATCAGTCAACCGAATCTTTCCTTTAACACTCCCCCTCAAGTTGGAGAGTGAATATCATGAAGTCCCAACTTGCCACTTAACTATTGAAATTGTTCCTTTCCCAAAGGTTTGGTAAAGATATCTGGAAGTTGAGATTTTGACTGAACATAGGATGGTGCAATTACTCCGGCTTGCAATTTTATTTTTTTTTGATCAGGAAAGGAAATTTATTAACTCGACAATGGGTACATCGAGGTGCCAAGCTTTCGAAATGAAAAGCGAAGAAGCAAAAAGCATCATCCAACGAAATGTTGGAGAAGAAAGAAAACATCAATTACATCAGATGGATCTTAGTATGAAATAATCCAGCCTAATCAAGCAGACATCCACCTTCTCATCGGACAGAAAAATCTGAGGAACGATCACGTACCGCAGAAATTAACTTCAAGCACCGAGCAATCATCAATCACCGCATGCACCAACAAGCACTCAAGCCCAGCTAACCATCAAATCCAGCAGCAAGCAGACAGCAATGAGTACAAACATGCAAGTTCAAACCCAGCTAGCCAATCAAATCTTAGTTTTCCTAATCCCATCCAAGCATCTTTTAAAGTCATCCACACTATAATATTTCACATCATACTTCCCTTTAATCCAAATAGCCATTCTAGTCTTAGAAAGCTCAACAACCTCCGAAACCTCCCATGTTTTGTTATTAAAAACAGTATCATTTCTGCAGGTCCAAATTGTCCAAATCACCGCATAAAAACATGCCATCCAACACAGGTTTTCCAAGTTCTTATAGTTAAAGCCATTCCAGAATAATAATAATCGAGTTAGAGATGCTGGACATACCCACAATAGCTTCCACCAACATAAGATTGCAGACCATATGCTCCAAGAGAAATGACAGTGAAGAAAAAGATGTGATGGGGTTTCACCTTCAGTGTTGCAAAAAAGGCATAACGATTGAGAGAAGTTGATAATACCTTTGCTGACTAGCATTGCTTTGGAAGCCACACAGTTCTGAACTGCCATCCAAGAGAATAGCTCCACTTTAGGGGGGCAAATGTTTTTCCATACAGCAAATAGGTCCTTATCCAACTCGAATTTCTGCTCCTCCCATTTTTGGTAAGCAGATTTGACAGTGAAGGTAAGATTTTTACTCCAACTCCATTGAATGCAGTCCTCATTGGTGTTTATAATCTGAATTGGTTCCAGAAGTTGAAGAAGAGTATTTAATAGAACCTTTTCCCACTCAAACAGTGGTCTTCTAAACTGAAAATTCCAGTATATCTGACCATTGGTGTCCACCATGTCAGCAATCCAAGCTTCCTTTTGTGTGGATACACTATACAATCTGGGAAAAGAAGCCCCCAGAGTTTCGTTGCCCAACCACTTGTCTTTCCAGAATTTGATTTTGGAACCTGAATTTACTTTCAATGTAAACCCCTGCACAATACACTCCCTCATATCAGCGCACACCTCACTAACTAAGCATATGTCCTTCCAAATCCTAGAGGGTTTACCACTGCTAGGAATAAGAGGAAGCCAAGTATCCTCTCCTAAAGAGTATTTTCTCGTAACCACTTTAACCCACAATGCTTCTTTCTCTTTGCTGAACCTCCACCACCATTTTGCTAATAGGGCTGCATTGTGTTCCATCAGCCTTTTGATTCCCAAACCACCAAATTTCTTGCTCCTGGAAATCTTGTCCCACTTTACTAGATGAAGCTTCTTCTTGCCTTCAGAGTCACCCCATAGAAACTGCCTCTGAATTTTTTCGATGTTGTTAGCCACTGTAACTGGTATCTTAAAAAGTGACATGTAGTATACGGGAAGATTGCTCAAGGTGGATTTAACTAGGGCAAGTCTGCCACCCATAGTTATATATCTTTGTTTCCAAGGTTTCAGCTTCTTCTTCACACTATCCATCACAGGTTTCCACGTGGAAATTTTGCTTGGATCGGCTCCAAGGGGCAAACCAAGATATCTCATAGGGAGTTTACCACTCTGGCACCCTAATATATTAGCCATTTGAGCCACCTCTTAATCATTAACACCAATACCACAGATCATGCTTTTGGAATAATTAACCTTTAGCCCCGACATATGTTGAAACCATCTCAAAATCCTTTGAATATTCAAGACTTCCGAAACATCATTGTTGCAGAAAAAAATTGTATCATCCGCAAATTGGAGATGAGAGATAGTTATGCCTTCTCTGCCAACTCTGATTCCTCTAATTAGTCCACCAACTAGGGCTCTTTCTATGCAAATATTGAGAATTTCCACCACCAGGTTAAAAAGAAAAGGTGACATGGGGTCACCTTGCCTTAACCCCTTTTGTGGAAAAATTTCATCTGTTAGGGATCCATTGATCAGAATACGAAGTGATACAGTAGATATACACTGCCTGATCCAACTACACCATTTATCTCCAAAACCAAATTTATCCATAATATCCAGCAGGAAATTCCAGTTTACACAATCATAAGCCTTTTCGAAATCAATCTTTAAAATCAAACCTCCAGAGTTGGTCTTTTTCCAAAAGTCAATCACTTCATTTGCAATTAAAACTCCATCCAGAATTTGCTTACCACCCACAAAAGCTGCCTGGGATTCACCAATGATGGTAGGCATAACCATTTTCAGTCTATTTGCTAAAACCTTGGCCAGAATCTTATAGATGCAACCAACCATACTAATGGGTCTAAACTGATTGAAATTAAGAGCCCCATCAACTTTTGGAATTAAAGTAACAAAAGTAGAATTGATACCTCTTGCCAAGTCTGCATTGACAAAGAATTCCTCAAAGAAAGCAACGATATCCGTTTGCAAAAAGCTCCAAGCTTTCTTGATAAAGGAGAAATTGAAGCCATCTGGTCCGGGAGCTTTCAAGCTATTGCAGTCTTTGATTGCTGAGACAATCTCCTCCACCTCAAATCTCTTCTCCAGATCTCTGGCTTGGTCAGCTGAGAGCTTCCTACTTACAGCACCTCAGCTGAGAGCTTCCGGCTTGCAATTTTTCTTGAACAATGTGGCAATCAATCTCTATATGCTTCGTACGTTCGTGAAAAACAGGATTTTTTGCAATGTGGAGAGTTGTCTGGTTGTCACAAAATAAAGACGCCGACTGGTTTTGTTGAACTTTGAGATCCTGCAAAATATGTCGTATCCATGTAATTTCCAAACATGTCACAGCCAAAGCTCGATATTCGGCTTCAGCAGAGGAACGAACCACATTGGTTTGCTTCTTTGATTTCCAAGATATTAAGGAATCTCCTAGAAATACACAGAATCCTGAAATGGAACGTCGAGTTGTCTCACAACCCGCCCAATCTGAATCAAAGTAAGCCTTTAATGTAGGATCATTGAAAGAAGGAAAAAATAATCCTTGACCAGGATTCCCTTTAATGAAACGTAAAACTCTTAAGGCAGCTTCCCAATGTGGTTTTCGAGGATTCTGCATAAATTGACTTAGGATTTGCACAGAATATACCAAGTCTGGCCTTGTTACTGTTAGATAAATCAATCTCCCAACTAATTTTCTATATTTGGTAGGATCATGTAATGGATCGCCGTCATCTGGGTTCAATTTCAAATATGCCTCCGTGGGGAAAGAATTAGGACGGGATCCTAATAATCCCATGTCGTTCAAAATATCCAATGCATACATTCGTTGGGAAATCTTTTGGGACCGGGAGACTTCAATGCCAAGAAAATATTTAAGATTACCAAGATCTTTGATGTAAAATTGTTGGAAAAGAAAGTCTTTGAGAGACTTGATTGCTTGTGCATTATTGTCAGGGACAATAATGTCATCCACATAAATAAGTACTGCAGAAAATGTGTTGCCTGTAGACTTGGTAAATAGGATAGTTAGCTTTTGATTGGGTGAAACCTGCCTTTTGAATAACACAAGAAAATTTGGCAAACCAATTACGGGAAGCTTGCTCTAAACCATATAATGATTTATTGAGCCGACATACCAAATTCTCCCCCTGTCAGTGAAGAACAAGGGGAATATCCATATAGACAACCTCATCAAGATCGCCTCGCAAAAAGGCATTATGAACGTCCATTTGATGGATGATCCAATTGCGGGATGCAGCCACCGCCAAGAGACAACGCACTGTAAGGACTCGTGTTTTAAAATAATTTTCCGAAAATAATATTGGGGAAGTGTGAAGAAATGAAAATAGTGCAATATGGGGTCAATGTGAAGTTAATAATTGCATTTGGATGTTTGTAAATCACATTAGAAACATGAGGGGTGTAAGTGCTAGTGTGAAAGTGTGTATAAACAAGTTTGGAATAGATTTTTTTTTGCTCAAAGCACACTCCTCTCTCCTTTCAAAACTCACGTCTCTCTCTCCTCTTCTCCTCCTCTCAAAGTTTCTTCAAAACCCTTCCCAAAATCCTCCCTCCACACTTATATACTTCAAGATTCACCTTCATTTTCATCTTCTACACGTGACTTGGAGTTCGGGCTTCCTTGGAATCACCTTGGAGCAAGCATTTTCAGTTGAGAAACTTCAAGAACAAGGGTTTTCCATTTTCTACCTATATCAAGCTCATTCTTTGAGGTATGGATCTGATTTCTACTCCTTCTAATGGTATATTGTTGATATGTTGCATAGTTCTTGGCTTGTTCATCCATTCTTCCCCAATCACCTTTGAAAACCTCCATTGAAATGGGTTTTGTTTGATTGAGTTTGGTTTCCACTTAATTGGTTGCTAAATCTACGAATTGGTAGTTGATATACTCTTATTCCATGTTTAGTTGGTGTTTGAAACCCCTAATTTGACTTGGGTTGGAACCCCCCTTCCATTTGAGAAAAGCTGTTGATTGGGCATTTTTTGCGCAGAAAAATGCATCTTGTACCGGTAGACACAAAAGTGCTCTACCGGTACTGAAACTCACTGGATTTTGTCTACAGGTAGACACAAAAGTGCTCTACCGGTTCATAGTTGAAAAAAATGGATTTTCATTCGTCTTGATCCCTTGACCTTCCGGTTGACTTGTTTGGTTCCATACTTGATATATCCTCATCGTGCACTTCATTAATGACCAAAATACCCTTCCTAGCCTACCTTTGCATGATTGGTTATTTTCCTTGATTTTCCAACTTACGCTTGACACCTTTAACATAGGGAACTTTGTATAAACATGTTGTTTGATCAAAATGGGTTATGTGGATATTTTGGACACATGAGGGTTAAAAGTAAATTTTTCTTAAATTGGTGATCTAATACTAGGGCCACCTTTCGGTGCGTCCCTGGCCATGGGTGTTCGGAGCCCACGAAATCCGGCAGGGGTGTTCGGAGCCCACGAAATCCGGCATGGGTGTTCGGAGCTCGCGAAATCCGGCAGAGGGATTAATTCCCTATTAAAGACAAGTGGTTATTTTTGTGAAATGTTTGAAAATGAGGTTCTTTGTGAAAGATGAGATATTTTTAAGAAAAATTGGACACACGACACATTTGAAAACGGTTAGGAAGGAGATGTTGGATACTTGGTTTTCAATAGAAGCTATGGAGAGAAAATTTTACATGGTAACAGAAAATTTTTGTCGTGTGTCCAAATTTTTCTGATGCCATGTAAAATTTAGGATTTGACGTTGGAGACGATGATGGTGGGGAGGCAATGTGGGCAAAGTTCATTTAGGAGAAAGAAATATGGAGAGAATAATACTTTCTTGTGTATTGATTTACAAAGATACATGCCCAATATATACAGAAAAGGGAAGCTATACTAGGTAAGAAGCTAAACTAGGAAAGAATAAATTTACAATATTTCTATACTACAATCACGGATCTTCAATCAATCAGTCAACCGAATCTTTCCTTTAACAAATATCTTCCAATATGCTTAATTTGGCATTTGAAATATCTTCCAATGTGCTCATATATAAACCATGGAAATGACGTAGATTTGTGCAATAAACATGCAAGAAAGTCTTTGATCATAAAAAAATACATGAAAAAACATGTCTAAGGTGTCACAACTATTATAGACAAGACTTTGACATGTTGTTTCTCTTCTTATGGTCAAATGAAGGTTATTTTTTGTTTTGTTTTTTCAAGTAATTAATGCATCGGTCCCGTGGTGGCTTGCGTACAACTCAAACTAGTCTAACAGTCTTCCCACAATATTTTCAAATACTAACGTGCATGTGGTAAGGACCCCTAGAATTGTTTGGTAAGGAAAATCGAACATAAATCCTTAACAAGAAACAAATTCCTCTGTCTTAAAACAAGTATGCCAACCCCTTCAAATTCAATTGGAGGCTATTGATATTAGCCTAATATCAGACATGTCAATAATGCTAGGAACACAGCATCAAGACACAACATTTTATGTGGCACTGCATGATTGATGGTTGCAAGATAGTTTTAAATTGTTTATTCTCCATTACCAATCATGCAATGCCATATAAGATAATGTGTCTAGTGTTGTGTCTTCATTTTGTGGATGTAGCATTATTGTGTACAAATTTGGTAATGTAATGGTCGAATTTTAATCACCATTGTATTATCTACACAACATAAAACTCCATGATTCGTATGATCATCTCGATTAATTCTTGAAGGCTCACTGTTTTTCGGTGGTGCCTATAAGAGCTTCACATAGATGAATTGTCAAAGCCTTATTTCTTCCGTCTTATTTGGGGTACTTATAATGAAATAGTAAGGGAAAAAAAAAGGCATGTTAAATTCAGTTAGAGAAATAAATTTATAAAAAAGTTTAAAAATCTAAAAAAATAAAGGAAACGAAAAAAAATTTAAAAAAAATCTCTTCCCTTGTTTGGTTTGAGAAGAAACAGGAGGAAAAAAAATACTTTGAAATTTCCTTCTTAATTAGTTTTTTAGGATAAATTACATAAATTTCCCCTGGGGTCTTTGACATTCTTAGGGGCATCCCCACTTTATCTGATATTACACTAAGCTCCCTTGTAAGACCTGTCAGATGGATGCCATTAACTAGAGGAGCATTTGGACTTTTTTACCCTCACCATTACCACATTTAATCACACCATCAATCAGGAATGTTAGCTCTCTCTCTCTCTCTCTCTCTCTCTCTCTCTCTCTCCACCAATGCACTTGCTATTCCTCTTCTTCATGAAATCGCCACTGCCACCACCGACCCCATTTACGACAAGGCCTCATCCTCTCATCCATCTCTTCTCTCACTACCGATTCGCCATATTCAGGGGTATACACATAATAAATGTAAGTCTATACGCCAATTTCCAATATATCGATTAATATATACATCAGATTCTTTTCTTATTATACCTCATTTTTTGCATTAAACAACACAAGTTATATTTCCTCTATCCCAAATTGTTTGTCCAATTCGGATTTCGATGCAATTTTAAATTGTTCATATTTTTCAATCTATAATATTTTTAAATATTTCCAAAACTTTGTATAATACTTTATAGATTGAAAAATATGAACAGCTTAAAAATTATATTCAAATTCGTCGAGATCAATAATTTGGAACGGAAGGAGTAGAATTTTGGCTCTGTAAATTTCCTTTCACTGAATCCCCGAGCTGAAATTTTTTTCATGTTGGGAACCAAACCCTCTCTCCATATTTATCATCAATAAATGGAAGGGAAAATGTCACTATACTACAATCTTCATCCTCACCTAAACAAGGAGCCATGCCCAACTGGTGGATGCAGAATTCTTAATGTGGGGAAACCAAATCACATTTATTCATAAATTAATAATAAAATATCATCCTTATATACTAAAGACAGAATTTCGAGGAGACCTTTATTCATAATTTTTACAAAAAAAACCTAAAATATTATAAAAATAATAGGGTCATTGGGGCGGCACCCCTAGGAGACTGCCCCCTAGCCATGCCTGTGAAGTTGAAACTTAAATTCGCTTCACCTCACAAATGGGCCATGGGTGTAAAAGGCCATTTAAGTCTACAATTGTATGATCAGGGAAAAATATGAAATTGAATAAAGTGAGTTACTGATTTCGATTAGTGGTCGACTAGCAGAAGGGTTTTTTCAAAATAAGTCACTTGACTAAAAATGCTTTTTGGATTTTGTCTTTATCTAAAGTTTTTTCGCGTTTATATGTTTGTGTCAAACTTTTTCCAAAATTCAAGCTATTCGAGATTGATGTTTGGCTCCATTAAAGCTCGTTTGAGATCGGTTCAGCTCATAAACAAGCCAATTAAACTTGAACATTTTTAAAAGTCGTTAAGTTTTCAAACAAGCTTTGAACAAACTAATAATTCACAAAATTTTAACGCAAAACTAACAAAAGCAAAATTAAATAAAAACAAAATCCAAGAAGCCGAGTAACTTACTTTGGCAAACTGCCCTTAATCCAAAAGCCCCAAATAGAGTAGCTAGAACAAAAAAGGTCTCTCTTGGTTTATTGGCCCATACATATTATTTGGGCTGTTTTTGGCCCATATTTGTTAGGCCGAAATCCAGTCCCAAAATAACCCGCTGCTGCGCCACTTTCCTCTCCCCTGTTCTGGAAAAGAGAGAGAGAGAGAGAGAGAGAGAGACTCCGCGACTGTATAAAGCCGAATTGGTGGTATTGTACAGTAACTGCTCTGCTATTCAAAATCTCAAAACCAGGTATGAACCCTAAAGCATCTGCTGTTATATCACTAATTTACAGTTCTTATAGCTTTTTGTTCGTTTGCTGGGAAAACTTGAGAAAGCAGTAGATGCTAGAGTTTTGAATATGTCCGTTTCAAGTAGTTAAGCTGCTTGTAGTAGGGTCAGTAGAGTAGAGAGTTTTGCTCTCTTGAAATTCGAAAATGTAACTCTTAAATTTCACTCAAATAAGTTTCGTTCTTGTCCTTCTCCTGCATGATTTTCTACGAATTTCAACTGGGTAAAGCTTTACACTAAAAATTGGCAGCATTGGAAGAAATGTTAGTTTAGTTTATTTTTATTTGAGTTGTCTGTGGATCTGGGTTTATAAAGTTTGTTGTTCTATATAATTTCCCAAATCAACAATGCCAGTTGAGATTGGAGCATAGTTAAATTACTCCTCACATGTACAATTGAGATGAAATGGATTGACTTTACCTATTCTTCCTTTAATGTAAAATTAGGTCTGATGGTTAACATTTCACATTGGGTTCGAGAGCTTTATCGTGATAGATTAGATATTACTATCAAAGTGGTTTGAAATCTCTATATCATGGACTGTAGTGATAACTTGTACAATGATGCCCGTTAAGTGAATCCATTTTATGGTTGTACCTCTAATCCATCTTCCTTTCTAGTTTCACTACTCTCCTATAACTAAACCTTTTGTATAATTGGGGAGATTTAACTATATATCCCTTCATTGAAATTCTTATATACCTAAATGGAGCCTAACTTCTTATTTGCTTATGCCCGGTGGTCACTTGCGTTATTAAGAATCAAATAGGAAGCTTAGGAACTGTGGATTACTCTGCAAATGTCTAATGTGTTCTCTACCTTGCAGGAGTTGTGAACTATTAGCACCATTTGTGTTCAGCTAAAAAATTGTAAGGCCCATTAGTGTTGCACTGAAATTTCCCCCTTTCTTTATAAACCATGGATACAAAAGCCTTGGCAAAGTCAAAAAGAGCTCATTCTCAACACCACAGTAAGAAGCATCATCCAAATGTTAAATCAAAAGCTCCTTCAGTAGGAGCCAGCAGTGGAAAAATTCCATCTGGACAGCAAGTTACGGAAAAACCCCATCAACCTCATGGTTCTAGTAAACTCCCCTCGAATTGGGACCGTTATGAGGAAGAATATGACTCAGGTTCAGAAAATCCATCCCATAATAACATGAGTCAAGCAACTGATGTTGTTATTCCGAAGAGTAAAGGGGCAGACTATGGTCACCTGATTTCTGAGGCAAAGTCTCAGTCTCTGACAGATATTTCCTCTGAGGGCTTTCCTTCATTTGATGATGTTCTCACTGGTAAGTCCTTGGTCTTGGTTATCCTTTGTTTGTATCAGTTATATCATTTTTTCTATTTTCTTTTTGGGGTCAAGGAGCTATGGTGGTCAAGGAGCTATGGAGGTGAAGGTGGAAAATTGGAAGGGGTTTTGGATTTCGTAGAAATGTGCATTACCACAAGGAGGATGAAATAATGGAGTTTTTGTAACTCTCTGAAATGTATGTTTCTAGGAGAGTAGGAGAGGACGAAGCTAGATGGATTGAGTCTCATGTCTTGTAGGTTCATGGCAAAGACTTCTTACGATTGCATATTTTTCTAGTGTTCAGTTGAATTTTCTTGGTCTCAAGTTTTTGTAAGGTGCCTTTCCCCTTTTGGTTTGGTTGTTGGGAGGCATAGAAAGGGAAGATCCTTACTACCGATAATCTTATTAAGCAAGAAGATTGTTCGTAAGTTGTGCTTTATGATTTTAGAACTAGGGGAGTTGGTGGATCATTTATTAGCACTGTCAAGTGGCAAGAGGTATATGGTTGCTGTTTTTGTCTCTGTTAAGTGCATATTAGGTATTTTGCACGACAGTAGCTGCGCTTCTTGGGGCTCTTTGTCAGTAGGTGAAGGGTTTGAAATGTGCTCTCTCTGCTTGATGTGGTTAATATGGGGAGAACTGGATTAGCATTCATTTGAAGGCATAGACCTTATGCTTTCTTTTAGTAAAGAGAAAGTCCTTTATGTACTTTGGGTCCACTTCGTTGGCATCTTTTTGAATTTTAATAGTTTACGTACTTATGTTATAGATACATTTTTTTTGTTCATTCCTGTCTATGAACTCCGACATGCCTAAATAGTCATCATATCCATGGTGGACAAGCCAGTTACCCCAACTCGTCATGGGACACGAGGGGATACTTGTCGAACTATTTATAATAGAACTTACGCAGGGACCTGTTTCGGACACACTTATGTCAAGGACTATGGTGACTAGATGTGGTGGGGAAAGAGGGGGCATCCCTCAGCCCAATCATCTAATTCGCTCCAACAGACCGGGGAATTACTGTTATTTCTTCATTATTGATTGGAAAACTCTTGTTAAAGACCCGATTTTGGCTTCTGTCTTTCGTGCCTTTGCCTTTGGACAAGTAGGTTGAAGCAGGGCGGTGGGCAAGACAGGAAGCTAACTTCATTCTACGAAAAACTTATTTCTAGTTAGGGGCGGCTCTAACATGAGTTTAGGTGGTTCAAGCAAACCCCCTGGGTTCAAAAAATGCCCTGAAAAAAATATTTTTTTATATATAAATTTTCTTTAATTTGTCCGTACTAGATCACTCGTGCGATGTTAAAATAAGGGAAAGTCGAATTATATTGGGGTAGTTGAATGGTACTATAATTCAACATTATTGACATATGACGACTCATGGTGCGATACTGTCCAATACCAAGGGAGTGTCGATTTGTTAAGCAATGGAATCTATATCTATATTCTGTTTTTGTTGATAATATATCTCGCCAAGTTAAAAGTATATTTGTTTTTGCGTAGAGCTTTCCGTCAGTAACATATTATATATTTTTGTCACATCTGGATGAAAATCCTGTAGCCCCCCGTTTTCTCGTGTTAAAAGTTATAACAAGCCTGTCCCTTGTGCCTCTTGGTTTGTCATTTTTATTTATCATCTTTAACTGATGTAGAAGCTGCGGTAGTTTTCAGTTTTATGCCAAGTTAGTGTTGTATCCATTGGTGTCGGGTCTTTGTGGATGCGATATTGTAAATTTAGAGTTAATGCCAATAAAGAAAGACATACAAATTATATACACGTGTTTGTGTTTTCTTGCTCCCTGTCATATGTGCTCCTATTTATTTACAATTGATATGTCACATGTTTGTATCCATATCTGTGTACGTGTATGTAAATGTGTTTGTGTCCGTGCCCGTTCTTCTTAGATTCCTATTCTAGTCCATGCTCTTCTATCACAATATTCTCCATTGACAATACTGGTTTGACATGCAATCTGGCTTTTGATATTTTTCATGCACATGATTCTTGAATACTGGTTTGACATGCAATCTGGCTTTTGATATTTTTCATGCACATGATTCTTGGAGGCTGGGTATTCTCAAGTTTGGACATATAATGTTATTGCTGCACAATACTGGGTTAGAAGTCTCACTGGAATTTTAATCAGTTAAAGTGGATCGAGTAATTCTTGATGCAAAAGTTTCAGTTTATATTATGACAGATATTGACTTTAATTTTCTTAGACTTCAATCAGGGAGTCGGCTCTCTGCTTTCTGTAAGGGGACAAGGCATTGTATCACGGACAGGAGATGATAATTTTGTTGTTGAGGATAGAGCAACTGCGAGTCTTGAGGTACTTTCTCATCTCTCTTTCATTATGTTTTTTTGCTATATGTGAACTTTCTATATAAGAGGTAGAGCGCAAGAGCTGATATTGTATAGTCATATTAGAAGAATTGTACATTTTGCACAATTTGCCTGTTTATAGAAAGAAGCTCTTGCAGAAACGCTGTTCAATTCTACCTTTATATCTAAATTTTGTTTCCTAGTCATTTCAAAAAATAAGTACTTGTTGTCTCTTCTCTTTTTTCCACAATCGTAAAGTTTACGCAAGCTCCATGATTTTTGCTTTTGATTCATTTAGTAGCCTTCGTCTTGAATAAAAATAACCATGGGGATTACTTCCTTCTCCTGATTGTCAACAACCATAATGATTGCCGACTTAATTACACCAGATTTTTCCAAAGAATATTTTGCATGGCTACCAACAATTAGTCTGGATTATCACAGAACTACATGAAAATATCTTACATGGACGTAGGGTTGGCAATGGGGACGGGGCGGGGCCGGAGACTACTATCCCCGTCCCCGATCCCCGAACCCCTCCCCCATCCCCGTCCCCGCCCCGATCCCCAATGGGGATTATTTTTCCCCCTCCATCCCCGCCCCAAACGGGGAACGGGGATCCAAACCGGGGATTCGGGGAAATTCGAAATTGACGAGAAAAAAAAAACTTTCAAATGGTGCCTTAATTAGGGTTCACTGAAAAGAGAAGAAGAGATCAGATATTCACAAGTTGACATTACGGTAATCAGCAAAACATAACTTGCGGGTGCAAAACATAATAAATTTAAAGAGTAAAGTGCAGATTTTCATGGATTAAAGTTTGAATCATGGATTTTCAGAGGCAGGTAAACTAAACTAATAAGAAGATAGTAAAGTGCAGAAGGTAAAACTAAGTTTGAATCATGGATTTTCAGAGGCAGGTCGCCATGTTCGTCTTTGTAGCAGTTGAAACTTGAAAGTTGCGACGAGAGAGGGAGATGAGAGATCGGGTCTCGAGAAAGAGATCGAGTCTCGAGGCGGCGGCCGGCGGGTGAATGAGGATGGTGACGGCGATCGCGATGCTGTAGCCGAGGCCGACGCCGGTGGTGGATTGTTTCGGTGGGTCTGCGGTGGACATGAGAGAGAGAGAGAGAGGACTGTGGCGGCTGTTAGATCTGAGAAATGAGAATAGGATAGGAGAGAAAACTGAGGATTGAGGAAGGAGTGAGGAGTCGGCGGTGTGTTTTGTTTGTGTAGACGTGTAGTGTCAAACCCTAAATACATACTATAATATATATAAAATAATAATAATAATAATAATAAAATATAAAACGGGGATTCGGGGACGGATCGGATCGGATTCGGGGCGGGGATACACTGCTACCCGTCCCCGATCCGATCCCCGAATTTTTTTTAAAAAAATCCCCAAATCCGACCCGGTCTCCAAACAGATCTCCAAAACGCCGATCCATTCGGATCGGGGAACGGATCGGTGAAAATTGCCATCCCTACATGGACGGGGTTAAAGTTAAACGTTCTTTTTTGGTGAACAGCTGGAAACTTAGACATTCTACATGCGTAGAACTTGAGGTGGGTACCATATGGATGCAACTTCCAGATATTTGGGATGAATTAGTTACTCGTTTGGTCAATCATCTTGAGGTTGTTTTTGGTGATACGTCTGCAGTAACTTCGCATTGATGACACTATCGTGGGTCAATGATTCTAAATTGCGGAACAAGCTGCGCATATCTTGAACAAAATTTGTTCTCTTTTTCTACATCTGATTGAAGCTAGGATAGTAGCAACTATCACGTTTAAGCTGGGTTTCACTGTGGTTTTGGTATTTAGATTGGATGGTTATGAGCAGTTCTCCATTGCAGACAAAACCATGTTTGGGTTGTGATTTTTTAGACCAATAAGCATGTGGTTATTTGTTAATCACATTAACTTACCCACGTTACATGGGTATCTTAACAGACCTAGTCGGTGGTTGTATGGAATTGTGAAGAGATGGAGCTGGATGCCCGGATATCTTTCTCAAACTTCATTGGCTGTGTTTGATTGAGAGTTTTGAGAAGAAATTTTTTGAGAAATTTTTGAGATAGTGTTTGGATGAGTTTTTGGAAAAAGTAATAATTAGAGAGATGTGTAATGATTGGAGAGAGATAGAGAGAAAAATGAAAATAATGATTGGATGAAAGGATATGAGTAGAGAGAGAAATATGATTAATGATTGGAGAGATGAGAGATGGGGAAGGAATCTTTTTAAAAATTTTTGGAAATGTGAAGTGAACAAAGTGATTATCATTGGTTGCCTGTCCCCAGTGCTCATTGAGTCATTGGTTGCCTATTCTAATTCTCTTATGGGACATTCATCCATGGGTTGTTTCACTATCTTGCATGACCGTGTTATAGTTCTTGAGAGCAATTGAGAATAAATCGGTAATTCTTGAAGAGGGAGGGACAGATTTTACAGTGTATCTTTTCAGAGCCTTGATTGGTTATATGGAGGGGTAAATCTGGTCAGAAAGGTATTTCCTGTGGGAGGAGCTTTTTCTTTTTTTTTTTTTTTTTTTTTTTTGATAAACAAACAAAAGAAATTTATTGAACAAACTCGACAGGGGTACATTGAGAGGGGAGAAGCAAGCATCAATGAGGCAGAATGCAACCCAACAAGGTTGGCTCACATGCCCAATCCAATCACGTGCTAAAGAAACTCCCTCAAGCAAACAAAAAAGCTCATCCAACCAATAGTTGAAAAGCTAAAGGAAAACTGAAAACAGATAAAATGGGTCACGCAAAGATTACAACTTGTGCCTCCTAAACCCATCTAAGCTGCTACAACAGTCTTCAATGGAGTAAGACAAATTGCAGTTTCGTTCGAGCCACAAGGCAACTCTGGTTTTGATTATTTCATGTGGGAGGAGCTTTAAGGGTGGCTTTCTTTGTGTGGAATGAGGTATTTTGTAATTTGTGAAAATATTCTTGCCTTATAACTCATTACGGGAGATGGGTGATCCATAGTATGTTGCCTATCTAGGGGAGGGTTGAGAACACCGTTCACCTCTATTTGGGGAGTAGTTGCTCTAGAGATGCATTGTTATGCTAGGAAGGACTTGAAAATACCATACTAAGTATGTTTCTATGAAGAACTTTTAGATAGTTGGCCTATATACAGAGCACTGCTTAGGGTAACAGTGCTACATGATACTGCCTCTTTGTTGTATTTTTGTTTTTTTCGCAAATGAGTTGTGCCGTATTTTCGCTGTTGTGAAATTATAGTGATTTGTCAAAGTTGAACAAATTAGGAAACACTAATCATGTTCTTTCTTGTCCGTTACATGATTCATTCTCCTTTTATAGGCTCCATTTTGGTGTCATGATAAACATGCATGTATACAAAAAATAATCCTACAATCATGGAAGAAGATTTTCCTCTTTTTTCATTTTTTTTTTATTTACTTTTGCACTTCTTGCAATGTCTTGTTTAACAAAATTAATCTCCGTCTAAAACCTACAAGAATCATCTTTATGAGTAGCACGAGGTATAATTTTACCTACCGTTTAGACTTAATTGTTGGGACCCAATCTCATAAGTCCAAGTTGCGAGGCTTGAAATTTTGCTACTTAAAAACATAGTTTGTTGGTATTATTAGGTATAAATACTTGTTAATTGTATATTAATTATGGCTAACGAATCTTACGATATGCAATACGTATCCCGATACGATTTATAAAACTAGAAAAACGATATACGATACGTATCCCGATTTCAAAACCTTGGCAGTGGCATCATGGACAAGGATTCTTATGACTAGAAGATTCAGGAGTGACATTTTCTTTTGATTTTCTTACCTGCCTAGAGAGGCTGTTTTTGAACAATATATTTCTCGCAAAAGTTTTAGTAAGACTGAGATTGAAAGTGAGACATTGTCATTTTCCCTTGTGTTGTATTTCCTAACAATCTCGGTCTTAGAACAGGACCTAGCTAAACATGACATATGCAACTTAATCTTCAGCTGCCATACAGGATGTTTGAAAATCAAGTTAACATTCATAGAAACGCTTTTATTAAGGCTTAACTTCCTGGAGCGGAGAGATGTGAGCTAAAGTGAAACTAATTGGAAGCCAGCTGCAAATTACCTTGCCTGGCAAAGTGCCACATGCATACCAAATCGGATGTCATGGCTTGTAATTTCATGTTTGCTTGTCATTCTTTTGATTATCGATGAAATCAGTATATCAAAGGTTGTTTTATTCTCCATTTTGTGTTCCATTTTTTGCAAACGATATTTCAGCTAGTTTTCAAGCATTGACTGCGAGCCACTAACTCTTTCCTTAATGTACTTTTATTCTTATTCCAGTCATATCGTTTGACTCACATCGATCTTATCTCTTACTTTTCTTTTTCCTTTCCTTTGCTGCGTAGGCATCCTTTCTCTCCCTTAATCTTCATCTTCTTGCGGAACAACTTGCTAAAGTAGATTTGTCACAAAGGCTCTTCATTGACCCAGAGCTTTTACCGCCAGAGCTGGTATGTAATTTTTATCAGTCTGCCTCATGATCAGTCGAAGGGTGCGGCACTACTTTTTTTCTCAGCTCCAAATATTTTCTGTTGCTAGGACAATGCTCTTGATTTGTTAGAAGAGAAGTTTGGAATGAAATTCAGAAGATTTCCGTGTGAATAATTATGGGTTTACCCAAAACAGTTTGTGCATCGTTTCTCTACCTATTCTACCCCGTTATGCTTTACAAAATTAGGTTTCTTAAAAAGAAGTTGTATGGTTGTAACTTAAGGAGAAATTTTAACATAAAAATAGTTCTTTTTATGCTATTACGTGAGCATGGGATACTTCTGAAATATTACCCAATGTATGATAGCCCAGTTAGTGTTTTGCTTGCCTACAAAGAATTGCCTAGAAAGAATTGTTGGGGACTAATCGACGAAGGCTCTAAAAAAGTCTGGTACAGTGCTCAAGAAAGTTTCCCAAGGTTTTTAGTCAGTAGTGAAAAGTTAATGGTGTACTGTTTCACATCACATTTTAGTAATGGTTCAACTGTTTAACCATTAGTTCCGAACTGTTTCAATGGCAATCAGCATTTAGGTCTCAGACTCTCGATCTCCTTTCAAAAGTGGACTTTCTCTGATCCCTTTTCGTTCTGTGCAAAAGTTATTGAATGACTATAGTAGCTAATACATGTAATGACTTCATCTTCTATGGTATCACTCTTTAGCTTTTCTCCCACTTCAACAATTTTTAAATGTTCACACATTTCTACACATTCGGTGTTTGTATCTTACAGTGCGCAGAAGAATTAAAAACCAGCTTCAGTCAGAAATCTGAGGAAGTACAAGCTGCGTATCCAAGTGAAGGGGTGGCGAAAAATTCAGTTTCAACCTCCACTAATCAAGGATTGGGGACAACAAATCTGATTAAAGAGGAAGTCGGTCATTCTCGCGGTACCAGTGAAATCATTCAACAGTCAGATGGTACTTCCATTGCGAACGCAAAGAAGAAATCATTCAATGTTCAGGCGGCTGCTTCAGAAGCAGAACTCGATATGCTTCTTGAGTCCTTCAGTGAAACAAACTTCCTCGATTCCTCTGTTGTCACTGAGAATTACAGTGACTCATTTTCGATTCATCAGGAAACAACTTCATCATCTGAAGGAATCTCCTCGTTAAAACAGGTTGCTCTTCAAACTTCGACAAAAGGTCCAGATTCATCTAAACCCGCTTCAGTGGCCAACTTCGGTGATGCCCTTGATGACCTACTTAAGGAAACATCATGCAACGAGACATTTTCTATTCGACAACAAGAAACTTCTACTTCATTGTTAGGAGGCAGCCCTTCTGTTCAATCGGCTAGCGCTCCTCTTTCAAGAAAAGGTCCAAACTCATCGAAGTCAGCATCTATTACAGCGAGCTTCGATGATGCTCTTGATGACCTACTTAACGAAACACCCAACTTGAAGAATCAAAACCCCCTACAGTCCCATGAGGTAATTTCAACCCATCTCGATATTACGTCATCTTCTTCCTCTGGTCCTGTTTCCAAATCCAAAGTATTAGATGATTTTGATACATGGTTCGATAACATTGACGGCCCATAAGCTAAAAAACGTGGCTGAAAAGCTTCATTTTGATGTGTTAACTGCTTTTTAATAACATCTCTGTATTGCCTTTGAATTTGTGGATTGAATATGGAACCTGGCTTCTAGTAATTGTTACCTAACCATTAACTTTCAAAACTATGAACAGAGGCTGAAATTTTTGAAAGCAATGGATTCCTAACATGCTTTCTGAAAGCAATTTTTTCTAATTATGACAAGATGCGAATAATACAAGTCACCATGTAATTATGTGACCTTTTAAGAGTATTGTTGGGTATGGTTTAAGTAGTGAATTTAGAAATTGAAGCCAGCTGGAGCTTTTCACTTTCTATACTTGTCCTCTGCGAAATGGAGAAGCAATTTTTGGGTGAAGAGGAGAGAGGGTGAATGACATTACGCATGGTGTCCTGAATGTATGCCAGCAGACCATCTCGGCAGTCAAAAACACTTTTGGGCAATTTGTATTTAAAAGAGGAAAAAAAGAGAGGGGGAATTAATCTGGGTTGTTCAGAACATTTTGGACTGTCGGATTGGGTGCTCGGGCATGGCCACATGGTGCCCGCCCGGCACAACAAATTTTTTCGAAGTGGAAAGAGAGAGAGAGAGAGAGAGAGAGAGAGAGAGAGACCACCCCCGGACATTACGCAAAGGGATGACTTCATGGCAATGCAAATACTTCACTGGAATTGACAGCAACAGCTGGACGACCCATGTTTCCCAATCATGGTGGCTCTCGTGATGTAAAATTGAATGTATCATATTACAGTTTCATACCTAGGACCCATTCAAACTTCATTCTATTAGTGACGTAAAATAGAATATATCTCAGTTTCATTTGAAGATTCGAGCTGTTCATTCTGCCATTTTGTTAGTGACGTAAAATAGAACGTACCACAGTTTCCTTTGGAGATTCGAGCCGTACCACAGTTTCTTTTGGAGATTCGAGCCGTTCATTCTGTAATTCTCTGTATGTCTATCAATACGCCCAAAAAATTGATGATGCACTAGTTTGGTTATTCCTGAATTGATAATCTCTTTATTGGTGTTTTAAGTTTAGCAAGTAAAATAATTTAGAAATTATTTAATTATCAAAAAAAAAATTGTTAGTGACTGTAAACAGACGAATAAAAATGCGTGATCTTTTTTATGATGATGTAACTCGTGAATAAATGAAACCGATGAATTTGTCTTGGATTCATCAATCGAAGGAATAAAAGGGGGGTAAATTTGTTTTAATCAGATAAAGAGGGGTAAATGGATTTGACAAATATGTGTTTATTTATATCCTGACACAAATTTTCTAACAAATAATGAGAGAAAGCTCTAGAGAGAGTGAGAACGAGTGATATGGGCAGCGGCCCCTTCTCAGGCGGCTCAGTCGCTGGCGGCCGATCCACACAACCTCCCTCTCCGCACCCCTTCCACCCACCTACCCCTGCCCACTTCCTTCTGACTCCCTGATCTCCTCTATGGCTGAGCTTCTTTGGCGTTTGGAGACTCCTCGTGGCAGACGTTCCTCTCCGTTCCGATATGGGTGACCACGCCCGATTTTTGGATCAAGGGGAGCTGGATTTGGAGTTTCCAGATCTGGGCTCCTGACGACGACGGTGGCAGCGATAGTGGGTGACAGCTCTGGCAACATGCTCCGGTCCGGCGTCCTTATTTTCTGTCCTTTTTTGTATTTTTTGTTTTTCTTTATAGGTAGTTTTGTGGCCGATGGCTTTAGGGCCGGCGGTTTTGTGTACCCTATTTTTTTTTGGGCGGTGATTTTTTATTTAATAATATTTTTCTAACTCTTCACCCAAAAAAACACAAGTTTTCTTACCATTTTCTCATTGTAATTATCTCATTAATTGTACTTTGAAACCTTAGTCATATAATCCTTCAGTAGACTGTGTGCTCTCACTCTCAATTCTTGTTATTTGCTCGCTTACATTCTCAATCTTTGTTTTTGCTAATTTTAGTAGTTTGAGATGTTTTTTAAATATGTTTTCATGCTCGCTCGCGTGTGCGCACACGCATTGTTTGACATAGCTTGAAACAGCTAATTTCTTATTGAGAGAATTGAAGTCAATGAAAAATTATGATGTGGGAGAGAGAAATATGATTTGAATCATTGGAGCTCTTGTGAGCTTGTTTAAGATTGACCTATTACAACGTAGCTTAGAATATTTTTTAAACTTGTTAAGCTTTCAAATTAAATTTGAACACATTACAACTCGGATTGTTTACAGATACGGATCCAATTCCAGCGTACGATTTATTATTTTGTTTTTTAAGGCAGAACTTGATCTCATCTCTTCAAAGAAAAAGTCAGCCCATTAATAATGGAGCGCAGACGGATAGGATCGTTCCGGCTGAGAGAGGCCGTCACCGCCGTTGTCAACCTCTCTCCCGGTTGACCTAGATGCAACTCAAAGTCAAGAGCATTGACTCCCCTGTTCATAGCAAGGGCCACACTACTATAGACAAGGATCAAAATGGAAATTAGACCTAAAATAAACTCTGTAAAAAGGCCCTATTACTTCCACAAATCTCCTTGCCCTAAACTAGTAAACTCATTTACGTTGTACCGAAATAGAGATCTGATTTAAACGATCAGCATCACTTTTGACACGCGAGGAAGGTGCATCCGAACTATAAAGCACATCAGCAAATGTTGGTTTAGAATGTTCGAAAAATTCAAGTTACTCGAGGATTTGGTTGTCATCGATTCGATTGAACCTCATGTGAGATTGATTCGCATCATATATAAGCTAAGCTTATGCACATCTTAAAGCCCGTTAAATTTTCAAATCAAGCCTATCCATTGCTCAGCGTCACGTTTATCAGGATAGAAAACCTATGCCTCTCAATTTTTCATGAAGCTCCTATCCCTAAAATTCTGATAGTTGTTAAATTGAATCAAAATGAAATTCTTTTCACAAATCATCATCGTCACATCTCTTTCAACATCAAAATAGAAAAGTCAAAAATCATTCCCAGCTCAAAAAAAAAAAAAAAAAAAAAGTGTGATAAACAAATTAATACCACCAAAAAAAAAAATCTAATCAATAATAAAAACTAGTACTAATAAGTGAGTAAATATTCAAAGCCATAACGCCCCAGCTTTTTTCAACACCGGAATCAACTCTCCGGTAATATGCGTAGCCATAATCCGATCCAACCCTCCAAACAACTCCCCACCGATAAACACGGCCGGGAATTGCAATCTCCGACCACCCAATTCACCATCGCCGCCGATAACCTTCTCCAATTGACCAACAACGCCGGTCTCATCGGTTTCGTCGATCTCGAACACAACTGGGTTCACGCCCAGGCCCTGGAGCAGGCGCTTGACCACGTGGCTCATGCAACACCCGCGTTTTCCGAACACTATCACGGCGTTTTCCGACACCATGCTCTGGACATCGTCGGTGACGGGTGATTTGCTTGGTGCAACTGATCCGTTGGAGTTTAACGGAATTGGGTTGGGTTTGGGTGATCGGGTTAGGAAAGGTTGTTGGGGGATTGGTAGCCAGGTCTTGTAAGGGAGTGCCTCTTGCATTTTTTGAGAGAGAGAGCGCTAGAGAGAGAGAGAGAGAGGATGAGGGTGAGGGTGTGGTGGTGGGTTTAATTGGAATGGGGTCTGTATTTATATATGGAGGAAGATGATGTGAATGAGGAGAGAGAGAGGGAGAGAGAGAGAGAGAGAGAGAGAGAGGGGGAGGGGGTTAGGAGGGTGATGTAAGATTTTGGGCTAAATTAATTTTGACGCCTTAATCGTTTCAAATTTTGTTTACTGGCCTCTTAGGGTGTGTATGGTATGACCACGTAGTATCTGACTGTACATCTCGGTCATCCAAAGTGCTTTTAAAACCTACTTTTCTCATTTTATCCCAACTCTGCTAGAGGTATCGATGGGTTGGGTACCGTTGGGGTACAAACGGTATGCAGGGCCCTCTTAGGAGCCTCATACAAATGATCCGAACCCCCCATATTTAAAAATGTTTTTTTGAGTGGTCTGGTGTGAAATCATTACCGATGCCGTAGAATGCAACTATTTGATCCAATGTTTCCATTTTACCCTTCAATCATTATTTTTTCTTACTTTTTTTTTTTGGTACTAACTATTAACTATTACTACTTTCAAAATGGAAGGATAAAAAAGGAAATTCGTTAACCAGTATCACCATTTTGAGGTGAAATAATTTATTTGGACGGAAAAAAGTGCTAATTGAAACCATAAAATAAAGACGGAGGGGTATTTCAATTGTAGCTATTTTCATATTTTATTTGTTTGATTTGAAAATATTTATCCAAATTAAACGCAAAAGTCGTCTTACTTAACTTGCACGTTGACTTCAACTCACCAAATTTGATATGGCTGCAAGTTGCAAATGTTTAAGAAACAATCAAATGGCATGGGGATGCTAAAAAATAGTAGTTATTAACTATTCGCTACATAACGCACCTTATACCCCATGCATTAGACCAAAGGTTAATTCTGACTATTTTTCAGACATTGAATTCTCGGTTGGAGATTTTAAATTTTTTGAATAATAATGTTTGGATAGTATATGCAAAATAGTTCTTATAAAAAGGTGTTTTTATGAAAGTATACTGATTGAAAATTTTTTTTTAAAAAAAAATATTCAAAATCGATTTTCAATTCAGTATCCTCCTTTTTATTTTTTCAAAATACTTTGGGTTTAATAGATTTTGAAATTAGCTCCCAAATAAAAAGGCCCTGAATAGGTTCGAATCTAGTAATAGTTGAGGGACGAAAATAGATATACCAATAAAAAGTTAGAGGACAAAATAATTTAAGGAGTAATTCAAAGATTTTTTTGGGGTGGGGTGACCTGAAAGAGTCCAGCGTCAACGGCGGTTAGGATATCTTACGCGTTACATGTGTAGTGGCTTACGTTTTCATTTTGTTTTGTTTTGTTTTGTTGCCACTATTTTTTTCCCTCTATTGGGTGCTCACCAGAAGCCACGCTCCACAAATTAATTCTCTCTCTCTCTCTCTCTCTCTCTCTCTCTCTCTCTCTCTCTCTACCTCTCTGTATCTATCGCTATATATCTATCTCATGTCATGCAAGACGTGGGGTGATCTAATTTTTCTCATTTTTTTAATTCGCTAGTCCAAATTGGCTTTTGGAAAGTTATCTGTCTGTTGGATTATATAATTTTTTTTTATTTTTCATAACTCAGTTAGTCCTGTTGACATCATTTCCCCACTCGTTACACCTGCTGACATCATCAAAACTAAACTAAATTATCTAACAAAACACAGACGTAGTGTCTTAGCTCTGTCGTATTGTGAATGTTACTTGGAAATTTTTTTAAATGTTATATTCAAAAAGGGCACATTTTTTAATTTGGAGTGCCTGGGCGACTCAAACCTAAAATCTTTTTGGAAACTGGAATTATCTGGAGGTTGAATTTCATCTCATGATTTTTGAGAGTCTAATTAAAATCAAAGTAAAACTCCGGTTGCAGAATCTGGTATCCCGAAAATCCTGTCCCAACTCCGTATCTTGTCCATCCGAACCGTTCATCCGAGCAATCGACGGCTCAGATTCGTAGGTGAACATGTTTGGCTCATTTGTTTGGGGTGAGATGGAATCAAAGCCGTTGATTGCACAGATGAACATTTAACGGATGGATGAGGCATAGTTAGTGAGGACAGGAAATTCGGGACAGTAAAACGTAAAACTCCGTATGAATTGATCCAAAGAGTACCGGAGAGGTTTCGAAAACAAGACATTGGGAGGGAGCGTTTAGAAAAAGAAAAAGTAGGCGAAGACACAATGATGCTTAAGTAGGCAAAAGATATATACAGTATCTCTTTTGGTTGTTTATGATTAGATCCAAATGGTCTCGTTTTTTAC